>CM038143.1:517943884-518346378 GCA_021437245.1 Aegilops speltoides | reverse complement strand
AACTGCTCCATAGCTAGGATCTTGCCTCTCCATACATACCCCCCATTCTACTGTCAGACTTAGAACCACGACAGTTGGCGCCCATCGTGGGGCAGGTGTCTTAGCGATTTTTGGAGAAGTTGCAATTGTTCCGATTGCCTTCATCATGGTTTCTTGTGGAGTTTTGGTCGAGGGCCGCGAGATCCGTCTCGGCGTGCTCACCTTCATCGCCGACGACTCCGCTTGGCTCCAGGAGGCTCCACTCGACATCAACGCGCTTCCCGTCCGCGGTGCGATGCATTTTCGGGCGTGTGTCCGCGGCGTTCTGTTGCGGCAACCGTCGACTCCATATCGGTCGACTCCCCTGTCGTCCTCCCTCCCTGTCTCCCGCCAGTGCAAGCGCTCTGGTCGGTCGAGGCTCCAGCGGTGGGTGAGGCACGCGGTGGCTCGCCAGTCGGCCACCACCCACTACTAGGGAAAAGGCTAGCAGCAGCGCGGGTTTTACATGTATCGATGGCGCGGTACCAGCGCTACTATCTGGCCTTCAGACTAACTCATAGCGATGGCGCGTGCCCCCTCGCTACTGCTATACAAGTGTAGCAGCAGCGCTTGATTCTTGAAGCTTCGCTATCGCTATTAGCGCTTAGCGCTCTTTGGCGGGACGCTATTTGCTATAACGGCGCTGCTGCTAACTTTTGTACACTCGCATCGCTAATTTAAGTAGTTTTTTGGCATATTTGTTTTGTATTTGCACGGCTTTGTAGAAGAATCTTTAGCACATAGAAATTTCATCATGATACACATACAAATGCTGCGAGACCACAAATGTAATCATAGCATGTACATACAAATAGTCTCTTCATAATCATCATCCAACACAAAGTGATATCTTGTTATCATCTCGAAAATAGCAATACATGCAAGTCTCGAATACTTGCAACTACAACAACGTCATCCATCTAAACAAAGGCATACGCAAGAAGTGCTATCACTATGAGTGAGAGCGGAACCATGCTGATACATGAGTTGGCGATTCTGAGTCCTCTCGCGCTTAGCGTGAACCTCAAGTAACTAGCTTCTCCTTCTTGTGCGCTTTTGAAGCCTTTATGGCTGGCACCCGTGAACCCATTCACTTGCGCCGACACTCATGCCACTCGTTGTACACCCCGGAACCTTCCCTTTGTGCACGACATAGCATTTCCATCTCGCCATCAAGAAACTAGGTACTGTTAGAGATGCATGTTCATGAAGAGGATGTACAATCATATATATGCAAAAAATATACTAGAGCAACACCAAAAAGAAAGGTTAGCAACTAGATGCAACATATACGACGCAAATTAATTAACTAGAGGTACGCAGGTCATCGACGCCAACTAACAAAGTAGCGTTACGCAAGTTCGGCATGGACCGTGGACATCACAAAGTTTCATCGCTACAAAAGTATACAAGTTCAACCGACACATATCATCATCATCGGCATCATAACTCACTAGAAGTTCCATCCTTCCATATCATCGAGGGCGAACCCTAGCTGCTTGAGCGGCGTGAGGTCTAGGCGTTGCATGCCTATGCGAGTTCGGACGTCAGCTCGCGATATAGGGCCGTGGTGGAACATCCCTTCTCATCGGCGACTTCTTTCATGATGATCGCCGCAATGTCGCTTTGGATGCGAAAGAAGTCATCTCTAAGTTTATAATTCACTTCTCCATGAGATTCTAGCCACTTGTGGATATGATCATCATTTCGCTGTTAATCTGAAGCTTTGGTGATCCGTGTTGAACTGAATCATGAGATGGACGATGTACAATCCATCCTTCTTGCTTGGTTTTGGGACATGGATGCAGGAGAAGTTAGTTTTATCTTGTGAAACCCATCTTCTTGTTCCTTTGTTTCTGATATGCACGTGGCCACCTCTATAGCTGAAGCCTTGGAGAGCATCATCTAGAATATTCATTATGTGGGTGTAGTCCTTTTCTCGTAGTCTCTCGAAGGGTCAAAATACGGCGTGGGAGACTTGCGGGTAAAGAACGATAAAACGGCGCCCGTTGCTGCGGGGAAAAGACACCTCAAATTATTCCCCATATGAGAGAGAAGGAATGATTGAAATGTACGAAAGGGTTGTCCGGAACTGACTTACTTTGGATGATAAGGCACGAGGACAATTTCCCGGTCCTTATTCTGTACCATGAAGTTTTGGAGGTACTCCCTAGCAGTTTCACGCTCAAAGTCGCCGAGACTCAAGAAAGACTTCGTGCATGTAGTACGGATCCGCCACACAGATTTGCGAGACTTCTTCACTCTTCACGACGGAGCTCATATGTAGCGCAAAAAGGCGGACGATAGTAAAATCAAGCCGCCTTGTTAGAAACATCTCAAAGATATGGTCAAACCGCGGGAAGAACACCTCCGCGGGCCGTGTGTCGACGTAGCACTTCCCCTCAGGCACACGAGCCGCGTATGTCGGATATCCTGGATCCTTTGAGGCTAGTAGGCTTTTCTCAGTCGACAGCACATGGTCGTGCAGTCTCCTGAGATCCCCTGATAGTGCCTCCAGCGGTTTCGCGGTAGCATCGGCTCGCCCGTGAGATGGAACATGATTGCACCTTTCACGGGTACACGCTCTTGAGAATGCATCGTCGCTCTTGTGTGCTCTGGCTTGTTTGGAGGCGATTACCTTCCCGATCTCTTCCTCTCCTTTTCTTGGGCACACCTTCCAGACCCTTCCTTAACCCCTGCCCAAGTGTTCCCGGGCTAAATCAGACGACCCTCGCGCCCGGCTAGTTGAGCCTGTGTTGGCGGCATCTTGAGCGTGTCTGTGAGGATTTCATGAAGAGAGACTTTTGCATTCCATGGTACGGCCCTGCCCGCATATCATCCATATCCTCATTAGCAAGCTGATAGCCCGATTAAGTCATATGGTTGACTCATCATATCTATGTCACAGTCATACAGCGTTTGTATTGAGGTAATCCATAGGGTCGACCTCCGTCTCATCATCCATTCATGTTCTCTGGTACATCAGCGATACTATTGCACCCCTTCATCATGTCGTCGCCGCTCTCACCCGGCACTACTACAGAGCTGGTAATTGCGTGGGTGGGGTGGTGGTCTCCCGACATGCTTGTTGATGTGTGGTAGTTATTGGTGTGCTCTCGGCGGCTGCAGGCGAATAAGATTCTTCGCCATAGCAGCACCCAACCCTTGCATCGTCCAATCATGGCGGGGTCTCGTCGTCCGCTCCCACATGCTGTACTGGAGGAGGCAAATCCTCGTGCCCCGATTTCACACTGGTCAAGCTAACCCTGAAGTGCCCAGCGGGGATCGGGTGGTTGTGGAATGTGCGTTGAGAGGGGTCCATTATCATCCCCTTTCCCACGTCCACCTTCTGGCCTTTGATCAAGTAGAGTATGGTGCATGGGGTTTCTTTCGCCTGCAAACACATATGTTTGTGGTGTAAAACAACCGAAAGGCAACAAAAATGGAATATTATCTATATATATATGTTGGTGCGACATGTAATTACCGTGACGGCGTCAAGCTCAGCCAAAGACGAAGGCCCACCTAGCGCGCCTGAGACTGAGGACGGGCTGCTATGAGCGGGAGCGGCTGCGAGAGGAGGCCCGGTTGCTTGAGCAAGTGATGGTGCGATGGTGTTGTTGTTCATGGAGTTGCTCGCGACGAAACTGGGCATCGGGAAATCATGTACCGTCTTGTCTGGATTTTCCTTCGCCAGATTGATGATAATCTGGAACCAAGTTAATAGCGAAATCATTTCTGCAGGCGATTCTGCTGCATTGACTGCCTCTTGTAGCAACTCATATTTGTCCTCGGCTGCTTTTTCGCGTCCTCGGCTGCTTTTTCTCGACCACAAGCTTCACCTTTGCGCCGATGTCTGCTGACTAAACTTCTTTTTTCGCTTCTTGGCCTCCGGGCCGTCGTTGTAAACACCTTCCACGTGGCGCCGTCTCCAGCGTGCGGCACACCTCATATTGCGGCCGCTGGTCCAGCGGGAGTCCCTTAAGTTCGTTCAAGGCCCGGTTGAGAGGGTGTCCCACTTGGGCCTCATCGGAGAAGTAGGGCTTTCGGCTGCAAGCGTGTTGCTTCTCCGATAGTCTAATCAATTTCCTCGTGATCTTGTCCGTGTAAAAACCTTTTCTCCTTGTCCCACTTGTAGCGGGCCTTGATGAAGTCATGCTCCAAGGGGTTGGTGAACTTTCGCGAAAGTGTCTGGGAGACCCGCGGCTTCACATTCGCGTCCTCCTTATCCCATATGGGCCTTTTACCGAGGTAGCCACGGCTTCCGAGGCGATGCTTCCGTGTTCGGAGCTGAAGGCTTTTGAATTTCGCAGCCTTAGCCTTGGCTGCCTCGGTAGCGCAAGTGTCCTTGAACTTTTCGAACTCCTCTTCCGTAAGTGTCGGATTTTCCTCGAGAATCTTGGACGGGGTTCATCAGCCTCAATAGCTCGTTTCACCCTCCTTTCCAGGAGGCCAAATCATTGCTGAACATGCCCATGGCGTGATTGTTAATCTTTTTCATCTTGGATCATCCACGGTTGTTCTATGTTATCTTCCGGTCGGGGAACTTGAATCTCTTGTGCAACCGTTAGGAGCAAGCTGCGTCAAATGTTCTTTACTCCTTAAGTCATAAATCGTTGTGTTGGGGAGCGTAGTAATTTCAAAAATTTTCCCACGCTACGCAAGATCATGGTGATGAATAGCAACGAGAGGAAGAGTGTTGTCTACATACCCTTGTAGACCCGAAGCGGAAGCGATCTGGCGTAGAGGAAGTAGTCGACGTTCTCCTCGCGATCCGACCGATCCGGCGCCGTTACTCCGGCGCCCCGAGTTCTTGACACACGTACAGCTCGATGGCGTCCCTCGTACTCCGATCCAGCCGAGTGTCGAGGAGAGTTTCGTCGAGACGACGGCGTGGTGGCGATCTTGATGTTTCACGGCGCGAGGGCTTCGCCTAAGCTTCATGACGGTATGACCGAGGTGGAATATGGTGGAGGGGGGCACCGCACACGGCTAAGGAACGATCCGTAGATCAAACTTGTGTGTCCTAGGGTGCCCCCCTGCCCCCGTATATAAAGGAGGGAGGGGGAGGTGCGGCCGGCCCAAGGGGGGCGCGCCGGAGGAGTCCTACTCCCACCGGGAGTAGGACTCCCCCCCTTTCCTAGTTGGAATAGGATTGGGGAAGGGGGAAAGAGGAAAGGGGGGCGCCGCCCCCCCTCCTTGTCCTATTCGGACTGGGGGGGAGGGGGCGCGCGGCCACCCCTGGCCGGCCCCTCCTCTTCTCCCTCGAGGCCCACCGAGGCCCATTTACCCCCCGGGGGGTTCCGGTAACCTCCCGGTACTCCGGTAAATTCCTGTTTTCACCCGGAACCATTCCGAACTCCAAACATAGGCTTCCAATATATCAATCTTTATGTCTCGACCATTTCGAGACTCCTCGTCATGTCCGTGATCACATCCGGGACTCGAACTTCTTGATACATCAAAATACATAAACTAATAATAAGCATCATCGAAACCTTAAGCGTGCGGACCCTACGGTTCGAGAACAATGTAGACATGACCTAGAACTATTCTCGGTCAATAACCAACAGCGGGACCTGGATGCCCATATTGGTTCCTACATATTCTCGAAGATCTTTATCGGTCGGACCGCATAACAACATCGTTGTTCCCTTTGTCATCGGTATGTTACTTGCCCGAGATTCGATCGTCGGTATCCAATACCTAGTTCAATCTCGTTACGGCAAGTCTCTTTACTCGTTCCGTAATACATCATCTCACAGCTAACTTATTAGTTGTAATGCTTGCAAGGCTTGAGTGATGTGTATTACCGAGAGGGCGAGAGATACCTCTCCGACAATCGGAGTGACAAAACCTAATCTCGAAAAATGCCAACCCAACATCGCCTTTGGAGACACTGTAGTACTCATTTATAATCACCCGATTCGTTGTGACGTTTGGTAGCACCAAAGTGTTCCTCCGTAAGCGGAGTTGCATAATCTCATAGTTACAGGAACATGTATAAGTCATGGATAAAAGCGGTAGCAACATACTAAGCGATCGTGTGCTAAGCTAATGGAATGGGTCATGTCAATCAGATCATTCTACTAATGATGTGACCTTGTTAATCAAATAACAACTCTTTGTTCATGGTCAGGAAACATAACCATCTTTGATTAACAAGCTAGTCTAGTAGAGGCATACTAGTGACATATTGTTTTGTCTATGCATTCACACATGTATCATGTTTCCGGTTAATACAATTCTAGCATGAATGATAAACATTTATCATGAAATAAGGAAATAAATAATAACTTTATTATTGCCTCTAGGGCATATTTCCTTGATCTCCCACTTGCACTAGAGTCAATAATCTAGATTACATAGTAATGATTCTAACACCCATGGAGTCTTGGTGCTGATCATGTTTTGCTCGTGGAAGAGGCTTAGTCAGCGGGTGCGCAACATTCAGATCCGTATGTATCTTGCAAATCTCTATGTCTCCCACCGGACTAAGTCCGGATGGAATTGAAGCGTCTCTTGATGTGCTTGGTCCTCTTGTGAAATCTGGATTCCTTCGCTAAGGCAATTGCTCGATATTGTCACGAGAAGATTTTCATTGGACCCGATGCACTAGGTATGACACCTAGATCGGATATGAACTCCTTCATCCAGACTCCTTCATTAGCTGCTTCGAAGCTGCTATGTACTCCGCTTCACATGTAGATCCCGCCACGACGCTTTGTTTAGAACTGCACCAACCGACAGCTCCTCCGTTTAGTGTAAATCGTATCCGGTCTGCGATTTAGAATCGTCGGATCGGTGTCAAAGCTTGCATCAACGTAACCGCTACGATGAGCTCTTTGTCACCTCCATATCGAGAAACATATCCTTAGTCCTTTTCGGTATTTCGGGATGTTCTTGACCGCTGTCGATGATCCACTCTGGATTACTTTGGTACCTCCTGCTAGGCTTATAGCAAGGCACACATCAGGTCTGGTACACAGCATTGCATACATGATAGAGCCTATGGCTGAAGCATAGGAACATCTTTCATTTCTCTCTATCTTCTGCAGTGGTCGGGCATTGAGTCTTACTCAACTTCACACCTTGTAACACAGGCAAGAACCCTTTCTTTGCTTGATCCATTTTGAACTTCTTCAAAATTTTGTCAAGGTATGTGCTTAGTGAAAGTCAATCAAGCGTCTTGATCTATCTCTATAGATCTTAATGCCCAATATGTAAGCAGCTTCACCGAGGTCTTTCATTGAAAACTCTTATTCAAGTATCCTTTATGCTATCCAGAAATTCTATATCCGATCAGCAATATGTCATCTACATATAATATTAGAAATGCTACTGAGCTCCCACTCACTTTCTTGTAAATCAGGCTTCTCCAAAAGTGCTGTACAAACCCAAATGCTTTGATCACACTATCAAAGCGTTTATTCCAACTCGAGATGCTTGCACCAGTCCATAGATGGATCGCTGGAGCTTGCACACTTTGTTAGCTCCTTTGGATCGATAAAACCTTCTCGGTTGCATCATATACAACTCTTCTTCCGTAAATCCATTCAGAATGCAGTCTTTACATCCATTTGCCAAATTTCATAATCATAAAATGCGGCAATTGCTAACATGATTCGGACGGACTTAAGCATCGCTACGGGTGAGAAGGTCTCATCGTAGTCAATCCCTTGAACTTGTCGAAAACCCTTTGCGACAAGTCGAGCTTTGTAAACAGTAACATTACCGTCAGCGTCAGTCTTCTTCTTGAAGATCCACTTGTTTTCTATTGCTTGCCGACCCTCGGGCAAGTCAACCAAAGTCCATACTTTGTTTTCATACATGGATCCCATCTCAGATTTCATGGCCTCAAGCCATTTTGCGGAATCTGGGCTCACCATCGCTTCTTCATAGTTCGTAGGTTCATCATGATCTAGTAGCATGACTTCCAGAACAGGATTACCGTACCACTCAGTGCGGATCTTACTCTGGTTGATCTACGAGGTTACAGTAGTAACTTGATCTGAAGTTTCATGATCAACATCATCAACTTCCTCACTACTTGGTGTAGGTGTCTCGTAAACCGGTTTCTGCGACGAACTACTTTCAAGTAAGGGAGAAGGTACTATTACCTCATCAAGTTCCACTTTCCTCCCACTCTCTTCTTTGAGAGAAACTCCTTCTCTAGAAAGGATCCATTATTAACAACGAATGTCTTGCCTTCGGATCTGTGATAGAAGGTGTACCCAACTGTCTCCTTTGGGTATCCTATGAAGACACATTTCTCGATTTGGGTTCGAGCTTATCAGGTTGAAGCTTTTTCACATAAGCATCGCATCCCCAAACTTTAAGAAACGACAACTTTGGTTTCTTGCCAAACCACAGTTCATAAGGTGTCGTCTCAGCGGATTTCGACGGTGTTCTATTCAGTGTGAATGCAGCCGTCTCTAGAGCATAACCCCAAAGCGATAGCGGTAAATCTGTAAGAGACATCATAGATCGCACCATATCTAGTAAAGTGCGATTCGACGTTCGGACACACCATTACGCTGTGGTGTTCGGGTGGCGTGAGTTGCAAAACTATTCGCATTGTTTCAAATGTAGACCAAACTCGTAACTCAAATATTCACCTCCACGATCAGATCGTAGAAATTTGATTTTCTTGTTACGATGATTTTCAACTTCACTCTGAAATTCTTTGAACTTTTCAAATGTTTCAGACTTATGTTTCATTAAGTAGATATACCCATATCTGCTTAAGTCATCTGTGAAGGTGAGAAAATAACGATATCCGCCACGAGCCTCAATATTCATCGGACCACATACATCTGTATGTATGATTTCCAACAAATCTGTTGCTCTCTCCATAGTACCGGAGAACGGGGTTCTAGTCATCTTGCCCATGAGGCACGGTTCACAAGTGCCAAGTGATTCATAATCAAGTGACTCCAAAAGTCCATCAGTATGGAGTTTCTTCATGCGCTTTACACCGATATGACCTAAACGGCAGTGCCACAAATAAGTTGCACTATCATTATCAACTCTGCATCTTTTGGTTTCAACATTATGAATATGTGTATCACTACTATCGAGATTCATCAAAAATAGACCATTCCTCAAGGGTGCATGACCATAAAAGATATTACTCATATAAATAGAACAACCATTATTCTCTGATTTAAATGAATAACCGTCTCGCATCAAACAAGATCCAGATATAATGTTCATGCTCAACGCAGGCACCAAATAACAATTATTTAGGTCTAAAACTAATCCCGAAGGTAGATGTAGAGGTAGCGTGCCGACCGCAATCACATCGACTTTGGAACCATTTCCCACGCGCATCGTCACCTCGTCCTTTGCCGGTGTTAAGCAATCCGTAGTCCCTGTTTGAGTTGCAAATATTAGCAATGTAACCGATATCAAATACCAGTGCTCTTGAGCTCTAGTAAGGTACACATCAATAACATGTATATCACATATACCTTTGTTCACCTTGCCATCCTTCTTATCCGCCAAATACTTGGGGCAGTTCCGCTTCCGGTGACGATCGCTTGCAATAGAAGCACTCAGTTCAGGCATTGGTCCAGACTTGGGTTTCTTCTCTGAGCGACAACTTGCTTGCTGTTCTTCTTGAAGTTCCTTCTTCTTCCCTTTGCCTTTCTTCTTGAAACTAGTGGTCTTATTGACCATCAACACTTGATGCTCCTTCTTGATTTCTACCTCCGCAGCCTTTAGCATTGCGAAGAGCTCTGCATAGTCTTTACTAACCCTTGCATATTATAGTTCATCACGAAGCCTTTGTAGCTTGGTGGCGGTGATTGAAGAATTCATCAATGACACAATCATCCGGAAGATTAACTCCCAATTGTGTCAAGTGATTGTAGTACCCAAACATTACGAGTATGTGCTCACTAACGTAACTATTCTCCTCCATCTTGCAGCTATAGAACTTATTGGAGACTTCATATCTCTCAATCCGGGCATTACTGTTGGAATATTAACTTCAACTCTGGAACATCTCATATGCTCCATGACGTTCAAAACGTCGTTGAAGTCCCGGTTCTAAGCCGTAAAGCATGGCACACTGAACTATAGAGTAGTCATCAGCTTTGCTCGCCAGACGTTCTTAACGCCGTCGGTTGCATCAGCAAGCAGGTTCGCACCCAGCGGTGCATCCAGGGCGTAACTCTTACGTGCAGCAATGAGGATAATCCTCGAGTTCGGACCCGATCCGTGTAATTGCTACCATCATCTTTCAACTTTGCTTTCTCAAGGAGCATTAAAATTCAACGGAACAACAGCACGAGCCATCTATCTACAATCAAACATAAACAAGCAAGATACTATCAGGTACTAAGTTCATGATAAATTTAAGTTCAATTAATCATATTACTTAAGAACTCCCACTTAGAAAAACATCTCTCTAGTCATCTAAGTGATCACGTGATCCAAATCAACTAAACCATAACCGATCATCACGTGAAATGGAGTAGTTTTCAATGGTGAACATCTTATGTTGATCATATCTACTATATGATTCACGCTCGACCTTTCGGTCTCTTTGTTCCGAGGCCATATCTGCATATGCTAGGCTCGTCAAGTATAACCCGAGTATTTTGCGTGTGCAAAACTGGCTTGCACCGTTGTAGATGGACGAGAGCTTATCACACCCGATCATCACGTGGTGTCTGGGCACGACGAACTTTGGCAACGGTGCATACTCGGGGAGAACACTTCTTGATAATTTAGTGAGAGATCATCTTATAATGCTACCGTCAATCAAAGCAAGATAAGATGCATAAAAGGATAAACATCACATGCAAATCAATATAAGTGATATGATATGGTCATCATCATCTTGTGCTTCATGATCTCCATCTTGCAGCACCACCATGATCACCATCGTCACCGGCGCGACACCTTGATCTCCATCGTAGCATCGTTGTCGTCTCGCCAAACTTATGCTTCTCGACTATCGCTACCGCTTAGTGATAAAGTAAAGCATTACAGAAGCGATTGCATTGCATACAATAAGCGACAACCATATGGCTCCTGCCGATTGCCGATAACCGGTTACAAAACATGATCATCTCATACAATAAAATATAGCATCACGTCTTGACCATATCACATCACAACATGCCCTGCAAAAACAAGTTAGGCGTCCTCTACTTTGTTGTTGCAAATTTTACGTGGCTGCTACGGGCTTAAGCAAGAACCAGTCTCACCTACGCATCAAAACCACAGCGATACTTCGTCAAATAGACTCCGTTTAACCTTCTCAAGGACGGGCGTAGCCACACTCGGTTCAACTAAAGTGAGAGAGCAGGCACCCACCAGTCACCTTTAAGCAACGAGTGCTCGTGGCGGTGAAACCAGTCTCGCGTAAGCGTCTGGCGTAATGTCGGTGCGGGCGCTTCATCTCACAATACCGCTGAACCAAAGTATGACATGCTGGTAGGTAGTATGACTTGTATCGCCCACAACTCACTTGTGTTCTACTCGTGCAAAACATCAAACCATAAAAACCTAGGCTCGGATGCCTTTGTTGGGGAGCGTAGTAATTTCAAAAATTTTCCCACGCACACGCAAGATCATGGTGATGAATAGCAATGAGAGGGAGAGTGTTGTCTACATACCCTTGTAGACCCGGCGGAAGTGATCTGGCGTAGAGGAAGTAGTCGACGTTCTCCTCGCGATCCGACCGATCCGGCGCCGTTACTCGGCGCCCGAGTTCTTGACACACGACAGCTCGATGGCGTCCCTCATACTCGATCCAGCCGAGTGTCGAGGAGAGTTTCGTCAAGACGACGGCGTGGTGGCGATCTTGATGTTTCACCGGCGCAGGGCTTCGCCTAAGCTTCGCGACGGTATGACCGAGGTGGAATATGGTGGAGGGGGCACCGACACGGCTAAGGGCGATCCGTAGATCAAACTTGTGTGTCTAGGGTGCCCCCTGCCCCGTATATAAAGGAGGGAGGGGGAGGTGCGGCCGGCCCAAGGGGGCGCGGAGGAGTCCTACTCCCAGGAATAGGACTCTCCCCTTTCCTAGTTGGAATAGGATTGGGGAAGGGGAAAGAGGAAGAGGCGCCGCCCCCCTCCTGTCCTATTCGGACTGGGGGGGGGGCCTGCCACCCCCTGGCCGCCCCTCCTCTTCTCCCTCGAGGCCCACCGAGGCCCATTTACCCCGGGGTTCGGTAACCTCCGGTACTCGGTAAATTCTGTTTTCACGGAACCATTCCGAACTCCAAACATAGGCTTCCAATATATCAATCTTTATGTCTCGACCATTTCGAGACTCCTCGTCATGTCCGTGATCACATCCGGGACTCGAACTTCTTGATACATCAAAATACATAAACTCATAATAAGCATCGCCATCGAAACCTTAAGCGTGCGGACCCTACGGTTCGAGAACAATGTAGACATGACCTAGAACTATTCTCGGTCAATAACCAACAGCGGGACCTGGATGCCCATATTGGTTCCTACATATTCTCGAAGATCTTTATCGGTCGAGACCGCATAACAACATCGTTGTTCCTTTGTCATCGGTATGTTACTTGCCCGAGATTCGATCGTCGGTATCAATACCTAGTTCAATCTCGTTATCGCAAGTCTCTTTACTCGTTCCGTAATACATCATCTCACAGCTAACTTATTAGTTGTAATGCTTGCAAGGCTTGATGATGTGTATTACCGAGAGGGCCAGAGATACCTCTCCGACAATCGGAGTGACAAAACCTAATCTCAAAAATGCCAACCCAACATCGCCTTTGGAGACACTGTAGTACTCCTTTATAATCACCCGATTACGTTGTGACGTTTGGTAGCACCAAAGTGTTCCTCCGTAAGCGGAGTTGCATAATCTCATAGTTACAGGAACATGTATAAGTCATGGATAAAAGCAGTAGCAACATACTAATCGATCGTGTGCTAAGCTAATGGAATGGGTCATGTCAATCAGATCATTCTACTAATGATGTGACCTTGTTAATCAAATAACAACTCTTTGTTCATGGTCAGGAAACATAACCATCTTTGATTAACAAGCTAGTCTAGTAGAGGCATACTAGTGACATATTGTTTTGTCTATGCATTCACACATGTATCATGTTTCCGGTTAATACAATTCTAGCATGAATGATAAACATTTATCATGAAATAAGGAAATAAATAATAACTTTATTATTGCCTCTAGGGCATATTTCCTTCACGTTGATGCTCGCGCATTCCCGTAGGATGCATCCTACTTGGTTCCCATAGCACTTGCGAGGTTCTTCCGGCTCTAACGGCTCAAACTTGCCAGGTGCCATCTTTGTGATCACAAGTCGTCCAATCCCTAGTTTGTTACGTTTTCGTATCCTCTGCTTCTTATGCTTCCTCTTTTCGGTATCGGCATCGAGGCCGGTACCTTCCCCGCCGGTACCTTCCCCACCGGTCTCGGCGCCGCCATCGGTGCCGGCTCCGTCGGTGCCGGCGCTGTCGGTGTCGATGTCGGCGTCAGTACCATCATCGAGGCCGACCTGCAAACCTTGCTTAGCAGTCAAATAGTCGAGGTACTCTTGTTCACCATCATAATCCATCTCGTCTGCATCTTGGTCAGAAGGCCCAGTTTCTTCGTTGTTCGACATGTTTCCTATGATTAAGTGGCCTCATTTATTTCTAAAAGTATGAATAAATGAGAAATAGCGTAAAAAGAAATCTATGTGCAGACTCGATATACCAACTATGTAGCAAAAATCATGCCTTTATTCACGGGAAATTTGGCATGACCTTTGCTAAAAATGGACATATCGGCGCTGAAATTCACCAAGCGAAATGAATCAACATTTGGCGTACCATAGGCCACTCGGATCATTTTCCAAACATGACATGTCCAAAACATGACATGTGCACATATCACATGTCCAGTTCAAATTTCCATATAAATTCAGCTAATTTTGAAACCTAGCTAAATTCATAACTAAATAGATAACCTAATTAATTAACATGAACCCTAGCAGAGAGGGGGGGTTCTGAGAGTGCAGGGCGAGGAGGAGGCTAGGGCCGACGGGTCGGGGCGCAGCACGCTGGGTCGGGGCGAAGCGGCCGGAGTCGGGCTGAGCGCGCCTGAGTCGGGCCTTGGCCGAGTCGGGTCGAGGGTCGGACGGGCGAAGCGCTTGAGGCTAGCGCCGGCCCGGCGAGTCGGGCGAGCGCTGGGCAGGTCGGGCGCGGGCGGAGCGAAGGGGCGCGGGCAGGAGCGACGGAGAGAGTGGGGATTTGGGGGAAATGTGGCGGGATGAAGCTGCGCAGTGAAAATTTTGGGTTAAGTGGGCGTAGCAGTAGTGCGTTATGCGTAAACGCGCTACTACTATGATCTGTAGCTGCAGCGCTTTATGGTAAACACGCTGCTACTACATGCGAAGCGGCAGCGGTTTATAAGAAACGCTGCTACTATGGTATGTAGCAGCAGCGGTTTTGTGGAAAGCGCTGCTACTGCCGTCGCTATTGCCAGTTTTCATTTTCTTTTCCTTTATTTTATCCCACTTTTATTTCCGAGGCAGTGAGCGAAGGGAGGCGATATATATTGCATCATTTGGCGGTTAAATATGTATGCAAAATAGGAACATATATATTACACATCATATGGCTAAGTGTGTATACAAAATAGGAACATATATCTATTACACATCATTGGACCCATAACATACGTTTCCTCAGTGCTGACGTTTTCGTTTTTGAGTCAGCTTCTTTCCCTTCTTGTTCGTCGAAGAATAATTGAGCCCCTCATTGTGACTTTGCCTTTTCCATGGAGTGTGATTTTTCTTAGGTAACGTAGTATTGATTCTTCTTTTGACGTATACTTCATCATCGTCGTCATCTTCCCTCATTGGGTTGCCGTACTGATCATAGTCTTCCTCGTTGGCGACTCCATCCATTCCAATGATGTTCCTTTTGCCTCTCCTCACGACAACACGGCTGGGATTGCGCGGGTCAGTTATGAAGAAGCATTGTGTCACGTGCTTAGCGTGTACCCATGGCTCGTTTTTTGCGATAAGCGTTACGATGGCGCTCTTGGCGTCGGGTATAGTCATGGTAGTGAACATCCGGCTTTCTCTTTCGACATTCTTAGCCCATCGACACGGAACATCGTCGTGTTGTGCAGTCGAGTAGTCAAGCTCCCAGATCTCCTCGACCCTTCCATAAAATCGTTCGGTTGTGCGTTGTCGCTGCCGGTCATGCATTCCATCGTCACCCCGAGTTTCGATCATCACTGTCCATATCTTTTGCCTCCGTGTAGAAGCGTGTATCCGTTGATATCATATGCACGATAGGTTACGAGGTTGGGCGAGGGCCATGTGCTAAGGCGTATATGAGCAATCCGTCCTTAGAGCCCTCCTCCGGGATTAGCAATAATATGCTCTTTGAACCAATGCGAGGAAAGTGGAGTTGTGCTCTCTAGTAACCGGCGTCCGTCCCGCATACCCCCGTCACGATACTTCTTTGCGATAATTTCTTTGTGCGATTGCCACGAAAGGATCTACCTCGTCTAGGTGTTGTAGCACTACCAAGTTTGCTTTGTCAAAATCGCTGCGTCGATCTGAGTATGCCACGTGCAGTTCCTGCGACCGTTCTGATGACCATCTCCTTGAGCCTCCCATCGTGCTTGTTAGCGGGCAAACCAACACTAACACCAAAGCGGCTGGTGCGCACCATATAGAAAATTCTCACGAAAGAGATGCACTCTTGTGCCAAATAGCCCTGGACGATGCTTCCATCCGGACGGGACATATTCTTAACGAATCCTTTGATGATCCCATTCATCCTCTCAAACAGCATCATGTTGTGCAGGAATGGCGGCCCCAGGTCTATTATGTCATCCACAATATGGACACACAGATGCACCATCACGTCGAGAACGCGGCGGGAAGTACATCTCAAGCTCATTCAAGATATCAACGATCTCTTCCTGTAGCCTTTGGAGCTGCTTCACACCGATCGACTTTCGAGAGATGGCGTCAAAAAAGTTGCAGAGACCAATAAGCGTTTCACGGACGTGCTTGTCCATTATCCCTCTAAGGGCAACAGGTAGTATCTGCGTCATCATCACATGACAGTCATGAGACTTCATCCCGCTGAACCTTTTCTTGTCCGTGTCTAGATATCCGCTTATCTTGCCACGATGAATCGAACTAACTTTCACTCCCGTAAGGCACTTAAAGAATTGATTGATCTCAGCTGACTTAAGGTGAAGCAAGAGGGGGCAATAATATTCTTTCTTTAATTTCTTGCCCTTCTTCTCCGTGCCTCTGTCTCCGTCTCTGTCTCGCGTCGACATTTTACGGGCGGCATGTGCAGATCTTCCCTGATTTTCAAATCTTGCAAGTCTTTTCTTGCCTTCGGCCCATCCTTGGTCTTATCCGGCATGTTCATCAGTGTTGCGAGCAAGCTCTCAAGGACATTCTTACAGATATGCATTTGATCTAGGCAATGAGGTGTATCGAGTTTGTGCGATACTCCAAGTCCCGAACACGACCTCGCCTTCCATACCTTCAGCAGCTGCTCTGGCGCCTTTCTCATCGTCTTTCGGCGCGGGGCACTCATTCCAGCTTTTTCAACAGCTCATCGATTTCGCACCGCTCCGCTTACGTGGAGGTCCTCGATGCTCAGCGTGACCATTGAATAGATCTCCACGGTTTCTCCACGGGTCGTCTGTTCAAGCCATCTTGATGCCCCATGTACACGATTTTCCTGGACCGCCATCTTTCCTTGGCGTTAGCTGCTAAGGCGTTGTATCATCCATGCACCGCGTGCATCCGCAATATCCATGGCACACCTGGCCTGCCACATATCCGTAATCGAGATAGTCCTGCCTTTGTCGTGATCAGCTGCTCTCATGTTGAAATACTCACCTTTGCTGGCGTCCCATGTCTTGGCCGGTGTTTTCCATAACGTGTCTAACTCCTCTTGAAGTAGCCCCAGATACAAATTAATATTATTTCCTGGTTGTTTGGGCCCTTGAATAAGCATGCTCATGTGAATGTACTTCGATTTCATGCACAACCAGGGGGGAGGTTGTACATCCATACAAACACGGGCCATGTACTATGGTTGGTGTTCTGGTTGCCAAACGGATTCATGCCATCGGTACACGCGCCGAGCATGATGTTCCTTGCATCACATTCAAAATACCAATAGAAGCTGTTCAACGCTCTCCACTGGCTTCCATCCTTCACGTGTCTCGACCGGATCATCTCCATCGTCGGGCTTCTTCCTCTCGCGTGCGGCGCATTAGCTTTGCTTCCTTGGGATCTACAAAATACCTCCGGAGGCGGGAGTGATCGATAAGTACCATACAACTTTTCGGGGACATTTCTTCCGGCCTTCTTGTATCGAGAAGCATTGCACACCGGACAGCTTGTTTTCCGCGTGCTCCTTCCGATAAATTATGCAATCATTGATGCATGCATCGTATCTAACGTGTGGCAGATCAAGAGGGCACACGATCTTCTTGGCCTCATCAACACTAGTAGTACATAGATTACCCGGGAAGAACATCCTTTAGGTACTTGAGATGCTCATCGAGGCTAGTGTCGGTCCATTTGTTTTTAGCCTTCGTCTTGAGGAGTTGGGCGTGAAACTCAACGGGTCACCTCAGATTGCAACCATCATACAATGGAGTGTTGAGTCTACCACCAGTTGCTCCAGCTTAGCCTCCTCTCTAGAAGCAGCTCTCAAGATTCGTCTCCTTGCGAAGCAATGCTTGAACATGAGGGTCCCGCACAATTGAACTTAGTACCGAGCGAACTCTGCTGCGTGGAGTCCATGTCGTTCTCTCCGCCTCCATGTCCGCCCTTCTCCTCCGCCATGTCCGGCCCCTTCTCCGCCGCCATGTCCGGCCTCTTCCCGCCGCCATTATCGATCATCTCTTCGTCTTGCCCGTGTCATCATTTCCTGCCCGTCGGCATCCTCAACATCGTCATCCTCATCTTCAATTATCCACCTAGTATAGCCATCCATGAAACCAGTCATGAGCAGTGCGCTTCGACCGACCATCGTCATGGGGTCGAGCCAAACTATTCCTTTGCATTTTCGACACGGACATAAAACCTCTGTCCAGTTATTTTCTTTCATGTCTTGCACCGCCGACCGCAACCACCTGTCCACCATCGTTCCAATCGACCATCGTCAACTCTGCACGGTAATAATAAAAAATTGATTGTAAAAATGCATGCATGCATCAAAGTCATAAAAAATTTGGCATGACCTTCCTAAAAATAGGACATATATGGATCTAGAGTTTGCCCGAATTAGCCAAACGAAATAAATCGACATTTGGGCAAAACATAGGCAACTCAAAAGCACAATTTACAAGGCGTCAACTCATGCCACACACACAATTTCCACAAACATATCACACACACATAAACACATTTCCATTTTGCAAAAGCATGAAAGTTTCATCACCTCTATCTTGATGGCCGAAGATGATGTTGTAGGGAGATCAAAAGTGCACAAATTAAGCTCTTCTTGACAAAGATAGATCTAGTTAATTATATAGGGGGCAAATAGGTCACTTAACTAAATCCTACATCTACCTAGCTACCTAATTTGGAAGGAGACAACTTCAACTAGGGAGGGGAGGGAAAAGAGAAAGGAGATGCATTAATGGAGGTGGTGTAGTTATGTAGGAGTAATGAAGAGAGAGAAGGTGGATAGAGAAGAGAGGGAGTAATGGGGGAGAAGTATTGAGAAGAAGAAGAGTGAGAGTGGGAGCATGTGGTGGAGGGAAGAGAGGAGAGGGGAGGTAGGGGAAGGGAAAAAGTGAGAGTGGGAGCATGTGGTGGAGGGAAGAGAGGAGAGGGGGAGGTAGGGGAAGGGAAAAAGCAAGGGGAGGAGGGACGGGTTGGGGGTTGGTGGGGTTAGCAGTGGCGCTGGTGAGAAACGCGCTGCTGCTAAAACTTAGCAGCAACGCTTCTGTAAGGCGCCATCTGCTAGCTGTGACAAAAATGGCGGCAATTTGAAACTTAGCAGCGATCTCGAGGAAACGCGCTACTACTATGCACTTAGCGATGGCGCTGTTTCGCCATCGCGCCATTGCTACTTAGAGGTGGGGAAACACCGGTCGATATTGTAGCAGCGTGTGTTTACGGCGGCCATCGCTAAATATTTAGCAGCAGCGAGTTTTCTTAAAAGAGCGCTACAACTACTTACCAGCAGCGCTCTATTTTGAACCGCGCTGCTGCTAAGATTCTGTGTATAGGCTTTTCCCTAGTAGTGACCCAAGTCGCGGCGATCGAGCCCGACGAATCTCTCTACGGCATGTTCGATCCGTCGACTGGCTCCGTAGAGACCGCATCCGAGTGCGACAGCAGTGATCCGGCGGTGGAGGTTTTGATGGTCAACGGGCCTCGTAGCCCTCCCGGCTTCCCCCGCGACGACGGGATGGACGGTGGAGGCGACCCCGCTCAAGTCCATGAGGAATATCAACCCGAGCCACTTAATTCCCTGCAAAGGGAAGAACTTCGCAGCAGGAACATGGATGCCCTGCATACTCCCATCGCAGGAGAGACCCCCGAGGCTCGCGCCTTGGAGGAGGCACGTTTGGCCAACTTGGCTGAAAGCACTCGTCTGGAAACCTCCAGCGAGCACTCTACGAGCGCGCGCGACAATGAGTACCCGACTCTAGTCGACGTCAACTCTTCCCGCAACCAACTCAGGTATATCGAACCCCGATTCAGGATTTAGCAGCTGCAGCCCATATAGCAGAGTCAATTCAGCCCTCTCAGTCGGAGGCTGGCAGAGGCTTGATGCAGATCACGGACTTGCTCCGAGCAGCAGGAGATCAGAATTCAGCCGTGTCACAGTCGCGCAACAGGATTCACAGTCGATCCGTCGCTGCCAATACGGTTCAGTCGGCTCACAGCCCAAGATCGCCTCCGCGGTGTGAAGGGCGCGAGAATCGACGTGACTAATATGGTGACCGATATGATCGTGATGACAGGCGTCAAGTGCCCACTCCTCCACCAAGAGGTGGGTCTTACGCTCATCGGCAGCAAGATGACAGGCGCCAGCTCAGTGTGGGGCGAAGAGCTCCGGTCGACCCCAGGGAGCCAGGCTTTGACGCGCGATCCATCATCGTGCAAGGCCTGGTCGATCGGAACAGGGCTCATCGAGGTGGCCAACACAGAGATGCGCCCATTAGCAGCCGAGTACATGTTTCAGGTCCAAAATGTTTCAGTAGGGGTATCAGAGCCGCGGTGATTCCCCACAACTTCAGGTTGGCGACTGGAGTAAGTAAGTTCACCGGTGAATCTAAGCCTGAAACTTGGCTTGAAGCTACCGAGTGGCGGTGCAGATTGGCGGCGGAAATGATGAAGTGGCTATGAAGCATTTACCACTCATGTTGGAAGGTTCGGCCAGGGCATGGTTGAATCAGTTACCTCCAAGCAGCATTTACACTTGGGAAGATCTTTCCCGAGTGTTCGTCAGGACATTTGAAGGAACCTGCAAGTGACCAGCTGGATTGACAGAGCTGCAAGTCTGCGTGCAGAAGTCGAATGAAACCTTAAGAGATTACATTCAGAGATGGATTACTTTGCATCATACCATGGAGAACGTGTCTGATCATCAGGCAGTCTGTGCTTTCAAGGATGGTGTTAAGAACAGAGAGTTGAGTTTGAAGTTTGGGCGGACCGGAGATAGGACCCTAAGTCGAATGATGGAAATTGCCACCAAGTACGCCAATGGTGAAGAGGAGGACTGACTCCGGAGCGGCAAGTACAAGCCGAGTCAGTCGGTGAAAGGAAACTCCAGTCGGAAGCAGAAGCGGAAGGCCGAGCCAGCGGCTCATGGAGAGGCTCTGGCCGTGACTCAGGGAAAGTTCAATGGAAAACCCAAAGGATCCTGGAACCCCAAGAAGGTGAAGGATAAAGAAGGAAATGACGTGATGGATCTGCCGTGTCACATCCACACGAAGAAAGACGAAGAGGGTAATTTCATTTACCCGAAGCATACCACTTGCCAGTGCCGACTCTTGATCCAGCAGTTCCAAGGAAAACAACCCAAGGACAAGGAAAAGGAGTCGGACAAAGCTGAGGACAAGGAGGACAGTGATGGAGGATATCCTCATGTTAATTCCACTCTGATGATCTTTGCTGATGTGGAAAGCAAAAGCCGATTGAAGGTTATCAACCGAGAGGTCAATATGGTCGCCCTGACGACGCCAAGTTATCTGAGATGGTCCCAAACTCCCATTACATTTGACCAGTATGATTACCCAACTCATATAGCCAACCCTGGGAGGCAAGCTTTGGTGGTCGACCCGGTCGTTGAGGGCACTTTACTAACGAAGGTGCTAATGGATGGTGGTAGCGGACTGAACATATTGTATGCGGAGACGCTGAAAGGAATGGGCATTTCGATGACCAGACTGAGCACCAGCAACATGAGTTTTCATGGAGTTATACCTGGAAAGAAGGCTGAGTCACTCGGCCAAATAGCTCTGGACGTGGTGTTCGGTGACTCGAAGCATTTCCGCAAGGAGAAGCTGACATTTGAAGTCGTGGATTTTCAGAGCGCTTAGCACGCCATTTTGGGGCGACCAGCTTACGCACGGTTCATGGCTCGACCATGTTACGTATACCTCAAACTGAAGATGCCCGACCCCAAGGGCGTGATCACTATCACTGGCAATCGGAAGAAGGCGGAAGAGTGTTTCCAGAAAGGCTCGAAAATTGCAGATTCCCAGATAACAATGGTAGAGCTGGAGGGGTACAAGAAAAATGCAGACCCGAGTGATTTGTTGCGGGCTAAGAAGCCTGCCACAGAATCAGCGTTTCAGTCGTCCGGTGAGATGAAGCCTGTTCACATTCACCCGACCGACCCCAATGCAGCTCTGACCCATATTTCCACAACACTCGACCCTAAATAGGAAGAAGCGCTCATCCAGTTCCTCCGTGAGAACTGGGACATCTTTGCATGGAAGCTGGCGACATGCCGGTGTTCAGGGGACTCGCTGAGCATCGCCTTAGAGTCGACTCAACAGCAAAATCAGTCAAAGAACATCTTCGACGGTCCGCCGTCCAGAAGAGAAAGGCCATTGGTGAGGAGGTGGCTCGACTGTTGGCGGCAGAGTTTATCCGAGAGATATACCACTCCGAGTGGCTCGCCAATGTCGTCATGGTTCCCAAGAAGGACAAGTCACTCCGCATGTGCATTGATTTCAAACACATCAATCAGACCTGCCCGAAAGATCATTTTCCTCTCCCTCGCATCGACCAAATTGTCGACTCGACTACGGGATGTGAGAGATTGTCCTTTCTGGACGCTTATTCCGGATACCATCAGATCCGTCTGTATGGACCCAATGAGATAAAAACAGTTTTCATCACTCCATTCGGGTGCTTCTGTTATGTCACCATTCCATTCGGCCTCAAGAATGCCAAAGCCACGTTCTTGAGGATGATTCAGAAGTGTCTACTCATTCAAATCTGTCGGAACGTGGAAGCGTACATGGATGATATTGTGGTCAAATCGCGAAAGGGTTCCGACCTGTTCACTGACCTCGCTGAAACATTTGCCAATCTCAGGAGGTATGATATCAAGCTCAATCCATCAGAGTGCACATTCGGAGTTCCTGGTGGAAAGTTACTCGGTTTCTCATTTCGAGCGAGGAATCGGCGCCAACCCGAAAAAGTTGGCACTATACTCCGAATGAAAGCATACAATGCGGTGCACGATGTCGAAGCTTCTTGGATGCTTGGCGCATTAAGTCGATTCCTCTCGACTCGGTGAAAAGGCATTGCCTCTTTACCGACTGATGAAGAAGGCAGACAAGTTCGAGTAGACTCCAGAAGCTGATGCAGCGTTTGCCGAGCTAAATGCTCTGATCTCCACCCAGCCGGTGCTTGCTGCTCCAATCAGCAAAGAGCTTCTGTTGCTTTATATTGCAGCCACAGGACAAGTCGTCAGTACAGTGCTTATGGTCGAGCGGGAATAAGAAGGAAAAGCTTTCAAAGTTCAGCGCCCAGTGTATTATCTTTCTGAAGTTTTGACTCCATCAAAGCAAAGATATCCTCATTATCAGAAGCTTGTGTATGGGATCTACATGACCACAAAGAAGGTTGCTCATTATTTCTCTGATCATTCCATTACAGTCATCAGCGACACTCCACTTTCAGAGATTCTGCACAACAGAGATGCTTTTGGTCGAGTGGAGAAATGGGCGATTGACTCCTTCCCCTTGATATCAAGTTTGAGGCAAAGAAAGCCATTAAGTCCCAAGCGATAGCAGATTTCCTTGCCGAGTGGATCGAACAGCAGCAGCCGACTCAAGTTCACTCGGAGCATTGGACCATGTTCTCTGATGGCTCTAAGATGTTAAATGGTTCCGGTGCTGGGGTAGTCTTGGTTTCCCCCAGAGGAGATAAGCTCAGATATGTGCTCCATATTCACTTTGATTCCTCCAACAATGAGGCAGAATACGAAGCCCTTTTGTATGGGTTGCGCATGGCCATTTCACTCGGCGTCCGTCGCCTTATGGTTTATGGTGACTCAGATTTGGTGGTCAACCAAGTGATGAAGGAGTGGGACATTAGAAGCCCAGCCATGACTAGATACTGTAATGCAGTGAGGAAACTTGAAAAGAAGTTTGAGGGGTTAGAACTCCATCATATACCCCGACTGAAAAATCAAGCGGCTGATAATTTGGCAAAGATAGGTTCCAAGAGAGAAGCCATTCCCAGCGATGTGTTCTTGGAACATATTCATACTCCACCAGTCAAAGAAGATCCTTTTTACTGAAGAAGCTCCGCAGCCTAAGAGTGCCTCAGATCCGACTGAGGTTGAAGTCCCGGCAGTGGTCGACCTGGTCATGGAGGTTTTAGTGATCACTCCCGATTGGACAGTACCATATATCGCGTATATCTTGAGAAAAGAGCTCCCGGAGGACGAGGAGGAGGCTCGATAGATCGTCCGCCGATCCAAGGCCTTCTTGTGATCAAGGGACAGTTATGCGAGAGAGCGCGACCGAGTTGGTCAGAAGTGCATAACGCCAGAAGAAGGTCGGATAATCCTTGATGACATCCACTCGGGGACCTGTGGCCATCATGCGTCCTCTCGGACCATCGTGGCCAAAGCATACCGAGCCGGATTTTACTGGCCAAGGGCGAATGAAATGGAAAAAGAGATAGTCGACAAGTGTGAGGGATGTCAGTTTTACTCCAACATGTCACACAAGCCTGCATCGGCTCTGAAGACCATACCACTCGTCTGGCCCTTTGCAGTATGGGGATTAGATATGGTTGGACCCTTGAGAACAGGCCGAAGCGGTTTCACACATGTACTGATAGCAGTCGACAAGTTCACCAAGTGGATCGAGGCCAAACCCATCAAGAACCTTGGCGCTTGATCTGCTGTCGACTTCATCAGAGAACTGATATTCAGATATGGAGTCCCACACAGCATCATCACTGACAATGGATCAAACTTCGATTTGGAAGAATTTAGGGCGTTCTGCACATCCCAGGGCACACGAGTCGACTATGCTTCGGTTGCCCATCCCCAGTCGAATGGACAAGCGGAGCGGGCCAATGGCTTGATTCTCAAAGGGTTGAAACCCCGACTGATGCGTGATCTCAAGCATGCGGCTGGAGCATGGGTCGACGAACTTCCCTCGGTGCTTTGGGGTCTAAGGACCACGCCTAACCGGTCGACTGGAAGAACTCCATTCTTCTTGGTCTATGGAGCTGAAGCGGTCTTGCCGAGTGACCTGCTCCACAACGCTCCTCGGGTCGAGCTCTACACCGAAGCTGAAGCAGAACAAACACGGCAGGATGCAGTCGACCTTTTAGAGGAAGAAAGGGAGATGGCTCTGATCCGATCGACCATTTACCAACAAGAATTGCGTCGCTTCCACGCCAAAAATGTGAAGAGTCGAGCCTTCCAGGAAGGAGATTTGGTTCTCCGAGTGGATCAGCAGAAACCACACAAGCTTGCTCCTTCTTGGGAAGGACCCTTCATCGTCACCAAGGTTCTCCACAACGGAGCGTACCGTCTCTACAACGTCGAGCACAACATCGACGAGCCCCGAGCTTGGAACGCGGAGTTGCTCCGCCCCTTTTACACCTAAGTATTCACTCGGATGAGTTGTAATAAAAGTACTTCTGTAGTTCATGTTTCACAAAGATAATAGTGTCATAATTTCCCCTCAATGGTTGATGTCATTTTTATTTGGTCAATAAAATTCCCCCTCAATGGGTGGCTTAGCTGCGAATCCGTTTCGCCTAAGTTTGTAAAAAAAATCCTTGCCGAGTGAAGAGCCAGCTTCCCACTCGAGGGCTTAGCTGCAAATCCGTTTCGCCTAAGTTTTAATAAAACCACCGAGTGGTGAGCCAGCCTCCCACTCGGGGGCTTAGATGCAGTCGAAGTACTCGCCTATGTTTTGAAAATCCTACCGAGTGAAGAGCCAACCTCCCACTCGGGGGCTTAGCTGCGAATCCGTTTCGCCTAAGTTTTAATAAAATCCTACCGAGTGGTGAGCCAGCTGTTGGGGAACGTAGTAATTTCAAAAAAATTCCTACGCACACGCAAGATCATGGTGATGGCATAGCAACGAGAGGGGAGAGTGTTGTCCACGTACCCTCGTAGACCGTAAGCGGAAGCGTTAGCACAACGCGGTTGATGTAGTCGTACGTCTTCACGATCCGACCGATCCAAGTACCGAACGTACGGCACCTCCGAGTTCAGCACACGTTCAGCTCGATGACGTCCCTCGAACTCCGATCCAGCCGAGTGTCGAGGAGAGTTCCGTCAAGACGACGGCGTGGTGGCGATCTTGATGTTCTACGGCGCGAGGCTTCGCCTAAGCTTTATGACGATATGACCGAGGTGGAATATGGTGGAAGGGGCACCGCACACAGCTTAGGAGCGATCCGTAGATCAACTTGTGTGTCTATGGGGTGCCCCTACCCCGTATATAAAGGAGGGAGGGAGGAGGAGGCCGGCCCTAGGAGGAGGGCGCCAAGGGAGTCCTACTCCCACGGGAGTAGGATTCCTTCTTTCCTAGTCCAACTAGGTCAAGGGGGAAAGAGGGAAGTGGAGAAGGAAGGAAGAGGGGGCGCGCCCCAAACCCTTTGTCCAATTCGGACTGGGCTTGGGAGGGGCGCGCCTCCTCTGGCTCCTTCCCACTAAAGCCCATTAAGGCCCAATACTCTTCCCCGTATTCCCGTAACTCCCGGTACTCGAAAAATACCGAATCACTCGGAACCATTCCGAACTCCGAATATAGTCGTCCAATATATCGATCTTTACGTCTCGACCATTTCGAGACTCCTCGTCATGTCCCCGATCTCATCCGGGACTCCGAACTCCTTCGGTACATCAAAACTCATAAACTAATAATATAACTGTCATCGAAACCTTAAGCGTGCGGACCCTACGGGTTCGAGAACTATGTAGACATGACCTAGAACTATTCTTGGTCAATAACCAATAGTGGGACCTGGATGCCCATATTGGCTCCAACATATTCTACGAAGATCTTTATAGGTCAAACCGCATAACAACATACGTTGTTCCCTTTGTCATCGGTATGTTACTTGCCCAAGATTCGATCGTCGGTATCCAATACCTAGTTCAATATCGTTACCGGCAAGTCTCTTTACTTGTTCCGTAATACATCATCTCGCAACTAACTCATTAGTTGTAATGCTTGCAAGGCTTAAGTGATGTGCATTACCGAGAGGGCCCAGAAATACCTCTCCGACAATCGGAGTGACAAATCCTAATCTCGAAATACGCCAACCCAACATCTGCCTTTAGAGACACCTGTAGTACTCCTTTATAATCACCCAGTTACGTTGTGACGTTTGGTAGTACCAAAGTGTTCCTCGGCAAGCGGAGTTGCATAATCTCATAGTCATAGGAACATGTATAATTCATGAAGAAAGCAATAGCAACATACTAAACGATCGGGTGCTAAGCTAACGGAATGGGTCATGTCAATCAGATCATTCAACTAATGATGTGATCCTGTTAATCAAATAACAACTCTTTGTTCATGGTTAGGAAACATAACCATCTTTGATTAACAAGCTAGTCAAGTAGAGGCATACTAGTGACACTCTGTTTGTCTATATATTCACACATGTATTATGTTTCCGGTTAATACAATTCTAGCATGAATAATAGACATTTATCATGAAATAAGGAAATAAATAATAACTTTATTATTGCCTCTAGGGCATATTTCCTTCAGTCTCCCACTTGCACTAGAGTCAATAATCTAGTTCACATCGCCATGTGATTGAACACCAATAATCATATCTGTATATGATTAACACCCATAGTTCACATCGTCATGTGACCAACACCCAAAGGGTTTACTAGAGTCAATGATCTAGTTCACATCGCTATGTTTTGCTCGTGAGAGAAGTTTAGTCAACGGATCTGTCACATTCAGAGCCGTATGTATTTTGCAAATATTCTATGTCTACAATGCTCTGGACGGAGCTACTCTAGCTAATTGCTCCCACTTTCAATATGTATCTAGATCGACACTTAGAGTCATCCAGATCGGTGTCAAAACTTGCATCGACGTAACCCTTTACGACGAACCTTTTGTCACTTCCATAATCGAGAAACATATCCTTATTCCACTAAGGATAATTTTGACCGCTGTCTAGTGATCTACTCCTAGATCACTATTGTACTCCCTTGCCAAACTCAGTGTAGGGTATACAATAGATCTGGTACACAGCATGGCATACTTTATAGAACCTATGGCCAAGGCATAGGGAATGACTTTCATTCTCTTTCTATCTTCTGCCGTGGTCGGGTTTTGAGTCTTACTCAATTTCACACCTTGTAACACAGGCAAGAACTCTTTCTTTGACTGTTCCATTTTGAACTACTTCAAAATCTTGTCAAGGTATGTACTCATTGAAAAAACTTATCAAGCGTCTTGATCTATCTCTATAGATCTTAATGCTCAATATACAAGCAGCTTCACCGAGGTCTTTCTTTGAAAAACTCCTTTTAAACACTCCTTTATGCTTTGCAGAATAATTCTACATTATTTCCGATCAACAATATGTCATTCACATATACTTATCGAAATGTTGTAGTGCTCCCACTCACTTTCTTGTAAATACAGGCTTCTTTGCAATTCAGTATAAACTATATGCTTTGATCAACTTATCAAAGCGTATATTCCAACTCGAGATGCTTGCACCAGTCCATAGATGGATCGTTGGAGCTTGCACACTTTGTTAGCTCCTTTGGATCGATAAAACCTTCGGTTGCATCACATACAACTCTTCCTCCGAAACCCATTCAGAATGCAGTTTTACATCCATTTGCCAAATTTCATAAATTGTGGCAATTGCTAACATGATTTGGACAGACTTAAGCATTGCTACAGTTGAGAAAATCTCATTGTAGTCAACACCTTGAACTTGTCAAAAACCTTTTTGCGACAAGTCGAGCTTTGTAGATAGTAACACTACTATCAACGTCCGTCTTCCTCTTGAAGATCCATTTATACAATATGGCTTGCCGATCATCGGGCAACTCCACCAAAGTCCATACTTTGTTCTCATACATGGATCTCATCTCAGAGTTCATGGCCTCAAGCCATTTCGCGGAATCTGGGCTCATCATCGCTTCCTCATAGTTCGTAGGTTCATCATGGTCTAGTTACATGACTTCCAGAACAGGATTACCGTACCACTCTGGTGCGGATCTCACTCTGGTTTACCTACGAGATTCGGTAGTAACTGATCTGAAGTTACATGATCATCATCATTATCATCCTCACTAATTGGTGTAGTAGTCACAGGAACAGATTTACGTGATGAACTACTTTCAATAAGGGAGAAGGTACAATTACCTTATCAAGTTCTACTTTCCTCCCACTCACTTCTTTCGAGAGAAACTCCTTCTCTAGAAAGGATCCATCTTAAACAACGAATATCTTGCCTTCGGATCTGTGATAGAAGGTGTACCCAACAATTTCCTTTGGGTATTCTATGAAGGCGTACTTCTCGATTTGGGTTCGAGCTTATCGGGATGAAACTTTTTCACATAAGCATCGCAGCCCCAAACATTAAGAAACGACAACTTTGGTTTCTTGCTAAACCACAGTTCATATAGTGTCGTCTCAGCGGTTTAGATGGTGCCCTATTTAGCGTGAATTCAGCTGTCTCTAATGCATGATCCCAAAAGCGATATTGGTAAATCGGTAAGAAACATCATAGATTGCACTATATCCAATAAAGTGCGGTTACGATGTTTGGACACACCATAACATTGTGGTGTTCGGTGGCGTGAGCTGTGAAACTATTCCACATTGTTTTAATTGAAGACCAAACTCGTAACTCAAATATTCGTCTCGTGATCAGATCACGAAACTTTATTTTCTTGTTACGATGATTTTTCCACTTCACTCTGAAATTCTTTGATCCTTTCAACTATTTCAGACTTATGTTTCATCAAGTAGATATACCCATATCTGCTCAAATCATCTTGTGAAGGTCGAAAATAACGATACTTGCCACGAGCATCAACACTCATTGGATCGCATACATCGGTATGTATTATTTCCAATAAGTCGATAGCTTGTTCCATTGTTCGGAGAAGCGGAGTTTTGGTCATCTTGCCCAAAAGGCACGGTTCGCAAGCATCAAGTGATTCATAATCAAGTGATTCCAAAATCCCATCAGCATGGAGTTTCTTCATGCACTTTACACCAATATGACCTAAGCGGCGATTGCCACAAATAAGTTGCACTATCATTATTAACTTTGTATTTTTTTGGTTTCAATATTATGAATATGTGTATCACTACGATCGAGATCCAATGAACCATTTTCATTGGGTGTGTAACCATATAAGGTTTTATTCATGTAAACGGAACAACAGTTTATTCTCTTACTTAAATGAATAACCGTATTGCAATAAACATGATCAAATCATATTCATGCTCAACGTAAACACCAAATAACATTTATTTAGGTTCAACACTAATCCCGAAAGTATAGGGAGTGTGCGATGATGATCATATCAATCTTGAAACTACTTTCAACACACATCGTCACTTCACCCTTAACTAGTTTCATTTATTCGCAACTCCGTTTGAGTTACTACTCTTAGCAACCGAACCAGTACCAAATACCGAGGGGTTGCTATAAACACTAGTAAAGCACACATAAAACACCTGTATATCAAATATACCCTTTTTCACTTTGCCATCCTTCTTATCCACCAAATATTTAGGGCAGTTCCGCTTCCAGTGACCATTTCCTTTGCAGTGTAAGCACTCAGTTTCAGGCTTTGGTTCAGCTTTGGGTTTCTTCGTGGGAGTGACAACTTGCTTGTCAATCTACTTGAAGTTCCCCTTTCTTTCCCTTTGCCCTTTTCTTGAAACTAGTGATCTTGTCAACCATCAACACTTGATGCTCTTTCTTGATTTCTACCTTCATCGATTTCATCATCATGAAAAACTCGGGAATCATTTTCATCATCCCTTGCATACTATAGTTCATCACGAAGTTCTACTAACTTGGTGATGGTGACTAGAGAATTCTGTCAATCACTATCTTATCGGAAGATTAACTCCCACTTGATTCAAGCGATTGTAGTACCGGACAATCTGAGTACATGCTCACTAGTTGAGCGATTCTCCTCCATCTTTTAGCTATAGAACTTGTTGTAGACTTCATATCTCTCAACTCGGGTATTTGCTTGAAATATTAACTTCAATTCCTGGAACATCTCATATGGTCCATGATGTTCAAAACATCTTTGAAGTCCCGATTCTAAGCCATAAAGCATGGTGCACAAAACTATCAAGTAGTCATCATATTGAGCTAGCCAAACGTTCATAACGTCTGCATCTGCTCCTGCAATAGGTTTGTCACCTAGCGGTGCATCAAGGACATAATTCTTCTGCGCAGCAATGAGGATAAACCTCAGATCACGGATCCTATCCGCATCATTGCTACTAACATCTTTCAACACAGTTTCTCTAGGTACATATCAAAACAAACATATGAAAGCAACTTCGCGAGCTATTGATCTTACAACATAATTTGCAAAATACTACCAGGACTAAGTTCATGATAAATTTAAGTTCAATTAATCATATTACTTAAGAACTCCCACTTAGACAGACATCTCTCTAGTCATCTAAGTGATCACGTGATCCAAATCAACTAAACCATAACCGATCATCACGTGAGATGGAGTAGTTTTCAATGGTGAACATCTTATGTTGATCATATCTACTATATGATTCACGCTCGACCTTTCGGTCTCCGTGTTCCGAGGCCATATCTGCATATGCTAGGCTCGTCAAGTATAACCTGAGTATTCTGCGTGTGCAAAACTGGCTTGCACCCGTTGTAGATGGACGTAGAGCTTATCACACCCGATCATCACGTGGTGTCTCGGCACGACGAACTTTGGCAGCGGTGCATACTCGGGAGAACACTACTTGATAATTTTAGTGAGAGATCATCTTAAAATGCTACCGTCAATCAAAGCAATATAAGATGCATAAAGGATAAACATCACATGCAATCAATATAAGTGATATGATATGGCCATCATCATCTTGTGCTTGTGATCTCCATCTTGAAGCACCGTCATGATCACCATCGTCACCGGCGCGACACCTTGATCTCCATCGTAGCATCGTTGTCGTTCGCCATCTATTGCTTCTCGACTATCGCTACCGCTTAGTGATAAAGTAAAGCAATTACAGGCGTTGCATATCATACAATAAGCGACAACCATATGGCTCCTGCCGATTGCCGATAACATCGGTTACAAAACATGATCATCTCATACAATAAAATATAGCATCACGTCTTGACCATATCACATCACAACATGCCCTGCAAAAACAAGTTAGACGTCCTCTACTTTGTTGTTGCAAATTTTACGTGGCTGCTACGGGCTTAGCAAGAACCGTTCTTACCTACGCATCAAAACCACAACGATAGTTTGTCAAATAGACTCCGTTTTAACCTTCACAAGGACCGGGCGTAGCCACACTCGGTTCAACTAAAGTGAGAGAGACAGACACCCGCCAGCCACCTTTAAGCATGAGTGCTCGTAACGGTGAAACCAGTCTCGCGTAAGCGTACGCGTAATGTCGGTCCGGGCCGCTTCATCTCACAATACCGCTGAACCAAAATATGACATGCTGGTAGGCAGTATGACTTATATCGTCCACAACTCACTTGTGTTCTACTCGTGCATATAACATCAACGCATAAAACCTGGCTCGGATGCCACTGTTGGGGAACGTAGTAATTTCAAAAAATTTCCTACGCACACGCAAGATCATGGTGATGGCATAGCAACGAGAGGGGAGAGTGTTGTCCACGTACCCTCGTAGACCGTAAGCGGAAGCGTTAGCACAACGCGGTTGATGTAGTCATACGTCTTCACGATCCGACCGATCCAAGTACCGAACGTACGGCACCTCCGAGTTCAGCACACGTTCAGCTCGATGACGTCCCTCGAACTCCGATCCAGCCGAGTGTCGAGGGAGAGTTCCGTCAGCACGACGGCATGGTGACGATCTTGATGTTCTACCGGCACAGGGCTTCGCCTAAGCTTTGCGACGATATGACCGAGGTGGAATATGGTGGAAGGGGGCACCGCACACGGCTAAGGAACGATCCGTAGATCAACTTGTGTGTCTATGGGGTGCCCCCTGCCCCCGTATATAAAGGAGGGAGGGAGGAGGAGGCCGGCCCTAGGAAGAGGCGCGCCAAGGAGTCCTACTCCCACCGGGAGTAGGATTCCTTCTTTCCTAGTCCAACTAGGTCAAGGGGGGAAAGAGGGGAAGTGGAGAAGGAAGGAAGAGGGGGGCCGCGCCCCAAACCCTTTGTCCAATTCGGACTGGGCTTGGGAGGGGCGCGCCTCCCTGGCTCCTTCCACTAAAGCCCATTAAGGCCCAATACTCTTCCCCGTATTCCCGTAACTCCCGGTACTCGAAAAATACCGAATCACTCGGAACCATTCCGAACTCCGAATATAGTCGTCCAATATATCGATCTTTACGTCTCGACCATTTCGAGACTCCTCGTCATGTCCCGGTCTCATCCGGGACTCCAAACTCCTTCGGTACATCAAAACTCATAAACTCATAATATAAGCATCATCGAAACCTTAAGCGTGCGGACCCTACGGGTTCGAGAACTATGTAGACATGACCTAGAACAATTCTTGGTCAATAACCAATAGCGGGACCTGGATGCCCATATTGGCTCCTACATATTCTCGAAGATCTTTATCGGTCAAACCGCATAACAACATCGTTGTTCCTTTGTCATCGGTATGTTACTTGCCGAGATTCGATCGTCGGTATCCAATACCTAGTTCAATCTCGTTACCGCAAGTCTCTTTACTCGTTCCGTAATACATCATCTCGCAACTAACTCATTAGTTGTAATGCTTGCAAGGCTTAAGTGATGTGCATTACCGAGAGGGCCCAGAGATACCTCTCCGACAATCGGAGTGACAAATCCTAATCTCGAAATACGCCAACCCAACATCTGCCTTTAGAGACACCTGTAGTACTCCTTTATAATCACCCAGTTACGTTGTGACGTTTGGTAGTACCCAAAGTGTTCCTCTGGCAAACGGGAGTTGCATAATCTCATAGTCATAGGAACATGTATAAGTCATGAAGAAAGCAATAGCAACATACTAAACGATCGGGTGCTAAGCTAACGGAATGGGTCATGTCAATCAGATCATTCAACTAATGATGTGATCCTGTTAATCAAATAACAACTCTTTGTTCATGGTTAGGAAACATAACCATCTTTGATTAACAAGCTAGTCAAGTAGAGGCATACTAGTGACACTCTGTTTGTCTATATATTCACACATGTATTATGTTTCCGGTTAATACAATTCTAGCATGAATAATAGACATTTATCATGAAATAAAGAAATAAATAATAACTTTATTATTGCCTCTAGGGCATATTTCCTTCACCAGCCTCCCACTCGGGGGCTTAGCTGCAGTCCAAGTACTCGCCTAAGTTTTGAAAATCCTACCGAGTGGAGAGCCAGCCTCCCACTCGGAGGCTTAGCTGCAATCCAAGTACTCGCCTATGTTTCCAAAATCCTACCGAGTGGAGAGCCAGCCTCCCACTCGGAGGCTTAGCTGCGGTCCAAGTACTCGCCTAAGTTTTGAAAATCCTACCGAGTGGAGAGCCAGCCTCCCACTCGGAGGCTTAGCTGTAGTCCAAGTACTCGCCTAAGTTCCAATAAAACCTACCGAGCGGAGAGCCAGCCTCCCACTCGGAGGCTTAACTGCAGTCTAAACACTCGCCTAAGTTCAAACTCAAACATGCGCTCTGCAAGGAGGACAAGGTGCAGGTCGACTGCTACCCTCTCCTCTGAGCTACGCCACAAGTACAACGTGCGCTCTGCAAGGAGGATGAGGTGCAGGTCGACTGCTACCCTCTCCTCCGAGCTACGCCACAAGTACAATGTGCGCTCTGCAAGGAGGAGGAGGCGCAGGTCGACAGCTACCCTCTCCTCTGAGCTACGCCACAAGTACAACATGCGCTCTGTAAGGAGGATGAGGTGCAGGTCGACTGCTACCCTCTCCTCCGAGCTACGCCACAAGTACAATGTGCGCTCCACATGGAGGACGAGGTGCAAGTCAACTGCTACCCTCTCCTCCGAGCTACGCCACAAGTATAATGCGTTCTCCATAAGAAAGACGCCGTAAAAATCCTACTGAGTGGAGAGCAGACCTCCCACTCGGGGGCTTAGCTGCAGCCCAGTGCTCGCCTAAGTTTTGAAAATCCTACCGAGTGGAGAGCAGACCTCCCACTCGGGGGCTTAGCTGCAGCCCAGTGCTCGCCTAAGTTTTGAAAATCCTACTGAGTGGAGAGCAGACCTCCCACTCGGGGGCTTAGTTGTAGCCCAGTGCTCGCTTAAGTTTTGAAAATCCTACCGAGTGGGGAGCAGACCTCCCACTCGGGGGCTTAGCTGCAGCCCAGTGCCTGCCTAAGTGAATTGGGGAACAAGTCGATTGCAATAAGCACCTCGCTTTAACCTGCAAAAGATACCTCAAACCAAATGAAAGCATATTTAAACGTCGAATCCAAGTTCGGATAACACCTAACGGAACCGAAAGTGCTCAGGCGCTAGGCCTGTTAAGGTTTGTCGGTTACAAAAATCTCTCGGCATACCGAGGAAAATTTAAAGTGTGAAGCTCAGAAGTTTTTTACCCCTCCTGTGGAGGGCTGGAAGGTGCAACAAACTCGTCAAGGTCAATTCCATCAGCGATCCGAGTGGCAGCGGCGATGAAGGTCTCCATGAAAGACCGGAAATCGTGCTTCTTGGCGTTAGCCACCCGAAGGGCCGCCAGCTTGTCTTCTCGTGCATCCTTGCGATGGACTCGGGCCAGAGATAGAGCGACATTTGCGCCACACCTGGCAGAAGACTTCTTCCACTCCTGCACTCGACTTGGGACCATGTTCAGTCGAGTCATCAAAGACTCGAGGTCATTCTGGAGCGTCTCTCTAGGCCAGAGTGTGGCGTCAATGCGAGAAGTGGCGACCTTCAGCCTTGCGAGATAGTCGACGACGGCAGCGACACGAGATTCGAGCCGGAGCACATTCATGGCAGCTTCATCCTTCATAGGAGAGTTGATGGGGTCCAAGTTTACTTCCAGTCGACCAGTTTCCTCTTCAAAGTTCTAGCAAAATTCTGCAAGCACAACCACCGAGTCAAGACAACAGTCGAATGGAAAGATCACAGTTAAAATGTCTGTTTGATGCAAAAGATTACCTTCAAGCGTGAGGAATAGTTTCTTGGCGAGTCCACCCAGATAAGCCTCCAGATCGTTTTTTTCCCCACCAACTCATTGGCCTTGTCAGTCAGAGCAATCTTATTGCTTTTTAGTCGACTGACCTCTTTGTTGGCAGCATCAAGAGCAGCTTTCAGATTGGTGTTTTCTTCTTCAAGCTTGGTGATCGAAGCCAGCTTCTCATCTGCGAGCTTGGTTTTCTCTAAAGCCGCTTTCTGCATTTCAGCCAACTCAAGGTCTTTCTTCTTCAGGGCGTCCTTCACTTTGCCTGCAAAGTTACAGCAAGGTCAGACTCTGAAACAAACGAGGGGCAAAGGCAACCGTCGAAGACCTCACCAAACATACCTTTAACTTCCTCCTTCGCCTTCGCTAAGTTCTCCTGGGCCAGCTTCAAATCAAGCCCCAGCTGGATGTGTTTGTTCTCCATCTCGGTATAACGAGCAGCAAGGTCGCAGGATTTCTACGAAGAATCAATCGACAGATGTCAAAGACAATTCACTTCCGAGTGGCTAAGGAAAAATAATACGTTTCTAAGACTACGGCCGAATACAAACATTCGACCATAGTCTCGGGGACTACACCCAGTGGGTGCACTCAGCGTGCCCCCACTAGTTCTATCAAGTTAGAGTCGACCAGTCGACCAACAAAAAAAACGAGAGATGTTCTTCAGACTGTAGTCAACTGCCAGCAGTCGACCACAGTCTCGGGGACTACACCCAGTGGGTGCACTCAGCGTGCCCCCACCGGTTTATGAATCCATTCGACCTCGTCGTATAAAGGAAAAACTTAAGACATAAAGACTATGGTCGACTGCCAGCAGTCCACCATAGCCTTGGGGACTACACCCAGTGGGTGCACTCAGCGTGCCCCCACTAACTCGGAAATTCAATCGACACACCCAGTGGGTGTAGGACAATCACTAGGAATCTCAGAAAGAAGAATCTTCAGACATCATATCCTAACAGAACAGGCGGTGACCGACTGACCTGAACGTTACTCTGAACAGCTGAACTGGCGTCATAGGCTGCTTGGCTGGCTTCTCGGATGGCCTTCACTTGCTCCATCATGACTCCCGCCTGGCGTATTGCTTCTTTCGCAGCACTGGCTTGGTCCTCTGGGATGTAGTGGGTCGAGAAAAGTGAAGGCTGTGCAGCACTCGACGACGAGGGGCGAGCACTCGTCAACGGCACCGCAAAAGATATGGTAGGCCGAGTGATGTTCTCTCCCTCCGCGACCAGTGACTCGGGTGCTGGCACGTCCTGAGTCGCCTTGCCAGCAGACGCTTTCCTGCTCCTCCTCTGCCTCAGTGGTTCCTCATCGTCGTTGTCAGGAAGGGTAATAACGACGTTAGACGGAGCTACAGAAAAGACTCAAAATTAGAGACAAAGAGCCAGTCGACTGAAGACGGAACTATGAAAGTCATACCAGGTTTTGAAGTGGCAGCGTCTTCCATCTCATGATCTTCAGCCCTGGTCGAGGTATCAGAAGTGGCAGCGCTGCAGTTCCAGAAGTCAGTTGGTTGATTCATGAGTCGACCAAGAATAAGTTCATGTGGAACAGAAAAACTCAAGTAGCATCATTACCCTGGGATAGTGGGGATCACCATCTTCATCTTCGGCAAGACCTTAGCCGGCTTCAACGGCGCCACTCTGGATTGCTTCGGAGTTTTCTTAGTCGGCGCCGGAGAAGTGGTTCGAGGGCGCTTGGTCGACTGAGCGACAGTCGCGACCCCCTTACCCCGCTCGGTCGCCGGATCATGGACAAGCTTCGAGCGTCTTTCCGAGCGAGGAGGCGCAACTTCCTTCTCCTCCTCCTCCTCTTCCTCCTCACCAGATTCATCGCCCTCATCATCATCGACAGCATCCGAATCCCACTCCTCCTGACTTTCGCCCCCACTTCCTTCCTCCTCCTCAGTCGGCATCTGTGCTCCATTGGGCATCGAGTACAATTCAGTGGTGGACTGACAGACAACAAAACAAAGGTCAATCGACCAATTTGCAACAAAGCAGAATGGATAAAGCAAGGTTGTAATTAAGGATAAAATGAGCATACCGTGTCCGGAGTATAGGTATGGTCGAGTGGCGGAATCCTCCTGGCCCCTCAAGTGTTGTCCTTATTCCCTGTGATCCCGGTCATCCACCTCTCCAGTGTGGCGTCGTCGACTGCTTCTGGATGGACCCAAGTTTCATCCTCGGTTCCACAGTACAGCCACATCGGGTGGCCTCGGTACTGAAGTGGTTGGATGCGCCGCCTAAGGAAGACCTCCAGAAGGTCCATACTCGTCACTCCTTCACGAACTAGCTGGACTACACGCTCCATCAACATTTTTACTTGAGCTTTCTCCTCAGGTAGCACCTTCAGAGAAGAGGGCTTGTTCACCCGGTCCATGGAAAACGGAGGGAGACCAGTCGACTGCCCCGGCGTCGACTCGTCTTGGCAGTAGAACCAAGTCGATTGCCATCCTCTGACCGACTCAGGAAGAGTCATGGCCGGAAAGGTACTCTTGCTTCTCATCTGAATCCCAAGACCCCCGCACATCTGAATGACCTTAGTCCCATCGTCATCCGAACTCGCCTTTTTCACTGTCTGTGAGCGACAAGTGAATACGTGCTTAAAGAGGCCCCAGTGTGGTCGACAACCCAGGAAGTTCTCGCACATAGACACGAAGGCAGCAAGGTAGGCAATGGAATTTGGATTGAAATGGTGGAGTTGCGCCCCAAAGAAATTCAAGAACCCACGGAAGAAAACACTCGGAGGCAGGGAGAACCCGCGGTCTACGTGAGTAGCTAGTAGAACGCACTCACCCTCCTGCGGCTGCGGTTGCCACTCGTTTCCCGGGAGCCTCGCTGCCCCGTGAGGGATCAGGCCCTCGTTGGCCAGGTCGTTGAGATCCATCTCGGTGATGGTCGAGCGGATGCAATCCCCTTGGACCCAATCTTGCGGCAGGCGGGACCTTGACGAGGATCCGCCCCGACTGGACACTCTCCCTTTCGCCTTCCCTGTTGCCGTCGCCTTCTTCGCGCGCTCCAAGGCCGCCGTCTTCTCCTTCACCATTGTCACCGGCGAGCGCATGAAGAGTGGATGGGCGGGGGCGAGAGCGGGCACGGCGGGCGGAGACAGAGAGGGAAGAAGGAGAAATGGGGGGTACTGTTCAAAAACCCTCGCCCGACGCATTTTATAAGAACACTTCCGAGTGGCTGACGAGTGGGCCCGGGCAATCCTATCACATCCCGAAACAGTCGCGCACGCGTGATACGTGGCGAAAAAGGTGGCGCAGAAATCGAGACATCCACGCCCTATCCCATCCGAGCATCGCGGTCCGCCCCACTTCGCGCGCTTCCCAAAATTCGGATCCCATGAAATCCGCTAATAGCAGATCAATCTGTCAGACTGTAGATTTCCTGCGATCCGTCGCTCGGAAGTTTACTAAGTTCAAAAGTTCACTCGACGGGAGAAAAGAATGGATCAGGGCGACTAAAAGAAAAGTTGCTGCCATCAACAAAAAGATTATAGGTCCAAGATGAGACGTGTTCAGAACACAAAAGCAGGTCAGAAATATTATCAACTCCTTCCTTACTCAAACCTTGATCCATTCAGGGGCTAATGATGAAGTCATGTACCTGGGGTAGGGTCAGGGACCTGTCTTAAGTTCCCTTCCCAAAGACACCCTCACAAGAAGCTGCCTTCCAGTCGACCAAGAGAGACTTCACTCGACGGACTCGAAGGACTCGACCATGAAGACTCACTCGACCACCAGGAGGTCAAGAGCCACTCTGCATCCAAATGGTCTGTAATTAAGTAGTCTTTATGGCATTTAGGACACTTTATGTAAGGCGTTACCAGTAACGTCTAGCCTTAATGTACTTTAAACCCTGCATAACTAAGGGCCGGAGAGGTCTGGCAGACACTATATAAGCCACCCCCCTCCTCATTGTAAAGGGTTCGGATCCCTGTAATCTATACACCCATAATCCAGTCGACCGCCTCCGGGCTCCGAGACGTAGGGCTATTACTTCCTCCGAGAAGGGCCTGAACTCGTACATCCCTTGTCTGTACAACTGCTCCATAGCTAGGATCTTGCCTCTCCATACCTACCTCCCATTCTACTATCAGACTTAGAACCACGACAGAATGGGTTCAACTACCGCTGCACGAAGTAGCAGTTGAATCGTTGTTGTCCTAATGCAATAACTGAGAGCAGGAGCGAGAGAGTAGGATTGTATCGGAATGAACAAGGGGGTTTGCTTGCCTGGTAGATCAATAGAGGGGGCACTGCTCCTTAGACAGGTACTCTGGAACGGTCTCCGGAGCAGGACCTATCGAGAAGGAACGGTGTCGACAATCAAAACACAATTATATGCAACAACATGATGCATTAACATGGATGTGGATGTGTTGTTGTTTGAGCTAATGCAGCTAGCATTCCATTTGGATGAAGTCCATTTGAATCAAGGATTCAAATGCAATTCCAAGTAAGCTATTTATAAATGCCATTTTAGTGTTTCACTCATACAGTAGGTATAAGTTGGTTTGTCATGCATGAAATTAGTACAGATGGAAAGATTGCATTTTTCTGATAATGTTTCATATATAAATTGTTTCAATCTGAGCTACGGTTGAATTTCTACGAATTTTTGAAGTTTTGGGCATTGTCTGGAAATTCCTAAATAAGAATAAATCCAGAAAATTGCATTTCCGCGTCAGCATTGAGTAAGCATGACGTCAGCAGGTCAATTGCGGCTGACTGGGGTCAAACCTGACGTGTGGGGTCCACACGTCAGTGTCTAATGGTTAATCAGGGGTTTTATACTAATCTAAATAAAATATTAGGGCGCAGGAGCCCACTGTCAGTGTCAGGGTTAGTTAGATGGTGGTTAGCCTTAAGCTAATCACCTGGCCGACAGGGCCCGCATGTCAGGCCGGCGAGGTCGTCGGCGGCGACCTCAGGACGCGGCGGCGTCCGTGTACTGAGCTAAAGGCGGCGGCTAAGGGCACCGGCGTAGTTCGGCTCGTCCGCATCGAGGGAGCGAGCGGGAGGCTGCGGGCGTGAGCTTCGCGGGCGAGGCTCGCGGCGGGCCGAGCTCGTCTCGAGCGGGTGCAAGGCTACAGAGCTTGGGAGGCAGGGAGAAGGGGAATCGATCGCGAGGCTCACGGCGGACTCGATGGCGTCGACGGCGAGCTCGGGGACGGCCGGACGGCGACGTGCGGGGGGTGGAGATCTACGGCGGCTGGCGATGAAGAAGACGACGGTGGCGACGATGGAGGCCGTCCAGTGGTGCGTGGCTCGACGAGGAGGGAGAGGGGGTCTCGGAGGAGCTGTGGAGCGCGTCGGGGAGGTGAGGCCGTGGCTGTGGGCGCGACAACAGTGGCCGGTGGTGGCGGTGGCGCTCGGCCGTGAGAGAGGGAGGGAGGGAGAGGAGAGGGGAGGACTGGGGAGAGTGAGAGGGGTACGGGGCGACGCGTGGTGTCGTCCGAGCGATCCAAGCGACGGGAGGGAGAAGCAGGAGGTGGCGGGAGACGTGGCCGCGGCTGGCTGAGGTGCGGCCACGCAGCTGCTCCTACTGGCAGGAGCTTGAAGAAGCTCCTGGCAGTTTGGCTGGGCTGGCCTGTTGGGCCGCTGGGCCAGGCCAGGCTGCACAGGGGCTGCAGGTAAGTTTCTTCCTGTTTTGTTTCTGTTTTCTATTTTTCTGACATTTGTTTAGATTTAATATTAATACTAAATCATTTTATTTACTTATGCCAATTTTTGTAGGGGCTAGTGGTATTATTCCAGACCTCCTCAACAAATGGCACAATTTTTGGTCATATATTATATATATAACATATACATATCCAATGTAAATAATTATGCATTAATTCCAAATGCCCAAAATAAATACTTATGAGCTCCTAAAAATACTGGTTTGATTTTTATCTCTGTCCAATATTATCAGAGAGCAATATGAGCATTTTCTTGGACCTTTTTGGAGCACTTTTCATTTGGGTCATTTCCAGAAATGATTCTGAGGGTTTCACAAATCCTCATTTCAAATTTAAATGGAATTTAAACATGATGCATAATTGACTAACTAGTCTAGGTCATACCAGAACTAGGGATGTGACAGTTTCCTCTTAGATCAAATAAGCTTACTCTTGTTTCTACTTTCCAACTTTTGGATAAACATTTCAGATGTGATTTCTTTGCATCAATAAAGAATATAATTATATTCACCGAAAAGAGCATGAGAAAATTATAAAATAAACATACAGTTCTTCTAGCATAAGCTGAACAACAACATGTGATGTGTATTTTCTTCACATATATATCTATGCTAAATCTACGTACATAAGCTGTAATCTTTACATAATCAAAATGATAGAAACCAACGGTGTAGATTAGTCGCTCCAAAGTTAAGAAAATCCAGCGGTGGAGATTTACAGCATAGATGTTTGAACCACGTGCAAGAAACCATTACATGTACATGTACCAGACCAAAACTGAGTACCCATCAGAAAAAGGAGACCAAAACATAGTACGATTCACTGGTCTCCATGAAGAATACACCCAATAAGGACAACTGGTAGATTCCTAACTGGAACACGCACAACTGAGCTGATTGATTTCTTATTAAAACACGCACACAACTTGATTTGTAGCAAGAATACAAACGTGTAAGCAGAATAGTGCACACCTCCATACGCTCCGCGAACACTCAGGATGATGCAAAACAAATGGACAAAAAAGTTATTCTTCAGTCAAGATCATAGCTATTGTATGAATATATGCGCTATGATAGAATGAGATGGTTCTCCCACAAAAATAAAAGAATTAGATGGTTCTTATCATTGAATGCTAATTTCACAGTCGTCTGAGAATTAGCAAAACCGAAATGTTTGTTACTAACTTTATATGAATAACATTTGATGAAAGACGAAAATACAAATCATATTTCCCACATAAGGTAGAAATTCCCACCAAAGTCTGATCATGATTCCTGGAGATGCATTTGCTCGCTATAATATTTATTGTAATTTAAATTATATATCAACGACAATGTGGGAAAAAAAACTAAGTAACATCAGTTTCCCTACATTGGAAAATATTGGTAGAGAAAATAATAATAATAATAATATATATATATATATATATATATATATATATATATATATATATATATAATTGTAACATGCGGGTGAAGGAAAGAAAATAGGTTTAGCAAGAAGGTTAGGAACAAATTTATTGCAAGTGCGTGAATAACCATTTTGGCTATGCTGAAAAACACAATTCAAGGCAAAAGAACATGTTCCTCGTCAGAAAAATGCTACACTGTGCTCAGGTGAGAAATACTAGCAATTTCCACACCATTAAAAAAAAGGGTGTTTTATACTGGAAAGCAGCGAAATATTAAATAATATTAATATGAGAAGACATGGATGCATATATACTTTATCAACTACCCTAATAGAAAACAGAATTGCAAAGGAAAATGATGGAAGAGATAACAATATGACGATAAAGGTCGTCAATATTTCTTTTTCTTTGGCTATGCTGAAAAACACAATTCAAGGCAAAAGAACATGTTCATGGTCAGAAAAATGCTACAATGTGCTCGGGTGAGAGAAATTCTAGCAATTTTCACACCATTAAAAAATTGGGTTGTTTTATACTGGAAAGCAGCAAAATCTTAAACAATATTAATACGAGAAGACATGGATGCATATATACTTAATCAACTACCCTAATAGAAAACACAATTACAAAGGAATATGATGGAACAGATAACAAGATGATGATAAAGGTCATCACTATTTCTTTTTCTTGGCAATGACTTCTATAGTAAAATCTGTGCAAGGATGAATGTATAGGGATGTGAAGGAAAGGAACTGGGAAAGCAGTCAACCTACTCGTACAAATCGTGAGACGTCGAAAATTTCAATGGGACCCCATGTTTAATAAAGTTTTCTAAATATTACTTTACTACATAAATACTCATGTAGAGTTAACCAAAAAAACAAGACATTAAAATATTTAGCAAGTCTAGCCACGCAAATTAAAGCAGTGCACTTAGATTTAAGGGGCACATAACCATATAACAGCAGTAAATTTCAATCAGACTCTCATTAACACCAGTATCACCCGAACTTTGATAAAAAGGGGCATACTCATACCCAGCTCAACCACGAGGCATGCATGTTGAAGTAAGGAATTTATGAAACAAATAAAAAAGGATCCATACAATGCAGCAACACACTACTCTGTAAACAGTACCAGTCCATTTATTAAGGCCAGGGGCATAATCTCCGGTGTGTAACTGTCAAGCTTACATAATAGCAGTAAGAAAAATCATCAAAACAGGCATGTTCCTTCATGAGGTTCAGATTGCCCTCATGCGATGCAGCAAGATACATATTATAGTGTGTAGCTAGCTTCATACACTAGACTACTAGACAAGCTGCTATTATTCGTCTCATGGCATATTTCAGAGGGTTATATGAAACCTACTGGGAGGTTTTCCGGCACATAGTGGAATGGTTTTCCAAGCGTCAAAGCCCTTGTCCTAGTATCAACAGCCATCCTTCCTCTTCTAGGTTTACTTGCACCTGGTTTACAAAAATTGGGTGAGTTGAAGCTAGTAATATAGTGCTCTAGAATAAGGAAACACTTCAATTAAACAAAGTTAATGAAATTTAGTATCACAATATAAAACAATGGAATGTGTAAACTGTGTATCTATATGAGGTAAATGTCTAGAGTTGCAATATGACATTGCAGGAAATTTTGTGCCAACACAAGCAATCAAAGTTGTCTATATAGTTGGGGTTCATACCACTTGCGGGACCAGTGGGATCATTCTTCCTCTGCATAATATGAACAAATGAAAATGTGTGAATACCAACCTTCAAAACTAAAATATTAAATTCTCTCTCAAAAAACTAAAATATTAAACAGTACATGTACAAGCGAAATTTGCATGTGTTGCACCAAGGAAATGAAACTAATTCCCTTTCATCGGGTGGGTAACGTAGGCAAACCACACAAGCTTTACATTAGAGTGACAAATTTTTTTACGGAGTAGGTTGAATGAAAGAAGGAGAGGAGCAAGGGCGGCCGTCATTTGATGTGAAGCTTGTTGTCTTGAGCTTTTGCATACATCCATATAGACTTTAAAATGTTGGTTTACACTAAAACGTAGAGTCGATGTATAGGGTACATGAATGTATACCCTACTTTGCAAACTTTAATGCCCAATACTAACAGAAGATAATTGTAGAGAGTGTTACATTTCTACTGTAAATTTTTGAAGAAAATATAATGGATAGTTACCTTATTTCGTACCTTTTCTCCTTTAAACACCTGGTTCATCTCTTTGCCATCCAGGAAGAAACGGACACCAGGTGCTGAGCGGAATGTTTTGGGATATCTCTGATGGATGTACTTCTGCAAGGAAATACAATTTTGAGAAATTAAGGTACAAGTCATGCGTCAACCATGTGCAACTAGAATATCAGGATCAAGCTAAAAAAGTGTTCTTTTACTTTTGGTCTTCTATGTGTGTGTGCGCGTCTATCTGAATGAAAATTAAAATAGCTAAGAAACATAATATTTCTAGAACAGAACACAAACCGCGAGACACATAAGTATGGCCATGTTGCCAACAAAACACTCTGGAAAGATAAGTGATCTAGAAAAACTGGAGGTACTAGATTGCTAAACCCAAAGTATAGCGGCATGCAAAGCATTCATAATGTAATAGTAAGTATATGTATAAATATCTACAAGTTATTCAGTGTTAATTTAATGAGTATCAACACAAAGTATTCACCGGACATATGGGTGTAATATAACAACATCTATAACTACAAGAGAGGGGCCAGGATACAATGTAAAATAAAAAAGAGGAAAAATATGCATGACGATGGAAATATAACTCTCTTGCTATTACATATTTTTCAGTGCAGTTAAAATGGGCTGATTCGTTTGATAGAGCCATTTGTCAGGATGAAGGTACAATATATTGTTCAGGTGAGAACATAAGTAGGTACAAATCAGAAATTACAGTATGTACTTAAATTTTACTGGCTGAGATCGGTTTGTGGCTGAAACGGATCATCTAGGTTTCTATCACATAAGGATATTTTTTTTCTGGGAAATGCACAAGGATATTTGTTGTGTTGGATAAATCAGATAAATACGAGGTCATGTGTATGAATATTCTCTGTGGATAAGCAGGAGGAACCGAGGGAAGTGCATGTGAACTATGACTGCAAGGAGAAATTACAACCTCACTAAATCAGAGCACCTTCTGATAAATGTCGTATATAATACTGTCTGAGCATATGCACACAGTTTCTTCAAGCAAGGAAATTCAAACTTTTTACCAGAGAAAGAGGACGTCTAGTAGATGGCTTTTATATTCTCGATTCAAGCACATAACGGATCGATAGAGTATTATCATTCATTTATCGCAGCGGAAGTGACATAACGAGACGGACGGGATGGCTGGCCGGCACCCGGGCCTTGGTGGCATCCAGGGCGCACCGCCCCAAGAAAAAATACGGCAACACGTCCATGGAAACAGATCTCACCTGCCTACCTACTCCCTATAACGTATGTGAATTCCTACTTTACCTTGCAAGGGAGGTATACATACACCCTATAGCTATGTACTTCCAGGATCAATCAAATTAATTCGCTATTCATGCCCAGATTTGGATTGGTGAACGACTTACCCAGTCTGTCTTGCCGTTTTCTCTTTTATTGACGAGGACCTTCCAGTCCCATTCCTTGAATGATTTGAGCTCCTTCAGCCAGGCCGGAACATCAACCTCCTTCCATTTCATTTTTCTGTGCTGTGCCAAGTTATTGGACATGTACTTGCTCGTTGCTTCGTCCTTTGTGTTCTTGGACGAGTTAGTTGGTGATTCGTAATCCCCTCCCATCTCCAAATGAATCGCCCCGGGAGAGGCTTTCATCGAGGGGATCTTCGACCCGCTATTTCTCTCAGATTGGGTGCTTGACCCTATGGAGTTGATCATTCTGTATTTTATTGTTTGGGCTGTGGCTATATGAGTCTCCTTTGCTGTACACGAACATATATAGTCAAAGATTGAGGCAAAAAGTAGCAATACATTATGGAAATTAATGAGGGGCCAGCCTGGCATAAGTTATTAGTATACAAACATGATCTTACATCCGCAACACCCATGCAGGCACATTATTGACTATAGATTTGCAGTAATAAATGATAGCCAATCTCAAAAATAATAAAATAAATGATATCCAAACTATTATAGGGCGCAACCAATGTTTCGTTAGAGCATCTCTAGCAGATCTATAGGCAATTAAAAAAGACCATCTCTAGCAGATCCCCCAAAACCACGCCTCCCTCAAAATTCCGGCCATTTTACCAGATGGATCTTTATTGCGGCCCAATCAGGTCCGCTAAAATTAGCTCATACATGTGTCCCGCAAACCGACCTTGCCAACGCTATATCTACGGCTTCGTATCCCTTTTACCAGAGGCAAACCTTATACCTCCACCACAATCCCACTGTGCCGCCGCTAGCACGCCCCAACTACGACATCAAACCCCGCCTCGAATCCACCGTTTTTTCTCCTCCTCCATGGCTGGTGCTGCTCGCTGGCGTGGCGGGTTGCCAACGCACAAGCTCGGAAGCTCGGTGGGCACGACGCAGAGGCCGGCAACTCCAACCGGCCCGCCATTGAGCCATCGTGGTCCAAGTAGGCGCGCTACCATAGCCGCGTCTCGCACAGCGGCAGGAAGTTTCCTTTGGCGGGCTTCAACAACCCCCACGACCCTCTTTACCCGCACACCTTGAGGTGCCGGGAGGCGAATGCGGAGCTCCTCGCCATGGAGCATGAGGTGGCGGCTGAAGATGAAGGCGCCGCCACAAAACAGGATCATGCCTATGGCCACCCGTGCCGCAGCTAGGTTTAATTTGTAGGACGAAAGAACTATGGCTGTGTGATGAACTTTGTAATATCATTGTAGCGCGAACTGGTTTATATTTACAGTATGAATTATACCGGATCTGTTCTTCCAGGACCTTCGCGTTCCCACAAAATTATACCCTATAGTGATTTTGTAGAAACGAATTATACCGGATCTTCTAAAAATTCTCTTATCCGACGGCATGTGCCTGATGGGTAGCCTAGGCCTCTTTCTCAAAATCTTATATTGTAATTACAACTTTACTAACATGTATTTTTAGCATATGTAAACATGTCAGCTCAACTATGGATCGGCATAAAAACGACGAACTGAATACCAAACCGATACTGTAACCAAAAAAACCAAATTTCGGTTTTAATCACTAATGAAGGAAAATTCGGTTTCTACTTTTAGTAACCAAAATAGATTCGGCCGGTTCGGTGTTAAATCGGTTACACCATATGAAAACCGAACTGTATGGGTTGATTTTAAGCCCCACGTACACAACCACGATTCCACGTCCCTAACGCTATGTTCTTTTAGGGAACATGGGAGCAACTAACGAAGGAGCGCTCCTTCGGGAGCCTCCCAAAGGTCACTTGGGTTGGGCTGAGTGCGTGCCACTTGTCGCGTTCTCACCTGTGACATGTTGCGCTATGGGTGCTCCCATCGGATTTTGTTTTTAAATTTTTTGCACACGCGTTTTCTGCTTTTAGATGGTGTTTTCTCGCTTTTTTGGCTTTCAGCGTTTCTTCGGTCTTTCTTTACTTTTGAAAAACAAAGTTAAAAAACAAATTGCACGAAAAACATATTTTTTTTGCATCTGGGAGAGGCACGGATTTGCTTGCACGAGTCGTGAGAGGCATGGATTTGCTTTTGCAAGCGGGATGGATTTGCTTCTGTGAGCCTACTATGCCTCTTGAAAAACGAAAAAAACACATTTTTTCCTTCCGCAAGAGGCACGACCGTACCTCTCGAAAATGAAAAAAACCCGTCTTTTCCTTCTACGAGAGGCACGGGTTTCCACGGATTTGCTTTTGTGCTGTGCCTCTCAAAAACAGAAAAAAAATGTGTTTTCTTTTTTTCCGTTCCATGAGAGGCACGAGTTTGCTTCCTGGAGAGGCATGGATTTGCTTCCACGAGAAGCACGGCCATGCCTCTCTAGAACGGAAAAAAACACATTTTTCCTCCGCGAGAAAGGGAAAAAAGTGCTCACGATTCTTTTTTTTGTCTAATTTTTTCATGAAAAAAAGTTCGTTAAAACCTATCAACATGGAATATAATTTTGAAGATCTCGACGCGAGAAATCTAACGTTGCAACTGGTTCGAGATTTGGATGAACGATTTAAGAGATAAAACACTTCGAATGAACGAATCTATGAAAAAAGGGGAAACTTTCAGATCTCAACAAGTGACGCAATGCAGAATGTGCTCCTTAATTAGACTTCTCTTAGAAACACCTGTAACTTTAGGTATACTCATAACAATTACAGGTACACTGATTTGGATCTAAGATCCAAAAAAATACAAAGTAATTCATATGCCTAAGAATTATAATGAAATCTCTTGAAAACACCTTCTTGAGCGCATCAATCTCCGCTCAAAGAAATACTTCAAAGGTAAAGAGGCTGCAATTAGACTGGAGCAACTATAATTATCAATAATGATTTTTGAAAGTGTCTTTAGTCGCCCATCCAAAAAAATGGGAAGTCTTCATCAATGAACGTACTTAGGCCAGGTAATATCCACTAGAAGTGCAGGCCATCGAGTCACTATATCTGCACCATGGTGTCAATAAAAGATTTCACCTCCTCAAAGAATCGGACGAAAAAAAGGCTTGACACAACGACATAAACTCATTAGATCTGAATAATCGTATCTGGGAGGACAGAAAACTCTCTAGTCTCACATGCTCCTTAATTAGTTTTTTATTGAGAATCAGCTCCTTAAATAATTTATTTTTTGAGACATGCTCCTTAATTTTTTTTTGAGAAATACTCCTTAATTAGTTTTTTAGGGGTAAAGTAGGGATTTTATTCCAACATTCAAAACATTTGCGATACAGGCAATGTCTGGAACAATCCCTAGCCACACATGCCATCGAACAGAGAGAGAAGAAGCTCCTTTAGCAACAGAATGAGCCTCAAAATTGGACTCCCTATGCTCAAAGCAAAAACTAACAATATCGAAGTTTTTAGTACTAAGTTCTATATCTTTTAAGATTGAAGCATAAGATGATATTGCTCCCTTTTCTTTATGTTGTTGATAACTTCCAGCCTATCCGACGCAATGATCAGCCTCCACATATTAAGAACATGAGCCTGCTCCCTTAGAGCATCTCCAGCCGTTTGCCCCCCTAGCGCACCCGGAGAATGCCTTTTGGCGTTTGTGCTGGCGGTTTTTTTGCCCTGGGGCCGATCGAGTTTCCAGCCGCGCCTCTAGGTTTCGGCCCCCGTACGCCCAAAAATTCGAGTTGTCTATCCCGCTGCCAAAAAATGCCACAGGTTCGGCGATCATCATGCCACAAATCGGCGATCATCATGCCACAGGCCGGTGATCAAACATACCCAAAAGTCCGACGATCAAAAAGAAGGAATCATAGACATGGAACGCATCAAACGGCAAGCTCGGGCTGGGCGTCGGTGTAGCTTGATTGCTTGGGCTGGGCGTCAACATCGGCACAACTTCATTGCTCGGGCTGGGCGTCGGCGTTGGCGTCGTCGTATGCGTAGGGCTGGTGGTCACCGCCTGTCCCGGCATCTGGTTCAAGATGAGGCCGCGCTCCTCCAGGTATCACGCCTTCACCTGCTCGTCCATCGTCGACAAGTCTGCCGCCATCAAGAACGCCAGGTCAGTGTTCCTCTTCTTTGCAGCGATGTTGGTCCTGAGAAGGTTGAGCTTGACATCCTGCTTCATCATCAACACCGACCACCTCGCGTCGGATTTCTCCTCCCTCTTGTTGGCGTTGTTCTTGGCGTCGGCGATGCACTGCTCGATCGATGATTGCAGCCGTTCGACAGCAGGTTCCGCGTCCCTTCCCGTCTTGGCTCTTTTGTTGCCATCAGGTCAACCTTCTGCCACCGCTGGGCAGGCGCGTCCGGCTTGTAGGTCTCCTTGGACTTGGTGAGAGCGAGCCGCCACTCCCACCACTTCTCGCATGACTCAATCCCGGAGAACATGTGAGGGAACTTGAACTATTGGTCGCTGTTGTCTTGGTGAAACATGTTGAACATCCGAACCATCTGCACAGCCAAAGAACAAGTGTCGGTGAAGTACACGGAGAAAGAACTGAGGGACATTCGTAACGCCAAGCAGGAGGCTAGTACGCTGAGGGCCTAGCCAGCAGCAAGGTAGCCCACTAGCCCGCCTGCAGGTGCACAAGGCCCAAACCAAAAGCTAAACCTACAACCAGGGAAGTGAGACTCCGTGCCGTGGGCTTCCTGGTGAAGTGCTCCAACTGTAAAATAAAAGCAATACCTGGTTTGTCCCACCTATGAATGAGATGGGGGCAAAAGCTTTGGCTACATAAGGATATGGGCTGTGAGTGGTCAAAGGTACGAGAACAAAGTAAGCTTCTTTCAATATAGCTTACAATTCCTTTCAAGTGGTACGAGAACAAAGTAAGCTAGTCTTTCGGTGTGCACCAAACCCAACAAATCTCTTAACCGAGATCTTGGTTAGCATTTTTTACTTGTATAACTTTTAATTTTCTGTTAAGCTAACTGAATTTTAAAAATAACCAAATAGTAGAAATCAAATTTTCGGTTACTACCGAACGCCTAGCCCTAAGCTCAACATATAACTATCCACTGAAAAGATCCACCTCTACATGTAACCATGCATAGGATAAGTCGCATCCGTTTTTATTTAGTTGTGATAATTATATAAAATAACTACTCCCTCTGTCCCATAATGTAAGACGTTTTTTGACACTACACTAGAGTCAAAACACGGCTTACATTATGGGACGGAGGGAGTATTTTACAACTATCCCACTAGCATATTTTTCTCTTAGCATCATCCAAACATGTCACCTCAACATGTAGTCATATATGGAAAAATGCCCACCTTCATAGTCAGACATGCTTGGGAAAAATCTCCGAGCCATTTTAATCTAATAATGCTATTTATATATAATGAATATTTTAGGAAAATCCAAAAAATCATATGTATTTTCAATTTTAGTTTTTGTATTATTAATCTAAATATTCATGTTCCATACAACCAAATCTCATGGAAAATATTGTAACCAATTCTGGTACTCCTTCCGTCACAGTTTAGAAGGCGCAGTTGAATTTGTGTGTGTTTCCACAATAGACAAGGTTTAGGGCGCATTGCATTTATTTCTAGTAGCTAAGTAGTACTCCGATATACTATTCCTATATGCATGCGTAGTGTGAATGCTATTTTTTAGCCCATCTCACAGCCAATAGATAACCACCTAGGTCCCAGAGGATTTCCAAGTGCGCCTTCTAAACCGTGACGGAGGGAGTAGCAAAATTGGATATCATCTAGGTCAAATTATTGATTTACCAAGTAATCAATGCATCTGTGACATGATCATTGCATTAACACCGCACATCATTAATCAACTTGATGGCCAACTTTGAACTGTACTATACAGACACATAACAATTGTTTACATAAATTACATGGGACCCTCTCAAAGCAACATTATTAAGGGAAAAAATAAATTGTACCCGACCTATCCATCAAGCACATTGGTTGGGTGCATCACTTCATCCATTTCATGCTAATTTGCTCACTGTCTCTCCATCAGCACCCCCGTTCTTTCTTTCAATCTCCCACTCCACCATGGAGACGATGTGCTGCTACTCCATTTCTCCACCACGCAAGTTTCTCCTTGTCCACACCACCTCAGCCACCCAACTACCACCACTTCCTCTCTATTGCTTCCCTCGTCCAAGGAGCTAGGAATGGGCTTGGGCTAGGTAGATTTGGTGCTGACAAGCTCCGGTGAGCTTGGTTCGTCACCTACAACCATCAGTTCATGTATTCACTATCTGTTAATATTTTGTTCCAGTTCTCTATTAAAAGGAGCACCCTAATTACCCTTAGTTTCCATTAGGACCCCGCTGCAACGGGAGGGTAGGACAAAAAATGTCATGCAAGTTCTTACCGCAAGCACATATGACTATATACGGAATACATGCCTACATATGATTGATGAATTGGACCTATTGTGTATCGCTCTAGGTTGTGACTGTTAGATGGTGAGTGTCATCCAAATATCCATTGCTACTCTATGCCATAGTATTGTCTTTGTTGGAATCACTATTACTGTTGATGTTCCAATTGCTACAAAACTGCAACTACTATTACTGTTACAGCTATTTCCACTACTATATGTGCTACTAAGAAATTGCTGCAAGGAATGACTCCACTACTACCATAATCGTTTCACATCCCCCACCTGCTGTCTATTTAGTACACTAGTCCATGGTAGACTAGTCTAATAGAGTTCATAGTCTATGGTGAGAAATCCTTCTCATCCCTCCATCATGATGAGATTTTAGCTATATAGTGTTGCATTCAATATAATTTCACCACTTCATGAAGAGAACATTCTAGATGTCATGGGCAATGATGTTTGCTCCATGACGAAAAATTCATCGATTGAGCATTATCGCTTTCATTAATTTACTGATGATCATTCCATGAAAGGTTTTGTTTTTGTAAACAAATATTAGGTGCTCGAAGACTTCATGGAGTCCCATGATTAATGCTCAAAGAGAAATTAATATAAAGCATAAGTGATTAAAATCATACAATGGTCGTGACACTAGTATGGATATGGCTTTCGTAGTCTGAGCAAGAAAGACATGTTCAATACGCTCGACCAAGAAATGATTTACACATGTGGTTCGAGCTGAGCACCGCATGTGAAAATAACTCAGGTGGCTCCTATTGAAGAATATAAACGGAAGAGTCTCATTGTAAGCGACTACAGGTTAGAACCGCTATGGAATATTTCCCCGCCAATTCCACTTGACAACCACCAGTGTGCGTCCATGTTTAAGCAATCAGTCTCCCTTTTTGAACCTCATGTGATAACCTTGTCGTAAATTTCAGACTTCTCACTTGCTCCTCCTCTAACAATGCCTCGGTCCCTTGCACACCTCTATTTTTCATTCGTTTCGTGCGCTCGTCATCTAGCCTGTCGTAGCCACAATATCTTTGGTTTCTGTTATCGTCACCCCGCCCCCACGAGAGTGGTGTGATGTCACTACCATGAATGAAGCTGCCCAGAAGGCACCGGCTTTGTCTTACCCATTTCTGGGCTCCCATCGAGCATTAGGTGCACCACATGTCATAAGAAGTTATGTGCATTAATGGGTTAGATACTGTATTGTTAGCTGGGTTTGCCACTTTAAGCTCACAACACATAATGTTTATGTTGATTTTTAATATTTTTTCTTTGGAAACGGAGTGGTAAAATATTATTTACATCAAATGCATGTGCAGCTGAATCAATGATATTTATTACATACGAGGGCCCAAAAAGCATCAAAGTGTTGTTATAGATACAAGCATCTCACTCAGGAAACGTGTGATGAATTTGTTAGGCTATAAAGAGGACTAAAGAGATCAAAGCAAACAATCACTAGTAGAAAAAGAGGCTTTCCGTCCAGCCCCATAAGTCGCGAAGCTGTAGGAACCGCGACCAATGGGACCTTTAGTCGCGGTTCTGGACGTGAACCGCGACCAAAGGCCCGAAGCTGTAGGAACCGCGACCAAAGGCCTGGGCCAGGCGCTCGGTGGCCCACGTGAGGGCTTTAGTCATGATTGGCTGTGCCAACCGCGACTAAAGGTTTCGGCACCTTTAGTCACGGTTTGCTGTGCCAACCGCGACTAAAGCCCTCCCCTATATATACCCATCCAGCAGCCAACACTTAGCCATTTGGAGCCATTCTCTTCACAAGTGGGTGTAGGTTTGCTTTTGGTTCCTCTTATGCACATAAGGTGTTTGATGAAATGCATGCCCCAAGAGCATGAAACAAACATGACATGAAGTGTTGGAGCCACACTCTTGATCATGTTAGCAACTTGATGAACCTTTGATGTGTCAATATGCATGTGTGTAGTTCATAACAAATGCATGATGGTTAATTATATATTTTATATTATAATAATGCAGATGAATCGGCAATGGATGTACGGTAACCGACTCTCCGTGAGTTCACTACGGGTTTGAAAGATTTCCTCGTAGTGGCTAATGCGAACAAGCGGGGGTTTTGTTATCTGTCCATGTGTTATCTGTAAGAATGAGAAGGGTTACTCTTCCTCAAGAGTTGTTCACATGCATCTGCTTGAAGGGTTTCATGCCAAGCTATAATTGTTGGACCAAGCATGGAGAAAGAGGGTTATAATGGAAGAAGATGAAGAAGGGATGATTTCATCGATGAAAGCTATCTTGCTCATTTCGGTGATACTTTCATGGAGGATGCTGAAGGTGAAGGGAAGGTGAAGAAGAGGCACGTGATGATCCCGCTGATGATCTTGGTCGGACCATTGCTGATGCACGGAGACGCCGCTAAACCGAAAAGGAGAGGGAGAATTTGGATCGAATGTTAGAGGATCACGAAAGGCGCTGTACCCGGATGCGATGATGGTCTCGAAAAAGCTGGGCTGCACAATGGATTTGCTGAAATGGAAGGCGAGGCAGGTGTAGCTGACTCGGCATTTGAAAACTTGCTGAAAATGTTGAAGAATATGTTTCAAAGGATAACGAGTTGCCCGCCAAGACGCTGAAGCAAAGAAGGTTGTACGCCCTCTAGGTTTAGAGGTTACAAGATACATGCATGCATCAACGATCGCATCCTCTACCGCGTGAATACGAGAATTTGAATGAATGCCCGGTATGCATCGCATTGCGTTATAAGATCGAGGCGATGACCCCGGTGACGATGTTGAGGGCCGAAACCCGTGAAGAGGGTTCCGCCAAGGTGATGTGGTATGCTCCTATAATACCACGGTTGAAACGTCTGCTCATGAACAAGGAGCATGCCAAGTTGTTGCGATGGCACAAAGAGGAACGTAAGTCGGACGGGAGTTGAGACACACCGCAGATGGAACGCAATGGAGAAAGATCGACGGATGGTTCAGAGATTTTGCGGTGACGCAAGGAACATAAGATTTGCTCTAGGCACGGATGGCATGAATCCTTTTGGCGAGCGAGCTCCAGCCATAGCACTGCCCGTGACTCTATGCATCTACAACCTTCCTCCTTGGTTGTGCATGAAGCGGAAGTTCATTATGATGCCGTGCTCATCCAAGGTCCGGCAACCCGCAACGACATCGATGTGTACCTAAGGCCATTAGTTGATGAACTTTTACAGCTGTGGGGTGGTGTCCGTGTGTGGGATGAGCACAAACAAGAGGAATTTGACCTACGAGCGTTGCTTTTCAGAACCATCAACGATTGGCCTGCTCTTAGTAACCTTTCGACTGTCAAATAAGGGATACAATGCATGCACGCACCGCTTACATGAGACCGAAAGTGTACATTTGCCAAATTGTAAGAAGAACGTGTACCTTGGGCATCGTCGATTTCTTCCAAAATTCATCCAAGAAGAAAGAAAGGCAAGCATTACAACGGCAAGGCAGATCACCGGCGAAGCTCGCGGAACGACCGGTCTTGAGGTATTTGATATGGTCAAGGATTTGAAAGTCATCTTTGGAAAGGGTCTGGCGGACAATCAGTTCGAAGGGAGCCGACGGGCACGCAGCCATGTGGAAGAAGAAATCTATATTCGGGAGCTAGAATATTGGAAAGTCCTAGAAGTCCGCTCTGCAATCGACGTGATGCACGTTACGAAGAATATTTGCGTGAACCTCCTAAGCTTCTTGGGCGTGTATGGGAAGACAAATGATACAAAGGAAGCACGGCAGACCAGCAACGTTTGAAAGACCACGATGACCGCATCCGGAATGGTTTCAAGGTCGTGCCAGCTACGCTCGACCAAAGAAGAGAAGGTCATCTTTTTGAATGCCCGAGCAGTATGAAGGTCCCGTCTGGATTCTCGCCCAATATAAAGGGAATAATAAACATGGCGGAGAAAAAGTTCCAAAACCTGAAGTCTCACGACGCCACGTGATTATGACGCAATTGCTTCCGATTGCTTTGAGGGGCTCTGCCGAAAATGTTCGAGTAGCCATTGTGAAGCTATGTGCATTCCTCAATGCAATCTCTCGAAGGTAATCAATCCGAAGTTCTACCACGGTTACAGAACGATGTGATCCAATGTCTTGTCAGTTTCGAGTTGGTGTTCCCGCCATCCTTCTTCAATATTATGACGCACCTCCTGGTTCACCTAGTCGAAGAGATTTCCGTTCTCGGTCCTGTATTTCTACACAATATGTTCCCCTTCGAGAGGTTCATGGGAGTATTAAAGAAATATGTTCGTAACCGTGCTAGGCCAGAAGGAAGCATCGCCAAGGGCTATGGAAATGAGGAGGTAATTGAGTTTTGTGTTGACTTTGTTCGACCTTAAGCCGATTGGTCTTCCTCGATCGCGCACGAGGGGAGACTAAGTGGAAAAGGCACGATCGGAAGGAAATCAACGATATGTATGGACGGCCATTCTCGATCAAGCACACCACCTCGGTTGACCAATTCCAGCTTGGTGGCTCCGCACTTTGAGAAACACAAGAATATTTTACGCTCGGACAACCCGGGAAGCTGAATCTGGATTAGGAAGGCCCACATGGAGACTTTCGGCAGTTGGTTGAGAAAACATTTAATGAATGACAATGATGTTGTAGATCAGCTGTACATGTTGGCCAAGACACCATCTTCGACTATAACGACTTTCCAAGGGTACGAGATAAATGGGAATACATTTTACACGATCGCCCAAGATAAAAAGAGCACCAACCAAAACAGTGGTGTCCTTTGATGCAAGAACCGAGAATGGGCAAAAGGTCACATATTATGGTTACATAGAGGAGATATGGGAACTTGACTATGGACCCTCCTTTAAGGTCCCTTTGTTCCGTGCAAATGGTTCAAGCTAACAGGAGGTGGGGTAAAGGTGGACCAGCAATACGGAATGACAATGGTGGATTTCAACAATCTTGGTTACCTTGACGAACCATTCGCCCTAGCGAAAGATGTCGCTCAGGTTTTCTATGTGAAGGACATGAGTAGCAAACCGAGGAAACGGAAAGATAAGAAAACGATCAAGACATCATGCGATGATTCAAAGCGCCACATTGTTCTTTCAGGAAAAGAAACATCGTGGGAGTGGAGGACAAGACAGACATGTCAAGATTATAATATGTTTGCTGAAATTCCGCCCTTCAAAGTGAACACCGACCCAAGCATTAAGTTAAATGATGAGGATGCTCCATGGATACGGCACAATCGTAAGCAAGCGAGGGACACAAGGGAAGAATTGATGTGTAATAATTTATTGTACCAAACTTTGTATTTGGTCGATGAACTGAATGATGTATCAAACCTTTGTCAAACCTTCAAGGGATTAGTTTTATTTTTCTGATTTTTCGATATATAATTGTATTTTTAAGATTTTAAATTGAATTAGTTTTATTTTTCTGATTTTAAAAGGAAAAAGGAAGAAGAAGAAAGAAGGAAAAGGAAAAAAAGCAGAAGAAAAAACAGAAGAAAAAGGAAAACAGAAGAAAAAAACAAGCAGAAGAAAAAGGAAAAACAGAAGAAAAAAACAAATGAAGAAAAACATAAGAAAAAAACAAAGAAGAAAAAGAAGAAAAAGGGAAAAGGAAGAAAGGAAGAAAAAAAGAAGAAAAACAAGAAAAGGAAGAAACAAACAGAAGAAAAAAAGAAGAAAAAGGAAGAAAAAACAGAAGAAAAACAAGAATTTAAAATGAATTAGTTTTATTTTTGATTTTTTGATATATAATTGTATTTTAAGATTTTAATAACATAAATAAATAAGTAATTAGAAACTTTAATTGCAAAAATAATTATCATAAAGTAAAATAAATAAGTAACTAGAAACAAAATAAAATAAAATAAATAAGTTTTTTGTTGTAAGTAGAAACAAAACAAAATAAATAAAGCAAAAATGAAAACAAAAACAGGCAAAAAAATAAAAATATGCCACCCATCGGGCCACCACGGCTGAATACGACTAGAAACCCATTAATGGGCCAGATTCAGCCCGCAGAAGGCCCAATAGGCCCACAGCCTGAGTAATGAATAGGCCCGTAAGCCTGCATTTGAGAGGAGCTCGAAGTGGTGAGCGCAGCCGCGCTTATAAACCACTGTCGATGCCTCTCGGCTAGCGAGGTGGGACTAAACATCCCACCGCACCGCGCCAGTTCCAGCACAGCCCTTTAGTCGCGGTGGGAGGCGGGTCAGCGACTAAAGGGTACCCTTTAGTCGCGGCCCGCCTCCCCAGCCGCGACTAAAGGTTCTTTCTGCGCGGGAACGGAAGCGGTGGCAAAACACTTTAGTCGCGGCTGGGGAGGCCGACCGCGACTAAAGGGTACCTTTAGTCGCGGTCCGCCTCCCCAGCCGCGACTAAAGGTTCGTCTATAAATACTGCACTTAGCAGTTTTGCCCCCCATTCGCCTCTCTCTCGCGCGAAAGGTTGCTGCCGACGCCGATCGACGCTGCCGACGCCGATCGACGCCGACGACGACGACGCCTGACGCGCCGCTCCGTCGATGGCCGCCGCCCGCCGTCAGTGATGCGCCGCCGCCCCCGCCCCCGCCGCCGCCCGCCGCCCGCCGCCGCCGCCCTACGCCACCCGCCGCCGCCGCCCGCCGCCCGGCGCCGCCGCCGCCCTGCCGCCCCACGCCCTGCCTTGCCCGCCGCCATGCCGCCCGACGCCCGCCGTCCTTTCTGATTTTAATTAAAAGGAAAAAGGAAGAAGAACAAGAAAGAAAAGGAAAAGGAAGAAGAAGAAAGAAGAAGAAAGAAGAAGAAAGGAAAAGGAAGAAGAAGAAAGAAAAGAAAAGGAAAAAGGAAGAAGAAGAAAAGGAAAAGGAAAAGGAATTTTTTTTTTTTTTTTTTTTGTTCTTTTAATTATAACTAGTTAATTAGTTTAACAAAAGCGGTAAATAACTTAAAACCCTAAACCCCAAAAACAAAAACACAGAAAACCGCCAAAGAAAAACAAAAAGGAAAAATGAAGAAGAAGAAAGAAGAAGAAAGAAGAAAGAAAGGAAAAGGAAGAAGAAGAAAGAAAAGAAAAGGAAAAGGAAGAAGAAGAAAAGGAAAAGGAAAAGGAATTTTTTTCTTTTTTTTTTTTTGTTCTTTTAATTTTAACTAGTAAATAACTTAAAACCCTAAACCCCCAAAACAAAAAACAACAGAAAACCGCCAAAGAAAAACAAAAAGGAAAAATGAAGAAGAAGAAAGAAGAAGAAAGAAGAAAGAAAGGAAAAAGGAAGAAGAAGAAAGAAAAAGAAAAAGGAAAAAGGAAGAAGAAGAAAAAGGAAAAAGGAAAAAGGAATTTTTTTTCTTTTTTTTCTTTTTTTTTGTTCTTTTTAATTTTAACTAGTAAATAACTTAAAACCCTAAACCCCAAAAACAAAAAACAACAGAAAACCGGCCAAAGAAAAACAAAAAGGAAAAATGAAGGAGAAGAAAGAAGAAGAAAGAAGAAGAAAGGAAAAAGGAAGAAGAAGAAAGAAAAAGATGATACCGCCCCTTCCTCGCCCCCTCCTTTTGCCACCGCCCTTTCGCCACCGTCACCGCCACCGCCCCCCTTCTTCACTTAATTAATTTGTTTTTACTACATGTTTTCAGGACTGACATAATGGCGGACGATAGAGCTGACCCGATTATGGACAACTATGATCCGGACGGTGAAGCACATATGTTCGGCATCATAAACGGCGATATTCAATATGTGCCGACCGGAGAAGAAGAAGATGATATCTCTTCTTATCTGAACCTTGACGGTGAAGATGAAGGGCGCCGTCAAGAAGATGATGTCAAGAAACGCCGATAAACGCAGCGATCTTCAAATGGAAGTAGCAACCACCTCCGCGCCGAGGTATATATATACATTGAGCCTCCGTGATACAAACTAACTGATTTGAATAAATATGTGTGTACTAACGCGCGCGACTCTCTTTCTTATTTTAGCCCTCGGCCGGATCGTCACAACAATCGAGTACGTCGTCGTCAAAGCGTGGCGCAACCAAGACGATGAAACCAGGAGAAACATGCACCATCCAGGTTGTCGACTTTGCAACCGGCAGGCCGCTGGGGCCCCGCAAGAACGCCACCAAGTTTGTCAGCCAATGCGGAGCCATTGTTAGAGACAACGTCTCGATCACCGTCCAGGAGTGGAATGAGCCAAAGAAGGCACGAATTGATGGTTTCACTTTTGTCGATAAGAGAACAAAAAAAGATTGCTTCAAGAAGCTTATGGAACATTTTGTTCTACCTCCGGAATACAACAAATTCGATGAGGAGGGTAACAAGATTGAGGAAAACAAGGAGAGGAGGAGGCTAGTCAAACAGTACGCTCTTCATAAGATGGCCGATGCATTCCGGAAATACAAGCAAAATCTAGCCCGTGACTTTGTCAAGCAGAACAAGACTCCGGATTTCGTAGGACAATATGAGAAACTGAAAGATGATTGGCCAGAATTTGTGAAGCAAAAGAAATCGGAGCAGTTCATTCAAATATCGAAACAAAATAAGGAAAATGCGGCTAAGAAGGAGTACAATCATGTTATGGGGCCAGGAGGGTATCGCATTTTGGTGCCTAGGTTCGAGAAGAAGGAGAACGAGCTGAGGGCGCGAGGAATCCGTCCAGGTACGGAGGGATGGGACCCAAGGGCCAAAAGCTGGTGGTACGGGCATGGGGGAACGCTCAACCCGGAGACAGGGGAGTGTGTTTACCAGGGCAAATTAATTAAACCCACCCAAGCCCTTATTGACGCAATGAAGGATGCTCAACAGGGGAAGATCAAGTTCAACAGAGAGAACGACGCGCTGACAAAAGCCCTCGGGAATCCTGAACACGGAGGACGTGTACGAGGCATGGGGCACATTCCGTGGAAAATAGGGTTCCCCCAGAACGATGACCCGTACGGTTACAGAAGCCGTAAGAGAAAGATGGATCGGGAAGCAGATGTTGTGACGCGGTTGGCATCGGAAATGGAAGTGATGAAGAAAACCATGAGTGTACTAGTAGCCGAAAGAGATTCAGCTCGGGTGCAGCATGAAGATCATCCAGCGGATCTCGGAAGCCAGCAGCGGAGAAGCAGCGTGGCTTCCACGGAGGCCCCACCGGCTGGTGCAGATGCACCGACGATCGAAATTACTGCACCGGAGCCTCTGGTGGTCGAAATTACTGCACCGGAGCCTCCTCGCTACCCCGTGGACGATATAAAGGAGATGAAAGAATGTCATCTGTATTATCCTATCGGGAACATGTCCATGAAGGTAGCCATCGGCAGTGCTTTACCATGTTTACTCGAGCACTCCACCATAACAACCCCATTAAAGATGGCTATGCTCGTGTCACGGTGGAGGACATAGTCCAAGGGTTTGAGGACACGGAGATTGAAATTGCTACACCAAGGGGAGAAAAGAATTGAGATGTCAAGCGCCATTACATTCTATGGCAAAAGAAGTTTATCAAGTTTCAGGAGGCGCCAAGGACAACAAGTCCACCCCTACGGTGGTGGTGGTGGCGGTGGCGGTGGTGGTGGTGGTGGTGGTGGTGGCGGTTCACCTACACCTCCGCCACATCAGCCGACGCCGCCCCAGCCCACAACGTCCGCGGGTGATCATCCGCCGCCCCAGCCTCGTCCGCGGGTGATCCGACGCCGCCCCATCCACAACGTCCGCGGTGATCATCCGCCGCCCCGATCCTCGTCCGCGGGTGATCGACGCCGCCCCAATCCACCTACGGCAAAGAAGCGAAGAAGTCCTGAGTATTAACCGGACCCTTATGTACCTAAGACCACAAAGGTACCGGAGCCATCACTGAAGCCTCTCCCCACAAGGCCTTGGGAACGTAGTGCCGAGGAACTCGACGCGGCCGCGGCTGTTGATTTGGAGAAATGGAAGGCGGACTGCAAGAAGAAAAGAGAGCCCGAGCCCAAGCCAGTATTTTCTGATCAGCAAAAGAAGTGGGCTAAGTCATTTTTGAGCACACCGTCCCAAGCCGCGAAGAATCTCCCTAACGACTATGCACGTGAACTTCGCAGGCAGGCATTCATGTTCAAGGAGAACCAAGAGCGGGAGAAGGCCGAAGTATAAAAGCGGAAACAAGTTGCCCAGCTCGGGAACAAAGTAAACAATCGATTGCCCCGCTTATAGTGGAAGCCTTCGTCCGGATGCCCCGAGATCATACAAGCTGCGGCAGCACAGGATTTAGAACGAAGTGCGAGAACAAGCGGCCAACTTAGGTATTACTCTTCGTGAACTATTAGACCTTGATGAGTTGCCGAGAAGGAGGTAGTAATTACATATGTCAAGAATGGGCCTCTCGTCGAGCTGCGCGCAGAAAAGGATCTACCCGACCAAATGAAACGTCACTGAATTGGTACAAGGGTTACATAAAAATAAAACGCCAAAGATTATATTTATGCGGAAGTTAGACATGAGCATCACTTCAAACATTACTATGTACAAGTTGAACTGAGTGAATTGTTCCAGCTTTTCAATCTGCGCGAGCTCGACAAATCTATCATCGGTTGCTACGCTCGTAAGTGATTTATTAATTTCTACCCCATCTCGTTCATATTGCCTGCACTATATATATGTCCTAACTATATTGTTGTGTCCTCTATTATACATGCAGAATGAAGATTAAGGAATGCGAGTAAGGAACATCCATGATGTTGGGTTCATTGACCCACACATCGTTAATGATATTGTGTTGAAGCATTACCCCACCGACGTGGAGGCGGACTGTGGCAGTTTCTTACAAAGCAGGAACTCAAAAGTGATATTCTATTTCCTTACCATTTTGGGTGAGTGTTTCGTCTTGAGCACATTCTCTTTTGTTTACTCCATGCATGGTATGTGGCGGCTAATCGATGAGTTATGCATGACGTCTTGTGCATGTATCGTGTCCGCAGGTTCCTTTGGATTCTGCTAGTAATTAAAGTTAACACCTCGTAATGTCTCGTCCACGACTCTCTGGATAAGGATCCAAAGCTTTGGGCCGACATCAGAAAAATGCTGCGAAGTAATTATTTTCATTCATTTGCGCTCTATATCGATCGGCCTATTTCGCTCATTTCCTAATATCAAGTAACTAATAACTCTCTTGTTCATTTAATTTTCTTTGCCTCGTAGGGTTTGGAGACGGTTCAGAGATACAAAGGTCGGTGAATTCAAAAAGAGCTAGAATTCAAAAGGGTAAAGACTAAGATGGGGATATTCAGCCACCGTTGACCAATCTATGTGCATACTTTGTTCAGGAGATGATCCGAGATACACCTCGAGCGGGTTGATCCGAGTGATACCAATGCTCAGAGGAATAACCTCCGTGGACGCTTAGTCCGAAGCTCGCTTCCACCACTTCAAGAGGAACTAGCTGGATGGTTCTGCAGGAAGTCCTCCATCCTAAAGGAGAACACTATCACGAGGATGTAGAACTTTATATGGATTAAATCATGTATGGAAACTTGTTCAAAATTGTATATGGTCATCCGATGATATTGAATATATATTGTATATTCCTCTTGAATTTTTTTGGTTCTAATTTCAAATTTATTTGAAATTGTACATTCATATGCATGTATGTAGTACCGTAGAATATATGAAACTCCTTCAAAATTAAAATAAAGCACAAAAGAATTAAAACAATACAAATTAAACAGAAAACAGGTTTAGGGGGGCTAAAACCCTAAACTCAAGGGCGGCCTTTAGTCGCGGTTGGCGAAGAACCGCGACTAAAGGTCCTCCGCTCGACGGCCGCCTGGCGCCCACGTGGGACGGGCCTTTAGTCGCGGTTCTTAAGCAGCCGCGACTAAAGGTGGGGGCTTTAGTCGCTTTGTTGGTCGCGTTGCAAGAGCCGCGACTAATGGCCGTTGCGAACCGCGACCGAAGGCCTTTTTTCCACCAGTGAATGAAAAAGGTAGGGTCAACATGGCCAAGAACATTCACCACTATAGATGCGGTAGCTCTAGCTATGCGGGTAAGAAGGTTGAATGAGCCGTCGGGGAGTAGCGGGAAATGCTAAATGACCAGCCCCCTCCCGTGCCAAAAAAGGGCAGCCACCTGCATTTTGCTGAGATAACTCACTAACGGTCTACAAAATGGTGCTTGGCAAGGAGGAAGGAAGGTAGCTTGTCTTCTAACGCCGCCTCATTCGGAATCCTATATATAACTAAATAGTCGATCCCTACTAACTCAAATTCTCTTAACATGCAGCCCTCCACATAATCAAATGTGTCACATATCATCCACTAACACTATTTTGCAGTACACGCACACCCCAATTTAGTGGTTGCAACTTTAGTAGTCCAGCATGAATGCGTACTATTTGTTCACACATAATTACTTCTGAAAATAATAGCTTTTGATTTAGCTCATTTTGTTGATACATAATTCATCTAAAATCACTCCTGAAATTTCCGCAACAATGTGCGGCCAAATCACCAAGTTACCACAACACAACAAGTGTTAAGGCATTTATATACAACTTTAAATGAAAAGATGAACTATCAATATCATTTGTGTATATCTAGTTGGTTGACCTATGTAACCAGTCTGATGTTGGTATTCTCGTCAACAGGAGGGAGCATAATGTTTGGCCACGTCCCTAGGTAATCCGGATCGGGGGGCGTATGCGGGAGAAGATCTTAATATTACTTGGAGGATCGTATTCCATGTAATTGAGACTGCCATGGGAGGAGGAGGATGGTACATGGTTCATTAAACCATATTATTCTTATAGGTCCTAGTAAATTCACAAATTGATTATAGTGCCATATGCATTTCTTTCCAATATGAGGGATGTTATGGGATGAAGAGTTATAACACGAATTTGTACAAATAATATTGACTCAAAAAATAACCATCACATCATTCTATATTAAAATTTGCAGACTTTGCACAGGGTAGCCTCAAAGATACTTGTTTATTAACTGATCCAGCAGAAACTCCATAGAAATGTTATCATAGAAAGGTGCACTTCGCATCTTGGACTTACATAGATTCATGACATGGTATGTGTTGGGTAACATTGCAGAAAATTAAAATTTTTCCTACAGTTTCACCAAGATCCATCTATGAGTTCATCTAAGCAACGAGTCAAGGGAGTGAGTTTGCATCTACATACCACTTGTAGATCGCGTGCGGAAGCTTTCAAGGGGATGGTGATGATGAAGTCGTACTCGGCGTGATTCAGATCACCGATGTCCAAGTGCTGAACGGACAGCACCTCCGCGTTCAACACACGTACGGGACGGGAGACGTCTCCGCCTTCTTGATCCAGCAAGGGGGAAGGAGAGGTTGATGATGATCCAGCAGTACGATGGCGTGGTGGTGGATGCAGCAGAACTCCAGCAGGGCTTCGCCAAGCGACTACGGGAGGAGGACGAGGCGTTGCAGGGGGAGGGAGGCGCCAACCACAAGGGTACGGCTGCCCTCCCCCCTGCCCTCCTTTATATAGGCCCCCGGGGGGTGGCGCCGGCCCAGGGAGATTAGATCTCCCAAGGGGGCGGCGGCCAAGGGGGGAGGAGTGCCCCCCAAGGCATGTGGTGCCCCCCCCACCCTAGGGTTTCAACCCTAGGCGCAGGGGTGGGCCTAGGGGGTGCACCAGCCCACTATGGGCTGGCTCCCCTCCCATGTCAGCCCATGGGGCCCTCCGGGATGGGTGGCCCCACCCGGTGGACCCCCGGGACATTCCGGTGGTCCCGGTACAATACCGGGTGACCCTGAAACTTTCCCGATGGCCGAAATACCACTTCCTATATATTATTCTTTACCTCCGGACCATTCCGAAACTCCTCGTGACGTCCGAGATCTCATCCGGGACTCCGAACAACATTCGGTATGCTGCATACTCATATTCATACAACCCTAGCGTCACCGAACCTTAAGTGTGTAGACCCTACGGGTTCGGGAGACACGCAGACATGACCGAGACGACTCTCAGGCAATAACCAACAGCGGGATCTAGATACCCATGTTGGCTCCCACATGCTCCTCGATGATTTCATCAGTTGAACCACGATGTTGAGGATTCTATCAAATCCCGTATACAATTCCCTTTGTCAATCGGTACGTTACTTGCCCGAGACTCGATCGTCGGTATCCCAATACCTTGTTCAGTCTCGTTACCGGCAAGTCACTTTACTCGTACCATAATGCATGATCCCGTGGCCAACACCTTGGTCACCTTGAGCTCAATATGATGATGCATTACCGAGTGGGCCCAGAGATACCTCTCCGTCATACGGAGTGACAAATCCCAGTCTCGATCCGTGTCAACCCAACAGACACTTTCGGAGATACCTGTAGTGCACATTTATAGTCACCCAGTTACGTTGTGACGTTTGATACACCCAAAGCACTCCTACGGTATCCGGGAGTTACACTATCTCATGGTCGAAGGAAGAGATACTTGACATTGGAAAAGCTCTAGCAAACGAACTACACTATCTTTGTGCTATGCTTAGGATTGGGTCTTGACCATCACATCATTCTCCTAATGATGTGATCCCGTTATCAACGACATCCAATGTCCATAGACAGGAAACCATGACTATCTGTTGATCACAACGAGCTAGTCAACCAGAGGCTCACTAGGGACATACTGTGGTCTATGTGTTCACACGTGTATTATGATTTTCGGATAATACAGTTATAGCATGAACAAAAGACAATTATCATGAACAATGAAATATAATAATACTTTATTATTGCCTCTAGGGCATATTTCCAACAGTCTCCCACTTGCACTAGAGTCATCAATCTAGTTACATTGTGATGAATCGAACACCCATAGAGTTCTGGTGTTGATCATGTTTTGCTCGCGAGAGAGGTTTAGTCAACGGATCTGCGACATTCAGATCCGTGTGTACTTTGCAAATATCTATGTCTCCATCTTGAACATTTTCACGGATGGAGTTGAAACGACGCTTGATGTGCCTGGTCTTCTTGTGAAACCTGGGCTCCTTGGCAAGGGCAATAGCTCCAGCGTTGTCACAGAAGAGTTTGATCGGCCCCGACGCATTGGGTATGACTCCTATGTCGGTGATGAACTCCTTCACCCAAATCGCTTCATGCGCTGCCTCCGAGGCTGCCATGTACTCCGCTTCACACGTAGATCCCGCCACGACGCTCTGCTTGCAGCTGCACCAGCTTACTGCTCCACCATTCAACATATACACGTATCTGGTTTGTGACTTAGAGTCATCCAGATCTGAGTCGAAGCTAGCGTCGACGTAACCCTTTATGACGAGCTCTTCGTGTCCTCCATAAACGAGAAACATGTCCTTTGTCCTTTTCAGGTACTTCAGGATATTCTTGACCGCTGTCCAGTGTTCCTTGCAGGGATTACTTTGGTACCTCGCTACCAAACTTACGGCAAGGTTTACATCAGGTCTGGTACACAGCATGTCATACATAATAGATCCTACGGCTGAAGCATAGGGGATGACACTCATCTCTTCTTTATCCTTTGCCGTGGTCGGTGACTGAGCCGAGCTCAATCTCACACCTTGTCACATAGGCAAGAACCCTTTCTTGGACTGATCCATTTTAACCTCTTCAAAATCTTATCAAGGTATGTGCTTTGTGAAACACCTATGAGGCGTCTCGATCTATCTCTATAGATCTTGATGCCTAATATATAAGAAGCTTCTCCAAGGTCCTTCATTGAAAAACACTTATTCAAGTAGGCCTTAATGCTGTCCAGAAGTTCTATATCATTTCCCATCAAGAGTATGTCATCTACATATAATATGAGAAATGCTACAGAGCTCCCACTCACTTTCTTGTAAACGCAGGCTTCTCCATAAGTCTGCATAAACCCAAATGCTTTGATCATCTCATCAAAAGGAATGTTCCAACTCCGAGATGCTTGCACCAGCCCATAAATGGATCGCTGGAGCTTGCATACTTTGTTAGCGTTCTTAGGATCGACAAAACATTCCGGCTGCATCATATGCAGCTCTTCCTTAAGATGTCTGTTAAGGAATGCCGTTTTGACGTCCGTCTGCCATATCTCATAATCATAGTATGCGGCAATTGCTAACATGATTCGGACGGACTTCCGCTTCACTACGGGAGAGAATGTCTCGTCATAGTCAATCCCTTGAACTTGTCGATAACCCTTAGCGACAAGTCGAGCCTTATAAATGGTAACATTACCATCCGCGTCCGTCTTCTTCTTAAAAATCCATTTGCTTTCTATCGCTCGCCGATCATCGGGCAAGTCTGTCAAAGTCCATACTTTGTTTTCATACATGGATTCTATCTCGGATTTCATGGCTTCAAGCCATTTGTTGGAATCCGGGCCCGCCATCGCTTCTTCATAGTTCGAAGGTTCACCGTTGTCTAACAACATGATTTCCAGGACAGGGTTGCCGCACCACTCTGGTGCGGAACGTGTCCTTGTGGACCTACGAGGTTCAGTAGCAACTTGATCCGAAGTACCTTGATCATCATCATTATTTTCCTCTTCAGTTGGTGTGGGCATCACAGGAACATTTTCCTGAGCTGCACCACTTTCCCGTTCGAGAGGTAGTACTTCATCGAGTTCTACTATCCTCCCACTTACTTCTTTCGAGAGAAACTCTTTTTCCAGAAAGCATCCATTCTTGGCAACAAAGATCTTGCCCTTGGATCTTAAGTAGAAGGCATACCCGACAGTTACCTTAGGGTATCCTATGAAGACGCATTTTTCCGACTTGGGTTCAAGCTTTTCAGGTTGATGTTTCTTGACATAAGCATCGCATCCCCAAACTTTTAGAAACGACAGCTTAGGTTTCTTCCTAAACCATAATTCATACGGTGTCGTCTCAACGGATTTAGACGGTGCCCTATTTAAAGTGAATGTAGCTGTCTCTAGAGCGTATCCCCAAAATGGTAGCGGTAAATCGGTAAGAGACATCATAGACCGCACCATATCTAATAGAGTGCGATTACGACGTTCGGACACACCGTTACGCTGAGGTGTTCCAGGCGGCGTGAGTTGTGAAACGATTCCATATTTCCTTAAGTGTGTACCAAATTCGTGACTTAAGTATTCTCCTCCACGATCTGATCGTAGGAACTTTATCTTTCGGTCACGTTGATTCTCTACCTCATTCTTAAATTCCTTGAACTTTTCAAAGGTCTCAGACTTGTGTTTCATTAAGTAGACATACCCATCTCTGCTAAAGTCATCAGTGAGAGTGAGAACATAACGATATCCTCCGCGAGCCTCAACGCTCATTGGACCGCACACATCAGTATGTATGATTTCCAACAAGTTGGTTGCTCGCTCCATTGTTCCGGAGAACGGAGTCTTGGTCATTTTGCCCATGAGGCTTGGTTCGCATGTGTCAAACGATTCATAATCAAGAGACTCTAAAAGTCCATCAGCAAGTAGCTTCTTCATGCGCTTGACACCAATGTGACCAAGGCGGCAGTGCCACAATTATGTGGGACTATCGTTATCAACTTTACATCTTTTGGCATCTACACTATGAACATGTGTAATATTACGCCCGAGATTCATCAAGAATAAACCATTGACCATCGGAGCATGACCATAAAACATATCTCTCATATAAATAGAACAACCATTATTCTCGGATTTAAATGAGTCGCCATATCGTATTAAACGAGATCCTGATACAATTTTCATGCTCAAACTTGGCACTAAATCACAATTATTAAGGTTCAAAACTAATCCCGTAGGTAAATGTAGAGGCAGCGTGCCGACGGCGATCACATCGACTGTGGAACCATTCCCGACGCGCATCGTCACCTCGTCCTTCGCCAGTCTCCATTTATTCCGCAGCTCCTGCTGTGAGTTACAAATATGAGCAACGGCACCGGTATCAAATACCCAGGAGTTACTACGAGTACTGGTAAGGTACACATCAATTACATGTATATCAAATATACCTTTGGTGTTGCCGGCCTTCTTATCCGCTAAGTATTTGGGGCAGTTCCGCTTCAAAGGACTGCTCCTTGCAATAAAAGCACTCAGTCTCGTGCTTGGGTCCATTCTTTGACTTCTTCCCGCAATCGGCTTACGGGCGCGCAACATCCTTGCCGTCCTTCTTGAAGTTCTTCTTGCCCTTGCCCTTCTTGAACTTAGTGGTCTTATTGACCATCAACACTTGATGTTCTTTCTTGATTTCAGCCTCTGCTGACTTCAGCATTGAGAAAACTTCAGGAATGGTCTTCACCATCCCTTGCATGTTGTAGTTCATCACAAAGCTCTTGTAGCTTGGTGGGAGCGACTGGAGGATTCTGTCAATGACCGCCTCATCTGGGAGGTTTATGTTCAGCTGGGTCATACGGTTGTGCAACCCAGACATCTTGAGAATGTGCTCACTGACAGAACTGTTTTCCTCCATCTTACAACTATAGAACTTGTCGGAGACATCATATCTCTCGACCCGGGCATGAGCTTGGAAAACTAGTTTCAACTCTTGAACATCTCATATGCTCCGTGATGCTCAAAAGGCTTTTGGAGCCCGGTTCAAGTCAGTAAAGCATGCCGCACTGAATGAGGGAGTAATCATCAGACGAGTTTGCCAAGCGCTCATAACGCCTTGGTTCTCTCGACGGAGCGCCACCTAGCGGTCCTTCTATGACATATTGCTTCCGGCAGCTATGAGGATGATCCTCGTGTTCGGACCCATCCGTATAGTTGCTGCCATCATCTTTCAGCTTGGTTTTCTCTAGGAACGCGTTGAAGTTCATGTTGACATGAGCGTTGGCCATTTGATCTACAAGACATATTTGCAAACGTTTAAGACTAAGTTCATGATAATTAAGTTCATCTAATCAAATTATGAACTCCCACTCAGATTAGACATCCCTCTAGTCATCTAAGTGTTACACGATCCGAGTCGACTAGGCCGTGTCCGATCATCACGTGAGACGGACTAGTCATCGTCGGTGAACATCTTCATGTTGATCGTATCTTCCATACGACTCGTGTTCGACCTTTCGGTCTCCGTGTTCCGAGGCCATGTCTGTAGATGCTAGGCTCGTCAAGTTAACCCTAAGTGTTTTGCTGTGTAAAACTGTCTTACACCCGTTGTATGTGAACGTAAGGATCTATCACACTCAATCATCACGTGGTGCTTCGAAACGACGAATTGTAGCAACGGTGCACAGTTAGGGGAGAACACTTCTTGAAATTGTTGTAAGGGATCATCGTATTTACTACCGTCGTCCTAAGTAAACAAGATGCATAAACATAATAAACATCACATGCAATTATATAGTTGTGACATGATATGGCCAATATCATATAGCTCCATTGATCTCCATCTTCGGGGCTCCATGATCATCTTGTCACCGGCTTGACACCAAGATCTCCATCATCATGATCTCCATCATCGTGTCTTCATGAAGTTGTCACGCCAACGACTACTTCTACTTCTATGGATAACGCGTTTAGCAATAAAGTAAAGCAGTTTAAATGGCGTTCTTCAATGACACGCAGGTCATACAAAAAATAAAGACAACTCCTATGGCTCCTGCTGGTTGTCATACTCATCGACATGCAAGTCGTGAATCCTATTACAAGAACATGATCTCATACATCACAATTCATCATTCATCACAACTTCTGGCCATATCACATCACATGAACAATCGCTGCAAAAACAAGTTAGACATCCTCTAATTGTTGTTGCATCTTTTACGTGGCTGCAATTGGGTTCTAGCAAGAACGTTTTCTTACCTACGAATAACCACAACGTGATTTTGTCAACTTCTATTTACCCTTCATAAGGACCCTTTTCATCGAATCCGCTTCAACTAAAGTGGGAGAGACAGACACCCGCCAGCCACCTTATGCAACTAGTGCATGTCAATCGGTGGAACCGGTCTCACGTAAGCGTACATGTAAGGTTGGTCCGGGCCGCTTCATCCCACAATACCGCTGAAGCAAGAAAAGACTAGTAGTGGCAAGCAAGTTGACAAGATCCACGCCCACAACAAAATTGTGTTCTACTCGTGCATTAGAGAACTACGCACAGACCTAGCTCATGATGCCACTGTTGGGGAACATTGCAGAAAATTAAAAAATTTCCTACGGTTTCACCAAGATCCATCTACGAGTTCATCTAAGCAACGAGTCAAGGGAGTGACACTACTAGGGAAAACCCTAGCAGTAGCGCGTGTTTTGTGCCTACTAGTAGCGCGGGAAGCCGCGCTACTAATAAGGCGCTACAGCTATTGCTTAGCAGTAACGCGTGCCACCACGCGCTACTGCTAGGGCAAATAGCTGCAGCGCTTGTTCAGTACCGCGCTACTGCTAAGTTATCTACTTGCAGCGTGTTTCCTTTCCAGCGCTACTAGTATTTTTTTTATAATTTTTTTATTTTTAGTGTATTTATGCGCCATCATACAAATATTGATACAATACCAGCTGTTATGAGGTTTACATCATTATGTCCATAACAGTGTATTAAATGAAGGTGGATTAGGTTCAAGTGGAGGCAATATGTGGTGCATGTCAAAAGTATACTACTAATCCAAACTTGATCTACTTTGGATTAGTAGTACTTTCGATGTGCACCACATGTTGCCTCCACTTGAATCTAATCCGCCAGCACAAGATATTTAATCGTCATCATGGTCATTACCATCAACATTATTATTTAATCACCACTAACACTAGCTAATAATAATCATCATAGTCATTACCACAAACACTAGCTATTTTATCATCATAGTAATAGTGTAGCACATCATCATCCTGAAACTCATTTCTAGCCAGCTACTCACTCCTGCTACTCACTCCTGCTGCTCTCTCTTAGGTAAAAGAACATAAAACATGTATAGCTCTCCTCCTTGATCAAGTTGGAGCATGCAGATGAACCTGTCTCCTAATCGTGGAAGGCGTCTCTGGTTGCTGCTCCCTAGTACTTCTCTGCGCTCCCCCGACACATATTTTGTCCAGTCTTGCACTATTAAGCATCCGTCGCTAATCTTGAATGCACTAAAGTAAGCTGTAGGATATCTTGGTCGTAAGTTGATAATACTCATGACACCTTTAGTCTCGATCCCATAAGGCACAACATTCATCGGGAGTCCCTGTTGAAGAACATCGTATGGTAACATACTTAGCAATGAAGTTTAGCTTCAAAAATAATGTATGGAAAAGATGCAATGAGGATAAAAAGTAAAAATCTTACCATCCTTCCTAAATGGATGTGACCGTAGTTCATTATGAACACTATGAGTCGCACATTTTCAGTACTAAGATTTCTAAATGCAGGAAGAAAATTTGTCTTGACAGTATCAAGATCCTCAAGCCATGAAACATAATGACCGAGCTCCTCGCAGATTGAGTTCAGCCCGTGAGACGATATACGGTCCTGTCTACCAAGCGCTGGACATGTTTGCTTGCATGGAAATAAGCTGACAATACAAATTAGTTGTCAATTATTTTTGAATAAACAATATCAAAGACATAAATATGGTTGAGAAACTTACATAATGGTATAACTGGAGGCATTTGCACATTGACCCAGATGTCGGTATTACCTTCAATATCATCTTCCGGATGAATATCAAAGGTGATAACCATATCACGCTCAAATGCATAAGTCTTGCATAGTGCTCGCCATGTTTTGCATCCAAAATAGGTGTAGTCGTCTGAATTGTATAACTTCGCATGGAAAATACAACCATGCTCGGTCTTCAAGTAAACTTTCTTTTCCTCCATACTATGACTGAAACCTATCTTATCCAATACAAAAACTCTTGCATGGCAGGGGATACGCTAGTAGAATAGTAAAAAAAATATAAGTTGAAGCAAATGAAAGCAGATGTCATGCTTAATTATTTAAAACGACTTGTCGTTGGACTTGTCTGTATCCACTTCAAGTTCTCGCCCAGCTTGATGTGAAGCGCCTATCATCATCTAGGAAGATTCCGTCGACAAAGCCGCGCTTGCGTCTTCGCAGTATTTGCAAATACCGAAATCCTTCTCGTCGTCGACATTTCCTATGTTCATAGTTAAAACATTAATTGAAAATCGATCAAGACAACTACCAAGATATGAACACACAAATCCGGGGCACTCGATATTTCCTACATATTCTAGCACAAGTCATGCCAAAATTCACGGAAAAATCCGCATGACCTTTGCTAAAATAGGACATATCGAAGCGCTGAAATTTGCCGGAACGGAAATGAATCAACACTCCGGCAAAACATAGGCCACTCGGAGGTGTAACCTGCAAACATGACCGGCCACTTGGATATTGAGCAACACAAGATATACATTTCAAAATATCTTATAGGACTCAAATTATCATGCATTCAATAAGCAAAAGTAGATCATCTCATGCATTTCAAAATATTGTCACTAATACATCACGAATAGTGTCATACATATAACATCACTAATACAACTAAAACTCTAGCACACGACGTGTATCGGCGCGGGCGGTGGACACCCACAGAGAAGGCACCATCACGGGATCATAGCTCCAGTGAGATCCCCGGAGAACCTGCCAGGTATTGGAGAACGGCCTGTGCTCCAACGCAAACAAGTAGCGATGGACGTGCACGTCCTCCTCACTGACACGGTGACGCACCACCTCCGCGGAGTCCTCGAGCCTCTGGATCGTCACTGGCCCACGCGACCGCCACCAAACAAGGTTCGGGTCAACGACAGGCTGGCTCCTCACCAACCTGCGCCCCCCGGTAGGTAGCGCCTCCCAGTACCACCCCGGCGGAGCCCAGTCCCGAACATGGCCGATCTGGTCAAGCAGGTGTCGTCCTCCGCCGACTCGACGACGAGGATGCGGGATAGGCATCGTCCACGTCGAGGCGGGAAAAATTGCTTTAACTAAAAAATAGAAACAAGTTCTTACTAACTAGTTCTATTAATTCAACTAGTTCTTACTAAAAAGGGAGTGAGTTTGCATCTACATACCACTTGTAGATCGCGTGCGGAAGCTTTCAAGGGGATGGTGATGATGAAGTCGTACTCGACGTGATTCAGATCACCGATGTCCAAGTGATGAACGGACAGCACCTCCGCGTTCAACACACGTACGGGACGGGAGACGTCTCCTCCTTCTTGATCCAGCAAGGGGGAAGGAGAGGTTGATGATGATCCAGCAGCACGACAGCGTGGTGTTGGATGCAGCAGAACTCCAGCAGGGCTTCGCCAAGCGACTACGGAAGGAGGACGAGGTGTTGCAGGGGGAGGGAGGCGCCAAGCACAAGGGTACGACTTCCCTCCCCCTGCCCTCCTTTATATAGGCCCCCGGGGGGGCGCCAGCCCTGGGAGATTGGATCTCCCAAGGGGGCGGCGGCTAAGGGGGGAGGAGTGCCCCCCAAGGCATGTGGGGCGCCCCCCCCACCCTAGGGTTTCAACCCTAGGCGCAGGGGGTGGGCCTAGGGGGGCGCACCAGCCCACTATGGGCTGGCTCCCCTCCCACGTCAGCCCATGGGGCCCTCCGGGATGGGTGGCCCCACCCGGTGGACCCCCGGGACCCTTCCGATGGTCCCGGTACAATACCGGGTGACCCCAAAACTTTCCTGATGGCCGAAATACCACTTCCTATATATTATTCTTTACCTCCGGACCATTCCGAAACTCCTCGTGACGTCCGGGATCTCATCCGGGACTCCGAACAACATTCGGTATGCTGCATACTCATATTCATACAACCCTACCGTCACCGAACCGTAAGTGTGTAGACCCTACGGGTTCGGGAGACACGCAGACATGACCGAGACGACTCTCGGGCAATAACGAACAGCAGGATCTGGATACCCATGTTGGCTCCCACATGCTCCTCGATGATTTCATCGGTTGAACCACGATGTCGAGGATTCGATCAAATCCCGTATACAATTCCCTTTGTCAATCGGTACGTTACTTGCCCGAGACTCGATCGTCGGTATCCCAATACCTTGTTTAGTCTCGTTACCGGCAAGTCACTTTACTCGTACCGTAATGCATGATCCCCTGGCCAACACCTTGGTCACCTTGAGCTCAATATGATGATGCATTACCGAGTGGTCCCAGAGATACCTCTCCGTCATACGGAGTGACAAATCCTAGTCTCGATACGTGTCAACCCAACAGACACTTTCGGAGATACCTGTAGTGCACCTTTATAGTCACCCAGTTACGTTGTGACGTTTGATACACCCAAAGCACTCCTACGGTATCCGGAAGTTACACGATCTCATGGTCGAAGGAAGAGATACTTGACATTGGAAAAGCTCTAGCAAACGAACTACACGATCTTTGTGCTATGCTTAGCATTGGGTCTTGTCCATCACATCATTCTCCTAATGATGTGATCCCGTTATCAACGACATCCAATGTCCATAGCCAGGAAACCATAACTATCTGTTGATCACAACGAGCTAGTCAACTAGAGGCTCATTAGGGACATATTGTGGTCTATGTGTTCACACGTGTATTACGATTTCCGGATAATACAGTTATAGCATGAACAAAAGACAATTATCATGAACAATGAAATATAATAATACTTTTATTATTGCCTCTAGGGCATATTTCCAACAGTATGTTTCAACAAAGATTCATTTTTTAGACAGCCTAGAGGTTAGCCGAAAATCATATAACCTTCTATATGTATTTTGTGCGCATTGTATGAAATCAAATATGGTTCTATCAGCCGATGAGATTTTATGTTTTTATGTCAGATGCTTGTTCACATGGAAAGATCTTGATAATCACCTTGATTTATTGAAGAAATAAATTATTTGTTGTATGATTAAGTGATAATATGTCCATATTGACGGAAGTACATAATCATGTGAACTAATTTGCTGAAGAATCAAGTAGGTATCACAGCTTATTGCTTGCAAGGCTCAAATGAATGGGATAAAACAAACCATCACTCACACACACACACACACACACACACACACACACACACACACACACAGTACCGCCCCGGACACACCCGCCGATGGTCGTTACTCCTGGCGGGATCTAGACTGGCCTCAAAGATCAATACTAGTCTTTTCTGCGCACTTTGTCCTCACTCGAGCGCACCCGGGAGCAACTTCCCGGTCGGTCACCCATCCTGAAATTACTTCAATTTGACCATGTTGTCTGAATGGGCTTCCGGAAAAGAAGAAATTCCTTATTGATATGAGTAGTCTATCATCCCTATTAAGCCAGGCTATCACACACACACACACACACACACACATCTATATAAAACGCCACAACAGTTTGTACACAGCTTTGTAGCTGTAAAACCAGACATATTTTATGTCCATAGCACATATAAGCTTCCACAAAGGTAGTTCTGTGAGGAGATAACTGGCTAAATAACAATTTACAGTGGCAGGTTATGGTTTCCTCTTAGATCAAATAAGCTTACTCTTGTTTCTACTTTCCAACTTTTGGACAAACATTTCAGATGTGGTTTCTTTGCATCAATAAAGAATATAATTATATTCACCGAAAAGAGCATGAGAAAATTATAAAATAAACATGTACTTCTTCTAGCATAAGCTGAACAACAACATGTGATGTGTATTTTCTTCACATATATATCTATGCTAAATCTACGTACATAAGCTGTAATCTTTACATAATCAAAACGATAGAAACGAACGGTGTAGATTAGTCGCTCCAAAGTTAAGAAAATCCAGCGGTGGAGATTTACAGCATAGATGATTGAACCACGTGCAAGAAACCATTACATGTACATGTACCAGACCAAAACTGAGTACCCATCAGAAAAAGGAGACCAAAACATAGGACGGTTCACTGGTCTCCATGAAGAATACACCCAATAAGGACAACTGGTAGATTCCTAACTGGAACACGCACAACTGAGCTGATTGATTTCTTATTAAAACACGCACACAACTTGATTTGTAGCAAGAATACAAACGTGTAAGCTGAATAGTGCACACCTCTGTACGCTCCGCGAACACTCAGGATGATGCAAAACAAATAGACAAAAAAGTTAATCTTCAGTCAAGATCGTAGCTATTGTATGAATATATGCGCTATGATAGAATGAGATGGTTTTGCCCACAAAAATAAAAGAATTAGATGGTTCTTATCATTGAATGCTAATTTCACAGTCGTCTGAGAATTAGCAAAACCGAAATGTTTATTACTAACTTTATATGAATAACATTTGGTGAAAGACGAAAATACAAATCATATTTCCCACATAAGGTAGAAATTCCCACCAAAGTCTGATCATGTTTCCTGGAGATGCATATGCTCGCTATAATATTTATTGTAATTTAAATTATATATCAACGACAATGTGGGAAAAAAACTAAGTAACATCAGTTTCCCTACATTGGAAAATATTGGTAGAGAAAATAATAATATATATATATATAATTGTAACATGCGGGTGAAGGAAAGAAAATACTCCCTCCGTCCCATAATGTAAGACGTTTTTTGACACTAGTGTAGTGTCAAAAAAGGTCTTACATTATGGGACGGAGGAAGTAGGTTTAGCAAGAAGGTTAGGAACAAATTTATTGCAAGTGCGTGAATAACCATTTTGGCTATGCCGAAAAACACAATTCAAGGCAAAAGAACATGTTCCTCGTCAGAAAAATGCTACACTGTGGTCAGGTGAGAAATTCTAGCAATTTCCACACCATTAAAAAAATAGGTTGTTTTATACTGGAAAGCAGCGAAATATTAAATAATATTAATATGAGAAGACATGGATGCATATATACTTAATCAACTACCCTAATAGAAAACAGAATTGCAAAGGAAAATGATGGAAGAGATAACAATATGACGATCAAGGTCGTCAATATTTCTTTTTCTTTGGCTATGCTGAAAACCACAATTCAAGGCAAAAGAACTTGTTCATGGTCAGAAAAATGCTACAATGTGCTCGGGTGAGAGAAATTCTAGCAATTTTCACACCATTAAAAAATTGGGTTGTTTTATACTGGAAAGCAGCGAAATCTTAAACAATATTAATATGAGAAGACATGGATGCATATATACTTAATGAACTACCCAAATAGAAAACACAATTACAAAGGAAAATGATGGAACAGATAACAAGATGATGATAAAGGTCATCACTATTTCTTTTTCTTGGCAATGACTTCTATAGTAAAATCTGTGCAAGGATGAATGTATAGGGATGTGAAGGAAAGAAACTGGGAAATCAGTCAACCTACTCATACAAATCGTGAGACGTCGAAAATTTCAATGGGACCCCATGTTTAATAATGTTTTCTAAATATTACTTTACTACATAAATACTCATGTAGAGCTAACCAAAAAAACAAGACATTAAAATATTTAGCAAGTCTAGCCACGCAAATGTGCGGGTTATATTGCTAGTTCAACTTGTATTTAAAGCGGTGCACTTAGATTTAAGGGGCACATAACCATATAACAGCAGTACATGGCTATATAAAAAAGTTGTATTAGCTCAGCTCCAACATCAGACTCTCATTAACACCAGTATCACCCGAACTTGGATAAAAAGGGGCATACTCATACCCAGCTCAACCACGAGGCATGCATGTTGAAGTAAGGAATTTATGAAACAAATAAAAAAGGATCCATACAATGCAGCAACATACTACTCTGTAAACAGTACCAGTCCATTTATTAAGGCCAAGGGGCATAATCTCCGGTGTGTAACTGTCAAGCTTACATAATAGCAGTAAGAAAAATCATCAAAACAGGCATGTTCCTTCATGAGGTTCAGATTGCCCTCATGCGATGCAGCAAGATACATATTGTAGTGTGTAGCTAGCTTCATACACTAGACTACTAGTACTAGACAAGCTGCTCTTATTCGTCTCATGGCATATTTCAGAGGGTTATATGAAACCTACTGGGAGGTTTTCCGGCACATAGTGGAATGGTTTTCCAAGCGTCAAAGCCCTTGTCCTAGTATCAACAGCCTTCCTTCCTCTTCTAGGTTTACTTGCACCTGGTTTACAAAAATTGGGTGAGTTGAAGCTAGTAATATAGTGCTCTAGAATAAGGAAACACTTCAATTAAACAAAATTAATGAAATTTAGTACCACAATATAAAACAATGGAATGTGTAAACTGTGTATCTACATGAGGTAAATGTCTAGAGTTGCAATATGACATTGCAGGAAATTTTGTGTCAACTCAAGCAATCAAAGTTGTCTATATAGTTGGGGTTCATACCACTTGCGGGACCAGTGGGATCATTCTTCCTCTGCATAATATGAACAAATGAAAATGTGTGAATACCAACCTTCAAAACTAAAATATTAAATTCTCTCTAAAAAACTAAATTTTAAACAGTACATGTACAAGCGAAATTTGCATGTGTTGCACCAAGGAAATGAAACTAATTCCCTTTCATCGGGTGGGTAAGGTAGGCAAACCACACAAGCTTTACTTTAGAGTGACAAATTTTTTTACGGAGTAGGTTGAATGAAAGAAGGAGAGGAGCAAGGGCGGCCGTCATTTGATGTGAAGCTGTACATAGAAATGAAAATGTGTGAAGCTGTATATATATATATATATATATATATATATATATATATACACACACACACACACACACACACACACACACACTCGTTGTCTTGAGCTTTTGCATACATCCATATATACTTTAAAATGCTGGTTTACTCTAAAACGTACAATCGATGTATAGGATACATGAATGTATTCCCTACTTTACAAACTTCAATGCCCAATACTAAGAGAAGATAATTGCAGATAGTGTTACATTTCTACTGTAAATTTTTGAAGAAAATATAATGGATGGTTACCTTATTTCGTACCTTTTCTCCTTTAAACACCTGGTTCATCTCTTTGCCATCCAGGAAGAAACGGACACCAGGTGCTGAGCGGAATGTTTTGGGATATCTCTGATGGATGTACTTCTGCAAGGAAATACAATTTTGAGAAATTAAGGTACAAGTCATGCATCAACCATGTGCAACTAGAATATCAGGATCAAGCTAAAAAAGTGTTCTTTTACTTTTGGTCTTCTATGTGTGTATGCGCATCTATCTGAATGAAAAATAAAATAGCTAAGAAACATAATATTTCTAGGACAGAACACGAACAGCGAGACACATAAGTATGGCCATGTTGCCAACAAAACACTCTGGAAAGATAAGTGATCTAGAAAAACCGGAGGTACTAGATAGCTAAACCCAAAGTATAGTGGCATGTAAAGCATTCATAATGTAATAGTAAGTATATGCATAAATATCTACAAATTATTCAGCGTTAATTTAACGAGTATCAACACAAAGTATTCACCGGACATATTGGTGTAATATAACAACATCTATAGCTACAAGAGAGGGGCCAAGATACATTGAAAAATAAAAAAGAGGAAAAATATGCATGACGATGGAAATATAACTCTCTTGCTATTACATATTTTTCAGTGCAGTTAAAATGGGCTGATTGGTTTGATAAAATAGAAGAAGCCATTTGTCAAGATGAAGGTACAATATATCGTTCAGGTAGCAACGTAAGTAGGTACAAATAAGAAATTACAGTATGTACTTAAATTTTATTGGCTGAGATCGGTTTGTGGCTGAAACGGATCATCTAGGTTTATATCACGTAAGGATATTTTTTTCTTGGGAAATGCACAAGGATATTTGTTGTGTTGGATAAATCAGATAAATACGAGATCATGTGTACGAATATTCTCTGTGGATAAGCAGGAGGAACCGAGGGAAGTGCATGTGAACTATGACTGCAAGGAGAAATTACAACCTCACTAAACCAGAGCACCTTCGACAAATGTCGATAAAATACTGTCTGAGCATATGCACACAGTTTCTTTAAGCAAGGAAATTCAAACTTTTTACCAGAGAAACACGATGTCCAGTAGATGACTTTTATATTCTCGATTCAAGCACATAATGGATCGATAGAGTATTATCCTTCATTTATCGCAGCGGAAGTGACATAACGAGACGGACGGGATGGCTGGCCGGCACCCGGGCCTTGGTGGCATCCAGGGCGCACCGCCCCAAGAAAAAATACGGCAACACATCCATGGAAACAGATCTCACCTGCCTACCTACTCCCTATAACGTATGTGAATTCCTACTTTACCTTGCAGGGGAGGTATACATACACCCTATAGCTATGTACTTCCAGGATCAATCAAATTAATTCGCTATTCATGCCCAGATTTGGATTGGTGAACGACTTACCCAGTCTGTCTTGCCGTTTTCTCTTTTATTGACGAGGACCTTCCAGTCCCCTTCCTTGAATGATTTGAGCTCCTTCAGCCAGGCAGGAACATCAACCTCCTTCCATTTCATTTTTCTGGGCTGTGCCAAGTTATTGGACATGTACTTGCTCGTTGCTTCATCCTTTGTGTTCTTGGACGAGTTAGTTGGTGATTCGTAATCCCCTCCCATCTCCGAATGAATCGCCCCGGGAGAGGCTTTCATCGAGGGGATCTTCGACCCGCTATTTCTCTCAGATTGGGTGCTTGACCCTATGGAGTTGACCATTCTGTATTTTGTTGTTTGGGCTGTGGCTATATGAGTCTCCTTTGCTGTACACGAACATATATAGTCAAAGGTTGAGGCAAAAAGTAGCAATACATTATGGAAATTAATGAGGGGCCAGCCTGGCATAAGTTATTAGTATACAAACATGATCTTACAACCGCAACACCCATGCAGGCACATTATTGACTATAGATTTGCAGTAATAAATGATAGCCAATCTCAAAAATAATAAAATAAATGATATCCAAACTATTATAGGGCGCAACCAATGTTTCGTTGGAGCATCTCTAGCAGATCTATAGTCAATAAAAAAAAGAGCATCTCTAGCAGATCCCCAAAAACAAAGCCTCCTTCAAAATTCCGGCCATTTTTACCGGATGGATCTTTATTGCGGCCCAATCAAGTCCGCTAAAATTAGCTCGTACATGTGTCCCGCAAACCGACCTTGCCAACGCTATATCTACGGCTTTGTATCCCTTTTACCAGAGGCAAACCTTATACCTCCACCAAAATCCCACTGTGCCGCCGCTACCACGCCCCAACAACGACGTCAAATCCCGCCTCGAATCCACCGTTATTTCTCCTCCATGGCTGGTGCTGCTCGCTGGCGTGGCGGGTTGCCAACGCACATGCTCGGTCGACACGACGCAAAGGCCGGCAGCTCCAACCGGCCCGCCATTGAGCCATCGTTGTCCAAGTAGGCGCGCGACCATAGCCGCGTCTCGCACAGCGACAGGAAGTTCCCTTTGGCGGGCTTCAACAACCTCGACGACGCTCTTTACCCGCACACCTTGAGGTGCCGAGAGGCGAATGCGGAGCTCCTCGCCATGGAGCATGAGGTGGCGGCCGGAGATGAAGGCGCCGCCACAAAGCAGGATCATGCCTATGGCCACCCGTTCTGCATGCCCACAGAGAAGTTCTACCTTAACATCGATGATTGAGCCGGTCTCTGCTAGGTTTAATTTGTAGGACCAAAGAACTATGGTTGTGTGATGAACTTTGTATTAGCTTTGTAGTGCGAACTGGTTTATATTTACAGTACGAATTATACCAGATCTGTTCTTCCAGGACCTTCGCGTTCCCGCAAAATTATACCCTAAAGTGATTTTGCAGAACTGAATTATACCGGATCTTCTACAAATTCTCTTATCCGACGGCATGTGCCTGATGGGTAGCCTAGGCCTCTTTCTCAAAATCTTATATTGTAATGACAACTTTACTAACATGTATTTTTAGCATATGTAAACATGTCAGCTCAACTATGGATGGGCATAAAAACGACGAACTGAATACCAAACCGATACTGTAACCAAAAAAACCGAAATTTGGTTTTAATCACTAATGAATGAAAATTCGGTTTCTACTTTTAGTAACAAAAATAGATTTGGTCGGTTCGGTGTTAAATCGGTTATACCATATGAAAACCGAACTGTATGGGTTGACTTTAAGCCCCACGTACACAACCACGATTCCACGTCCCTAACGCTATTTTCTTTTAGGGAACGTGGGAGCAACTAACGAAGGAGCGCTCCTTCGGGAGCCTCCCAAAGGTCACTTGGGTTGGGCTGAGTGCGTGCCACTTGTCGCGTTCTCGCCTGTGACATGTTGCACTCTGGGTGCTCCCATCGGATTTTGTTTTTAAATTTTTGCACACGCGTTTTCTGGTTTTTAGATGGTGTTTTCTGGCTTTTTTGGCTTTCAGCGTTTCATCGGTCTTTCTTTACTTTGGAAAAAAACTTAAAAAATAAATTGCACAAAAACATTTTTTTTTGCATCTGGGAGAGGCACAGATTTGCTTGCACGAGTCGTGAGAGGCATGAATTTGCTTTTGCAGGCGGGATGGATTTGCTTCTGTGAGCCTACTGTGCCTCTCGAAAACGAAAAAAACACATTTTTTTCCTTCCACGAGAGGCACGACTGTACCTCTCGGAAACGGAAAAAACACGTCTTTTCCTTCTACGAGAGGCACGGGTTTGCACGGATTTGCTTTTGTGTTGTGCCTCTCAAAAACAGAAAAAAAGTGTTTTCTTTTTTTCCGTTCCATGAGAGGCACGAGTTTGCTTCCGGGAGAGGCATGGTTTTGCTTCCACGAGAAGCACGGCCATGCCTCTCTGAAACAGAAAAAAAAACACAGTTTTTCCTCCGCGAGAAAGGAAAAAAATGTGCTCCCGGTTCTTTTTTTCGTCTGGTTTTTTCATGAAGAAAAGTTCGTTAAAACCTATCAACATGGAATATAATTTTGAAGATCTCGACGCGAGAAATCTTACATTGAAACTGGTTTGAGATTTGGACGAACAATTTAAGAGATAAAACACTTCGAATGAACGAATCTATGAAAAAGGGGAAAACTTTCAGATCGCAACAAGTGACGCAATGCAGAATGTGCTCCTTAATTAGATTTCTCTTAGAAACACCTGTAAATTTAGGTATACTCATAACAATTACAGGTACACTGATTTGGATCTAAAATCCAAAAAAATACAAAGTAACTCATATGCCTAAGAATTATAATGAGATCTCTTGAAAACACCTTCTTTAGCGCATCAATCTCCGCTCGAAGAAATACTTCAAAGGTAAAGAGGCTGCAATTAGACTGGAGCAACTATAATTATCAATAATGATTTTTGAAATTGTCTTTAGTCGCCCATCCAAAAAGATGGGAAGTCTTGATCAATGAACGTACTTAGGCCAGGTAATATCCTCTAGAAGTGCAGGCCATCGAGTCACTATGTCTGCACCATGGTGTCGATAAAAGATTTCACCTCCACAAAGAATCGGACGAAAAAAGGCTTGACACAACGACATAAACTCATTAGATCTGAATAATCGTATCTCGGAGGACAGAAAACTCTCTAATCTCACATGCTCCTTAATTAGTTTTTTATTGAGAATCAGCTCCTTAATTAATTTAGTTTTTGAGACATGCTCCTTAATTATTTTTTTGAGAAATGCTCCTCAATTAATTTTTTTAGGGGTAAAGTAGGGATTTTATTCCAACATTCAAAACATTTGCGATACAGGCAATGTCTGGAACAATCCCTAGCCACACATGCCGTCGAACAGAGAGAGAAGAAGCTCCTTTAGCAACAGAATGAGCCTCAAAATTGGACTCCCTATGCTCAAAGCAAAAACTAACAATATCGAAGTTTGTAGTACTAAGTTCTATATCTTTTAAGATTGAAGCATAAGATGATGCTGCTCCCTTCTTTATGTTGTTGATAACTTCCAGGCTATCCGACGCAATGATCAGCCTCCACATATTAAGAACATGAGCCTGCTCCCTTAGAGCATCTCCCGCCGTTTGCCCCTCTAGCGCACCCGGTGAATGCCTTTTGGCGTTTGTGCTGGCGGTTTTTTTGCCCTGGGGGCGATCGAGTTTCTAGCCGCGCCCCTAGGTTTCGGCCCCCATACGCCCAAAAATTCGAGTTTGTCTATCCCGCTGCCAAAAAATGCCACAGGTTCAGCGATCATCATGCCACAAGTCGGCGATCATCATGCCACAGGCCGGTGATCAAACATACCCAAAAGTCCGACGATCAAAAAGAAGGAATCATAGATATGGAACGCATCAAACGGCAAGCTCCTCTGCCATGGGACAGGCCGAGGTCGGCGTCAGCGTCGGCGTGAGCGCAGCTTCAGTGCTCGGGCTGGGCGTCGGCGTAGCTTGATTGCTTGGGCTGGGCGTCAGCGTCGGCACAACTTCATTGCTCGGGCTGGGCGTCGGCGTTGGCGTTGTCGTGGGCGTAGGGCTGGTGGTCACCGCCTGTCCCGGCATCTGGATCAAGATGAGGCCGCGCTCCGCCAGGTATCACGCCGTCACCTGCTCATCCATCGTCGACAAGTCTGCCGCCATCAAGAACGCCAGGTCAGTGTTCCTCTTCTTCGTGGCGATGTTGGTCCTGAGAAGGTTGAGCTTGACGTCCTGCTTCATCATCAACACCGACCACCTCGCGTCGGATTTCTCCTGCCTCTTGTTGGCGTTGTTCTTGGTGTCGGCGATGCACTGCTCGATCGATGATTGCAGCCGTTCGACAGCAGGTGCCGCGTCCCTTCCCGTCTTGGCTCTTTTGTTGCCATCAGGGCACCCTTCTGCCACCGCTGGGCAGGCGCGTCCGGCTTGTAGGTATCCTTGGACTTGGTGAGAGCGAGCCGCCACTCCCTCCACTTCTCGCACGACTCAATCCCGGAGAACATGTGAGGGAACTTGAACTATTGGTCGTTGTTGTCCTGGTGAAACATGTTGAACATCCGAACCATCTGCTCAACCAAAGAACAAGTGTCGGTGAAGTACACGGAGAATGAACTGAGGGACATTCGTAACGCCAAGCAGGCGTACGCTGAGGGCCTAGCCAGCAGCAAGGTAGCCCACTAGCCCGCCTGCAGGTGCACAAGGCCCAAACCAAAAGCTAAACCTGCGACCAGGGACGTGAGACTCCGTGCCGTGGGCTTCCTGGTGAAGTGCTCCAGCTGTAAAAGCAATACCTGGTTTGTCCCACCTATGAATGAGATGGGGGCAAAAGCTTTGGCTACATAAGGATATGGGTTGTGAGTGGTCAAAGGTATGAGAACAAAGTAAGCTTTTTTTTCAATACTAGTGTCAAAACACGGCTTACATTATGGGACGGTGGGAGTATTTTACAACTATCCCACTAGCATATTTTTCTCTTAGCATCATCCAAACATGTCACCTCAACATGTAGTCATATATGGAAAAATGCCCACCTTCATAGTCAGACATGCTTGGGAAAAATCTCCGAGCCATTTTTATCTAATAATGCTATTTACATATAATGAATATTTTAGGACAATCCAAAAAATCGTATGTATTTTCAATTTTAGTTCTTGTATTATTAATCTAAATATTCATGTTCCATACAACCAAATCTCATGGAAAATATTGTAACCAATTCTGGTAGCAACATTGGATATCATCTAGGTCAAATTATTGATTTACCAAGTAATCAATGCATCTGTGACATGATCATTGCATTAACACCGCACATCATTAATCAACTTGATGGCCAACTTTGATCTGTACTATACAGACACATAACAATTGTTTACATAAATTGCATGGGACCCTCTCAAAGCAACATTATTAAGGGAAACAATAAATTGTACCCTACCTATCCATCAAGCACATTGGTTGGGTGCATCACTTCATCCATTTCATGCTAATTTGCTCACTGTCTCTCCATCAGCACCCCCGTTCTTTCTTTCAATCTCCCACTCCACCATGGAGACGATCTGCTGCTACTCCATTTCTCCACCACGCAAGTTTCTCCTTGTCCACACCACCTCAGCCACCCAACTACCACCACTTCCTCTCTATTGCTTCCCTCGTCCAAGGAGCTAGGAATGGGCTTGGGCTAGGTAGATTTGGTGCTGACAAGCTCCGGTGAGCCTGGTTCGTCACCTACAACCATCAGTTCATGTATTCACTATCTGTTAATGTTTTGTTCCAGTTTTCTATTAAAAGGAGCACCCTAATTACCCTTAGTTTCCATTAGGACCCCGCTGCAATGAGAGGGTAGGACAAAAAATGTCGTGCAAGTTCTTACCGCAAGCACATATGACTATATACGGAATACATGCCTACATATGATTGATGAATTGGACCTATTGTGTATCGCTCTAGGTTGTGACTGTTAGATGGTGAGTGTCATCCAAATATCCATTGCTACTCTATGTCGTAGTATTGTCTTTGTTGGAATCACTATTACTGCTGATGTTCCAATTGCTACAAAATTGCTACTACTATTACTGTTACTGCTATTTCCACTACTATATGTGCTACTAAGAAATTGCTGCAAGGAATGACTCCACTACTACCATAATCGTTTCACATCCCCCACCTGCTGTCTATTTAGTACACTAGTCCATGGTAGACTAGTCTAATAGAGTTCATAGTCTACGGTGAGAAATCCTTTTCATCCCTCCATCATGATGAGATTTTAGCTATATAGTGTTGCATTCAATATAATTTCACCACTTCATGAAGAGAACATTCTAGATGTCGTGGGCAATGATGTTTGCTCCATGACGAAAAATTCATCGATTGAGCATTATCGTTTTCATTAATTTACTGATGATCATTCCATAAAAGGTTTTGTATTTGTAAACAAATATTAGGTGCTCGAAGACTTCATGGAGTCCCATGATTAATGTTCAAAGAGAAATTAATATAAAGCATAAGTGATTAAGATCATACAATGGTCGTGACACTAGTATGGATATGGCTTTCGTAGTCCGAGCAACAAAGACATGTTCAATACGCCCGACCAAGAAATGATTTACACATGTGGTTCGAGCTGAGCACCGCATGTGAAAATAACTCAGGCGGCTCCTATTGAAGAATATAAACGGAAGAGTCTCATTGTAAGCGACTACAGGTTAGAACCGCTATGGAATCTTTCCCCGCCAATCCCACTTGACAACCACCAGTGTGCGTCCATCTTTAAGCAATCATTCTCCCTTTTTGAACCTCATGTGATAACCTTGTCGTAAATTTCGGACTTCTCACTTGCTCCTCCTCTGACAATGCCTCAGTCCCTTGCACACCTCTATTTTTCATTCGTTTCATGCGCTCGTCATCTTGCCCGTCGTAGCCACAATATCTTTGGTTTCTGTTATCGTCACCCCGCCCCCACACGAGAATGGTGTGATGTCACTACCATGAATGAAGCTGCCAAGAAGGCACCGGCTTTGTCTTACCCATTTCTGAGCTCCCATCGAGCATTAGGTGCACCACATGTCATAAGAAGTTATGTGCATTTATGGGTTAGATACTGTATTGTTAGCTGGGTTTGCCGCTTTTAGCTCACAACACATAATGTTTATGTTGATTTTTAATATTTTTTCTTTGGAAACGGAGTGGAAAAATATTATTTACATCAAATGCATGTGCAGCTGAATCAGTGATATTTATTACATACGAGGGCCCAAAAAGCATCAAAGTGTTGTTATAGATACAAGCATCTCACTCAGGAAATGTGTGATGAATTTGTTAGGCTATAAATAGGACTAAAGAGATCAAAGCAAACAATGAAAAAGGTAAGGTCAACATGGCCAAGAACATTCACCACTATAGATGCGGTAGCTCTAGCTATGCGGGTAAGAAGGTTGAATAAACCCGACCGCATTGCTTCAGAATGAAAACCGCACTGCATCGAACGGGCAAGCGAGCTGCATAATTTCTTTTGTCGGACGTAATTTTTCTCATACGAGTTTTGGTTGTCCTTTTTCTTTACTTTTTTTTTGTGAACGAGAATGGACCGCATAGACGACGGCAAGTGAACCCCAACACTCTTGAGAGTGAACCGCATTACTTTCTTTTACTAGTTTAAATGTCTTTTAACAAACACAACATAAATTTTTTAAATACATTTTTCCAAGTGAAGTGTACTTCAAAGTCCTTCGGAGTGGACTTCTTTTAAAACCGGAGTGCACTGTAGTTTTCTCTTTATTTTTTCTCTAGAGTTTAGGTTCCTCCTAGTGCACTTCATACATTTTTTTGGTTAATGAAATATGCACAGCAGGGACGACGCGAGTGGACTACATTTTTTGTTTGCACGCTACACATTACACACAAGCATTCATCCACATCCATTTTTTACTCTTTTTTCCTCTCTGCATTTTTCTCAAACAACAAAATGAATTTATTTTAAAGGAACATTGACAGAGCATTTATGTCTATTTTCTCGAAGAATAAAATGAACTTTAGAAAAAACGACGACATTCTTTTTTTCTCCTTGGTACATGTACTGCACTGAAAAAAGAAACAAGCATTTTCTGTATTGCATCCATGCGTGGCCATGGCGCACGCAAGCACTGAAACGGCCATGACACCGGACGGCATGCGAGGCCATGGCAAACTGCATCCGAAGGCAAAAAAAGAAGCAGCAAAAGGCGCAATTTCTGGACTGCACGGGGCGTTGTTGCCGCCGTTCACCTTCAGCTCCATGATTGAAGGAGGTTGACCTCCTGCCTGCCCTTCCGGCGATGCCCTGTAACAAAGGAAGGGGAGATGGAGGTAGGGGATAGAGGAAGGGCTGCGGTGGAGGCCCTGAGAATCGCCCGACTGCAGTCGCCGTTGGCCTGAGCCGCACGCCCATTCGTGGATTTTGCCGTCACGGCGATGGAGAGGTCGTTAGAGGAGGTGGGCGGCCTCATGCGGGGGTGGGAGTGGAGGCGGCTTGCGGGAGGCCTTGGAGCTCCAAACCATCGTTGGAGGGCCGCGTGGGGCCGCAGGTGTCCGGATCTGGCGTGGGGAGGGAGGAGGCGCACTACAGTGGAAGAAGGTGGTGGCAGCGGCGCACTGGCGTAGAAGGTGGAGGGAGTTGGGGTCTGAAATGGGAGGCCACTGGTGGTGTCCATGGCTGCCTACGGGGCCGGGACAGCCAGATCCTGCGCGGGCAAGGCCCTGATCTCTGATTGGGTGCCGTGGTGGACGGATCTAGGACTACTTATGGACTGGGCTGCGGGGGAGGGGTGCGGCGGTGGTGGCACCGTAGGTGGCCGGGCTATGGGGGAGGGGCGGGCGGCGGTGGCGCCTGAGGCGGCCGGGCTGCGGGGGGGGCGGCGGGTGGCTCTGAGGTGGCCGGGGCTACTGGGGAGGGGCGGTGGTGGTGGCGCCTGAGGTGGCCGAGGCTGCGGGGAGGGGCACGATAGTGGTGGCGCCTGAGGTGGCTGGTCGTGGCAGGCGCTGTCGGGAAGGAGGCCGACCACCGAGAGGAGGGAGGAAGCAGCGGGAGGGAGGTGGGTTGGGCGGCATGGAGCAGGCAAGGAGGGGGGGGAAGTGGTGGGTTCGTTCCTTGGGAGGAACTGTGCGGTGGCTCATGACGGGAGGGTGCGTGCTGGGAGGAGGGGGGGGAGGGAGGGGGGGGCGTGGTGGCGCGGGGAGGGAGGCGGCGCGCCGGCACGGGGAGGAAGGAGGCGCGGCACGGGGAGGGAGGCGGCGCGGGGGCAGGGTGGAAGGTGGAGATCATGCGGGAGTGGCAGGGACAGGATAATGTGGGTGGGTCTTTTTTTTTTACCTAGGCAGTTCGGTCGGGTCTTTAGTGTGGTTAGTTTGTAGCTACGAAGTGGGTGGGAGGTGTTATCAGAATAAGACGTTTCGGTGTGCAGAATAAGACTCTTAAGGGTGTTATCATAATAGACCCACCCGTATCACGCTATTCATCATCCTGGGTGAGGAATAATTATTCTTCACCCCCCTCTATTTTAACATGAATGCACCGTAATTTTATGTTCCGTAAATTTTGTCTTATTTCAGACATAAAAAAGAACGTAAGAAAATATATAATCGCCGTAAAAAATATTTTATATTACGCAAATTTCAAACGTAAAATATAGTGTAAAATGTACCTAAAATGTAATTTTTCTGGTCTTCTGACATTTTTTTATGCCAAATTTTACGCAGTGAATCAATATGACTGTAACTATTTGTATTTGAAACATAATTTATTTATGAAATGATCGTAAGATTACCTCGGGTGAAGAATAACGTATTCTGGACCCTGGGTGATGAATAGTAATACTATATATATATGCACACTTGTTGTCTTGAGCTTTTGCATACATCCATATATACTTTAAAATGCTGGTTTACTCTAAAACGTAGAGTCGATGTATAGGGTACATGAATGTATACCCTACTTTGCAAACTTTAATGCCCAATACTAAGAGAAGATAATTGTAGAGAGTGTTACATTTCTACTGTAAATTTTTGAAGAAAATATAATGGATGGTTACCTTATTTCGTACCTTTTCTCCTTTAAACACCTGGTTCATCTCTTTGCCATCCAGGAAGAAACGGACACCAGGTGCTGAGCGGAATGTTTTGGGATATCTCTGATGGATGTACTTCTGCAAGGAAATACAATTTTGAGAAATTAAGGTACAAGTCATACATCAACCATGTGCAACTAGAATATCAGGATCAAGCTAAAAAAGTGTTCTTTTACTTTTGGTCTTCTATGTGTGTGTGCGCGTCTATCTGAATGAAAATTAAAATAGCTAAGAAACATAATATTCTAGGACAGAACACGAACCGCGAGACACATAAGTATAAAATTAAAATAGCTAAGAAACATAATATTCTAGGACAGAACACGAACCGCGAGACACATAAGTATGGCCATGTTGCCAACAAAACACTCTGGAAAGATAAGTGATCTAGAAAAACTGGAGGTAAACCCAAAGTATAGTGGCATGCAAAGCATTCATAATGTAATAGTAAGTATATGTATAAATATCTACAAATTATTCGGTGTTAATTTAATGAGTGTCAACACAAAGTATTCCCCGGACATATCTTATATTTACTAATTGAAAGCACCATCCGAGCTTCCACGTTAATCCTAGGAATTAATATCTAAGAGCCGTTAGATATAGTTTAAGGAGAAAATTGGCCGCTTGATGGATGTAGTTTTTTTTTACCAAGCAAAATCAATGTCTCCCACGTTTCCAACCTATCTCCACGTCCAAGTGTACTTAAAAAATATCTCCGTGTGCTTCTTCCTCCGGGAGTCCCAAAACAAAACTCATATCCGTGTGTTTTAACTAGAGTCCTACCCAGCACATCTCCTATTGTGCATTGCCTCCCTCGAGTTAGGTCTCAATCTACACCTTCCCGGTCCTGCCATCCCCCGATTATCCACATCGCTGCTCCGCCGGGAGCGTCACATCCAGCCTCAATATACTTTAGCATGCCCAATCGATACTTGAGGCGGCGCGTTGTTGACGCAATTAAATCTTCAATCAAATCTGAGCCTCTCCCTGACCCCCTTAATATTCTCAGGTTTGCTATTTCACATCTAGATGTGAAATAACTATCTCACATCTAACTTCCTAGCCATTAGATATAGCATATTAAGATTCGTGATTTTTGCCTTCGCTTCTTCGTGTCTTGTTTTTTTAGGAGCTTCGTGTCTTTTTGTTTGTCAAGACGCATGCGTAACAACTTTTTGTTGCCTGGGCCGCTTCGCGTTATAGCTGACAGCTTTGCTTTGCCTGGGCCGCTCCTATTGTGGAATTTTTTCCATCGATTTTTTGTGTGTGCCAGTCTCCTGTAGTCTTTAGAGCTGGTTGTCTTTTTTGTTGAGCCATTCGCGTGCTTCTGCTGTGAAAACAAGGCGTCATGTCTATCCATTTATTCTTGCCTCGTCGTTTTACTTTTTTGTTTTTATTTTTTGTTTCATTATTTGTTTTAAATTATGAAGTATTTTATACTCATGATCTTTTGTCCTTTTTTATATTTATTTTTTGTTTCTTTTTTCTTTTTTTAATTTATGAATTTTCACTCAGCCATCTTTTCACTTTAAATGTCATGCAAATCTTGATCAAGAGTTGTTTTCTCGAACGGGTATCGTGTCACGTCGTGGGTCTAGTGACTACTTGTCGGCCTTGCTCATCCAACTCGCCCTAGTTTCTAATCGCCCCAGTTACAAGGCAACCATGTACTCGCAACTCAGGGATGTAGTTTTGTAGTTGTCCCAGTTGCAAGTCCACCCTCGACTCGCAACTCGGGTGGTGTTGTTTTTTGTTCTTATTTCATAGTAGTTGCAATTAGACCCTCGACCCGCAACTAGGGGTTTTTGTTGGCCCAGTTGCAAGTCTACCCTCGACTCGCAACTCGGGAGGGTGTTGTTTTGTTTCACCCCATTTGCAAGTCCACCCCTGACTTGCAACTCGAGGGATGTAGTTTCTAATCGCCCCAGTTGCAAGACAACCATGTACTGACAACTCGGAAGGGTGTAGTTTTGTAGTTTCCCTAGTTGCAAGTCGACCCTCAACTCACAACTTGGAGGGTGTTGTTTTTTGTTCTTGTTTCATAGTAGTTGCAATTAGACCCTCGACAAGCAACTAGGGGTTTATGTCGGCCTAGTTGCAAGTCCACCCTCGGCTCGCAACTCGGGAGGGTGTTGTTTTGTTTTACCCCATTTGCAAGTCCACCCCTAACTTGCAACTCGAGGGATGTAGTTTCTAATCGCCCCAGTTGCAAGACAACCATGTACTCACAACTCGGGAGGGTGTAGTTTTGTAGTTGTCCTAGTTGCAAGTCGACCCTCAACTCGCAACTCGGGGGGTGTTGTTTTTTGTTCTTGTTTCATAGTAGTTGTAATTAGACCCTCGAACAACAACTAGGGGTTTCCGTCGGCCTAGTTGCAAGTCCACCCTCGTCTCGCAACTCGGGAGGGTGTTGTTTTGTTTTCACCACAGTTGCAAGTCCATCCCCGACTTGTAACTCGAGGGATGAGGTTTGCAATCGCCCCAGTTGCAAGTCCACTGCCGTCTCGCAACTCGGGGAGGGTGTCGTTTGTTGTTTGTTTTCACCCCAATTGCAAGTCTACACCCGACTTGCAACTCGAGGGATGTAGTTTGTAATCGCCCCAGTTGCAAGTCAATCGTGTACTCGCAACTCGGGAGGGTGTAGTTTTGCAGCCCTAGTTGCAAGTCCACCCTCGACTCGCAACTCGGGGGTGTTGTTTTTTGTTCTTGTTTCATAGTAGTTGCAATTAGACCTTCGCCCTGCAACTAGGGGTTTCTGTTGGCCCAGTTGCAAGTCCACCCTCAACTCGTAACTCAGGAGGGTGTTGTTTTGTTTTCACCCCAGTTGCAAGTCCACCACCGACTTGCAACTGGACATGTATTTTGTTTTTCATCCTAGTTGCAAATCCACGACACACAACTGGGCTTGTAGTTTATTATTCTCCCAATTGCAAGCCCATCCTCGAATCGCAAATGATATTTTAGTTTTGTGTAGTTGTCCGAGTTGCAAGTCCGCCCTCAACTTGCAACTAGGCTTGTAGTTTGTTTCGTCCCAATTGCACTCCCATCCTATATTGGTTTTCTGGTTATTTGATTTTTTCTATTTCTTTTTTTCTTCTTCTTTTGCTTCACATTTTGTTTTAAATTTTTTTGAACATTTTCAAATATATGAAAAAATTTCAGTTCATGTAATTTTTGGATCTTTGTGATTTATTTATTTTGAATCGGCGAACATTTTCTTAATCCACGAACAATTGTTAACACTTTCGGATGCATGATCAATTGTTCAATATGTGTTTAAAAAATTATTTAGTGTATATTATAAAAATGTTTTACCGTATATTTAAAAGGGTTGTACGTATATTAAAAAAGGTTAAGTTTGTATTTAAAAAATATTTAGTGTGTATTAAAAAAGTTTAGCGAATATAATTTAAAAAGCTCATTGTATATAAAAAAGTTCACTGTATATTAAAAAAAATGTATATTACCACAAATTCGTGAACATGTTTTTGATTTTTTTATCAAACTTTGTCATTTACTGAAAATTAATGCATAAAATATAAAGAGTGGAACGGGGAAGCAAAAACCAAAGGGCAAAAAAAATCATTTATAGCCTATTAGAAGCTAGCGATCAGAGACACGCCACAAAAAAGTGGGCAATAAAACGCAAAAACTAACAAATCGATAGTAGAACTACTTTATTTTCACTGATATACATCTGATCACTAGCTTTTCCTGGAAAAAGGAATCTGATCCTTAGCTTCGAGTAGTGACACAACACAACTTATCAAGGTGCTTGCTGCTTCTCGCTACGTCGCCATCCGATCTAATATGATCTATTGATCTACCATGCACGCACAGGGAGAGACACATGTAACAAGAAGGAATCTTCGGCTGGCTGATGCACAACGTAAAAAGCTAGCCTCACTACGAGCTGTCGGACGTATAGGCCGGCCCATCGAGGCGGACGTGAGCGCATAACTGGTTCGTTTGTTTCAGGCTTTATGACAAATCAAAATCGAACAAATCTTTACCTAATAATAAAGCAGCTACGGTTTCTGGTCGTACGTCGTCGCTGGCGATTTGCAAAAAAGTCCCTCGGTTTATAAAAACTCAACCCGCAGTCCCTGTTTTAGTGGGTCTCATTATAACGTTTTAATTTTGCAAAAAAAACCCTGTACTCATTTGAATTTCACTCGCTGTCCTCCCGTCATCTTATCCATTCCTCCTGCGACAGCGGCGGCGGCTACGCCCATTCCGTCGTGCGCCGGCGACGGCCGCTGCCGTGCCTCGCGCGGGAGGATCGAGGGCGCTCGCCGGGAGGATGGAGGACGGCGCGGCGAGGCGGGGCAGTGGTGGTGGCGTGTGCGGCGAAGACGGCGCGACAAGGCCGGGCAGTGGCGGTGGTTGACCGGCCGTCGTGCCTCGCGCGGGAGGATGGACGACGCTCGCCGGGGCGTGTGCGGCGGAGATGGCTTCTGCCGCGCGTCGAGGTGGAGCAGCAGAGGACGGGAAGGCCAGGAGGCAAGGTGGGTACGCTGTGCACCAGGGCCGCCTTCGTCCTCCACCTCCTCAAAGCGCTTGCGCGCTGCTGGCGCCGGGCGATGGTGTGGCGGTCTCGCCCATGGTCTTGTAGTCTTGTGAGGCGTTGGGGATCGAGGGAGCTCTCCTCCCTAGCAGCTGGAGGCGCTCGGGATCGAGCGAGTGGGCAAGGGGATCGGGGCCCCTGGTGGCTGCCTGCTTGGCGATTGCACGAGATGCTGCTCGGGCGTGGGCTGGCCGACTCGATCTCCTGGACCCAGGGCCCCGTGCTCGTCAGCGCCTGCCCCATCGCGCACGACTTCTCTGATCCAGCGCCAAATTCCGAGGACCATGCGGAGCTCGACCTGGACGCACTCCACCTAATGGGAGGGCAGCACCAAGAACGGCAACAGCAGTATGGGCTTGCTGCCAGCAAGGTAGACTAGCCCCCCCTCCATTTTTTGGGCATTTTTCAGTGTACATCACATGCTAAACTTGGTAGAACACTAAATCTTTAATCACATAAATTTCTCACTCACACAACCAAACAATTTGGACACAGATTTCATGCCTGGAAGACTGCTTTGTGCAGATGGTGGAAGGAGGCAATCCAAACTTTGTCGGTGAAGTTCCAGTTGAGGAAAGAACAGAGAGAGGAAAGACAACAAAGGGAATTTGGTTAAAGCGAAAAACAGTTTCGTGTAAAACTCTCCACCAGTCTCCCAGCTCAGCTCAGCAGTTGATTTGAGGCGATGTTCCGCAGCATTTCGCGAATGAGGAACCTAACCGACAAATGGATTATTTTTCTGAATCCTATTTGTTACATATGAGTCGACTGTTGATACATGTTTGTTAGGGATATCTTTGGCAATATATCATACAAGGATGGTTGTGGTACTCCGACAGCAAAGCAACTCTGATCCTTCCAACTCTCAGGTTTTTTATTCCTCTACTTAATGATGCATGGGTGTGTGCTTGGCTGGTTGGGCTATGTGGTTAGATTGATTTTCTGGAATCCTTTCAGATTGTTGGACTATACAGAGCTAAGATAGAAAACTTTCATATGTTGTCCAGATTGCATCCTTCAATGCTATGTGTACTTCAATGCTTGATGTTTCCTCCCTAGGTAGAATATTAGTGTTGATTCCAGTATCGCAGATGCATTTTACCCAATTGTTTGTGCCAATTTGGAGGTGCACATAGTTTGTTCAGCGATTTGGCATGTAAATCCAGAGATTAAATTCGAGTGATACATACAAATTGTTCAAATTGCGTTGCAATTTTATGAATCTATCATATGTGCTAGATTATATATCTATGTCAAGAAGGGATGCATGATGCCCCCACTTTGTCGTGGCTTCGAATTAGTGGTGCCACGGTTATGTATATCTGCATGGTGTATATTCTAGGATCATGAAAGTCTCTGAATCAGTTTAATTTTTTTTGTTCTTTGGTTATAAATATATAATTTCAGGTTTCTAAGACTAACAGTTTTTTTTCCTTTCTATAAGGAGTGAAAAAAAATCATTATTTTGTTTTTTGGTCATCCTTAAACTATTATTACTTTTTTCCCAATTTCTAACTTTAATCTCTACCTAATAATCTTCTTGTTGATTCACATGGTTCTTGATGCGATGAAAAGGGAAGTGAATTATCTCAGAGCCACCTTTATTACCGTTCTTTCATGCTTGCATTACATATAAGACCATATATTATTTGCTAAATTACAGCTGAAACACTCGACATGGTTCCTTGACTTATTTGCTCCTGTAGATTCTGAACTAGCAGTTCATTGAGGAGTCTAAAATGGTTCCCGGTGGTGTTTACATTGTCATGCTTACATCTGTTGGCTAGCAGACAGTAAGCAAACCTTTTCTCTCTAAAAAGAGGGCCAGATGTCTGTACAAGTTCTTTTATTGTAGGTTCAGCTTTAGAGCTGTCGTCAGGAGGTCATGTTTTTCATAACCTGGATAATTTATATCCGCTTCCTGAACTCTGAAGTGCATAGGTTTTATTCTCTATTTTCAGTGGACTGAAGATTACAGTAGGTACTGAATCCTCATTTCCTCATTTTGTAACTCCCATTTGGTCGACCTGATCTGTCACATGCACAACACCAACTAAATAATCGAAAGGCCTGTAGATGATGGGGTATTGTGGTTTGCCATAGAGAAGAGAAGGGTGTACAAAGTTTCTTCTAAGATTACCAAATTATTACAGCATGCTGACTGTAAAATAGACTAATTGTATGTCGGCTGAGAAGATAATATATTGTTTTGCATCAAATAGAAACGGAACCTTGCTCCTTTTGAGGTGGGAAAGATAGAAGTCTGAAGATGAGAAGCATGATCTTTTCTTTGTCATGTTGCTCTACCTCTGTAGTGTCCGATCGTAACTTTCTCCACATATTTCATGCGACTACGCCAATTTCTCTTTCACCAGATGATACAATATTGATTCAGTAGAAGGGAAAGGGGAGTGGACATGGACATGGCTGTTCGATCCTTGAGCTTGTGCGAGCTCGGATGAACAGTAAAAATGGAAGATCAATTCAGAAATGCTGATTTTTTTGCCAAACATTGACAAATGTCTTGACTGCTTGCAAAGTAATCTTCGGATGACATTTGTGGTACACACGGCAAAAAAAGCCAGAATCAATGCTCCAAAATGTCATTTTCAAAAGTATTCTGGAGCATCGATTTTTTTTGCTATGTTTTATACAAATGTCGTCCTGCATTAAAACTTTGCAAGCAATGAAAACATTAATAAATGCCAGAAGCAGAGGGTTGCTGCGTCGTGATTGAGGGTTAGTGTAGAGGGAGATGCAGGGTGGGGTGGGGTCCTAATCATCTGTATTATCGATGCTCTAGCTGTCGCCTCACCATTATTGAATGGTGCTCCCGCTACAACTATAGATGTGTTGGTCAGTGGCTACGTTAGCAGATTACTAATCACATGACATTCAAACAAAATACAGACTACCAACTCCATGGGCGAGAGAAGGACACACACGGCTGCAAGATGCAAAAGAACGGGAGAATAGATGTAGATTACTAATCAAGAATTCCAAGTGCAGACCACGTTGGCAGATTACTAATCAAGAATAGGAGAATAGTTGTAGAACAACACCCCACGGCTAGGAGATCTCCGGGTGCAGACTACGTTTTTTCTTTGCGCAGGAGTGCAGACTACGTTGACAGAGTACTAATCAAGAATTGCAAGATGCGGAACAGGAAGGGTGATGCGGTGGAGGAGGCAGACGACGCCTTGGACGAGTCTGTGTGTGCACTGGAGCTGTGGCGACGAAGAGCAAATCAGAAGGAGGTGTTGTGGCTCCCGATCTCTGGGTGTGTGTGCAAGTAAGCTGGACACAAAGGAAGAACTGCTATTTGTGATGCTGAGCCCGATACCTACTTGTGGTGATGCTTACACACTGAAATTACTAGCTACAATTTATCATGAGGCAATTTTTTGTTGTGTGTGCGCTACTGCTGCTTATATGGAATAGAGAAAAGAGAAAATGTTGCAGATTATATATCAATGAGAATTTTTAATTCTTGCTGTTGTTAATGCACTGGTATTTTAAGTTTGCTTTGGATATTTCAAAAATAATCTTCAATTCAGAGACAGACATAGCTAAGGCAACGACGCAGTATCCAAGATGAGATCCTACTTCATTCAAATTCCTTCTCACTATGATAGATAGATGGACCTAATCTTTTCAAATTTTAATTTTATCTTGCATAGGTGTGACTCATTGACAGGTGTGCGTAGCTGAAATCACTGCCTCAGGATTGATAACGTTCAAGCGCATTGTGATCAGAGGAGAACCTGACCATTGCCAACGAGGTGGAAAAAAGGATGAGTGGTGACAAAGGTGCGATGCTGCCTCAAAATAGAGGATGTGGATATGTAGGGTTATGTAGTCACTCAATTTTTTTCCCGTAGCAACGCACGGGCCCTTTTGCTAGTGAGATAAACAATAAAAAGGTGGCGATGACATCATACTAGATGTGAGATATTATCTCACATCTAGATGTAATATAGACGGACCCCTCTCAGGTGCCAAGTGCGACCATGTTGCAATGCAGTCTCTGTTTTTGGGATTATCAATTAATTCGAGGAGGTTTACCCAGCGCTGTGTGAAGAAGATCGGCCATTCGCTGTCGTCCTGGAGATTGCAAGTCCATAGCCGATAGTCCGCAGGAAGGTAATCCCCGTATTCCAAAAAAATCTTCTCTGTTCTGCAGCAAGATCCCTAAATTACATTGATTCCTAACAGCATGATACCTAATCCAGGCATCTGCTTCTCCCCGACCTCTCAATCTCAAAATTATCTCAGCTTCAAGTTCAACCAACCTACAAATCGTTCATATTTTTTCAGGATAATTAATTCCCACCATTGGCATATGCAGCGGATGAGAAGACAGAAGAGAAGGTGTACCAACAGAAAAGAGAACACATAAGTTGAACACCCTCCTGCCACCTCCATGAACAGGGGCTTTTGGTTGCCTGCAATCGTACATGCGACATCTGGAGAAAGGAAGTTGAAGCACGACGGCCTCATCATCTTTTGATAAAGACCGAGGAAGAAGCAACGCTTGCTGTAGTTATAGCGTGGATTAGTTCATGTCAATAGAGAGATGAGAGGAGAGCTAGCATTGGAGCTGACTATGCCGGAGGCCGGAGGATGGCTGTACGTAGATTAAGAGGACGAGGCATGTTGTCCTAAGAGTATAGCAGAGAGGACAGTATCTACAAACTGGCCTTCGACGCCTGGCAAGACTGCCGAAAGCACCGCCTAGCATTAAGCTGAGGCGAATGAGCTATAGCTGATATTATGTATATATATATTTGTTCCCCAATGTTCGATGCTTATGTTCAAAATCGTGTTAGTACTTAGTACTAGCCCTTTCCCTGGCATCCTGACAGTCACAGATCGAGCTATGACATCTACAATGATGATCTTCTCCTTGGCAGTTGCCCAACAAAAGTTCAAGCAATGAGGACGCGTGCGCATGTGAGGAGTCGAGAACAAGTACTGGCCCGCGGCAGCTTCTTATCTGCCGCTCCTTTGTTTGGCCTCTACAAGTATGCACCAATGTATGTATCCCCTGATTAAGGAAAACTTAATTTTGCCAAAACAAGATGCGTACAGATTTAATTTTTTGCAAACAAGATCCATCCTCAACAAACCAGATGTTTGATTTTTACAGGACTACGGCCTGTAGTATATATATGTCTACAAAAATTAGGTAAGCTGAAGGATATGTTAGTTCTGTACATTATGTCGTTGCCCACCAGGATCCATCAGGCATATTGATGACGCCAATAATTGTTGACCTAACACATGTTTTACTCACCAGCTGGTCAAGGTGATGAATATGTACAGTAGTTCTTAGCTGATGACTCCACAAGCGTTACCGGCAGGGAAACACCAACTATGGCAGCCCTTCGTCAACTGTAATAGCACTGATGTATGTACTGAAGTTCGTCCATGACATCTCTTTTATGTTATATGGTGAAAACAACCATGGTAATTAATTATTTTTATTTCTTAAATTGCTCCCCACATGCATGCATGTCCCATGTGGTAGATTATAAATGACTTTTGGCGTTGTTTTAGATTTTGCATCATCACATGGTGGTAGATAATACGTGATAAATGAAGTTATAGGCTTCTGCGATCAAAAAACAAACTGATGGATAGGCCTGCACTCCTTCACTCCTTCCATTTTGAAGCCATCAAAATTTGCTGTTTCAAGGCAGACTTGGTCAATAGGAGGAGACCTAAAAAGGGACGACAGTTGGGTCAGAGCAGATGAATTAGCTTCTGACAGCAGAATTGCTTATCTATTTTTATATGGAGTTTGCAAAATTTGATAGAATTGATTTTCCTGTCAACCAACTCCTATACAAAATAGATACATCTGTATTACATAGACGTTTGCTTCAAGTTATGAAGATAAAGTAACACTTCAGGTTGAGAATTCCGTGTGCTTTTTTCAATATCCGTCCTAAGATTATAGATGCCATGCTTTTAGAATTTTACTGATATTCTTATAGTATATTGTGAATTCTAGCCAAAGTTATTAAACTACCGCAGCCAACATGTCCGGAGAAAATATGTATGAGTAGTGGGACATGGAAAAGCTAGCAAATACTTTTGTTGTATAATGATTTATTTGTATGATTGCAGAGGTAGACTATACTTTTGTTGTATAATGACACACGGATATTTGGATGACAATTTGCTGCACCTTTTCTACTTGAAAGTGTTGTAGGCCAGTAGCCAAGCTGCCGCTGGCTTCCGGTTAAAATTCTACAACATCAGGAGTAATTTATTTATTGTGTCTACTGCACATTATGATCGAACCAAAATGATGGTGTTGATATCGTGCAGGCTTTCATGTTTTCATGGAGTCTCCTTGAAGCTAGAGTTAATCTGTCGATACCCTTCATGCCATCAAGGAATAGTTTAACTCTTTTATTAATTTTTAGAAGTTAAATTTTGAGCGTGAAAAGCTTTTTTTGTTGGTCATCATGCATCAAGCATTATCATTGTAAAATAACATATTTGAGAGAAGAGCAGTACAAAACCAAGTGATCATGGGAAAAAATTTGTGTAGCTGTTCGTGCTCTAATAAAGCATAAAGTAAATAAATCCCTGGTGTGTAATGATACTCACATAACTACAAAAGTACGGATTGCTTTTGTAAATCATATACTATTCGCAATAATATAAAAGAATTAGTAAAAATATGGACTAATACTCTGAACATATGTCTGTTGTGCTTTTGTTTCTGTTTGTACAATGTTATATGCACGTGAAATATGCATTGTTATTTCGCACAACGTTATAGACTCTTAGTAAAAATTTAAAAGTCTAATAGTGGTGCAGACACTTCCAATAGTCTATATATAAATGGTTAGTTATTTTCAGTAGTTATATTACAGGGTGCATGTGTGTTTTGCCAGCATAGTTTTTGACAAATAATATGTTGTTTAATAATTTACATTTATGTGTTATGTGAAATATCTAGCCCGTGCGGTCGCACGGGTTGACGACTAGTGCGTGTAATATAACAACATCTATAACTACAAGAGAGGGGCCAGGATACAATGTAAAATAAAAAAGAGGAAAAATATGCATGACGATGGAAATATAACTCTCTTGCTATTACGAATATTCTCTGTGGATAAGCAGGAGGAACCGAGGGAAGTGCATGTGAACTATGACTGCAAGGAGAAATTACAACCTCACTACATCAGAGCACCTTCTGATAAATGTCGTATATAATACTGTCTGAGCATATGCACACAGTTTCTTTAAGCAAGGAAATTCAAACTTTTTACCAGAGAAACAGGACGTCCAGTAGATGGCTTTTATATTCTCGATTCAAGCACATAACGGATCGATAGAGTATTATCATTCATTTATCGCAGCGGAAGTGACATAACGAGACGGACGGGATGGCTGGCCGGCACCCGGGCCTTGGTGGCATCCAGGGCGCACCGCCCCAAGAAAAAATACGGCAGTACGTCCATGGAAACAGATCTCACCTGCCTACCTACTCCCTATAACGTATGTGAATTCCTACTTTACCTTGCAGGGGAGGTATACATACACCCTATAGCTATGTACTTCCAGGATCAATCAAATTAATTCGCTATTCATGCCCAGATTTGGATTGGTGAACGACTTACCCAGTCTGTCTTGCCGTTTTCTCTTTTATTGACGAGGACCTTCCAGTCCCCTTCCTTGAATGATTTGAGCTCCTTCAGCCAGGCCGGAACATCAACCTCCTTCCATTTCATTTTTCTGGGCTGTGCCAAGTTATTGGACATGTACTTGCTCGTTGCTTCATCCTTTGTGTTCTTGGACGAGTTAGTTGGTGATTCGTAATCCCCTCCCATCTCCAAATGAATCGCCCCGGGAGAGGCTTTCATCGAGGGGATCTTCGACCCGCTATTTCTCTCAGATTGGGTGCTTGACCCTATGGAGTTGACCATTCTGTATTTTGTTGTTTGGGCTGTGGCTATATGAGTCTCCTTTGCTGTACACGAACATATATAGTCAATGGTTGAGGCAAAAAGTAGCAATACATTATGGAAATTAATGAGGGGCCAGCCTGGCATAAGTTATTAGCATACGAACATGATCTTACAACCGCAACACCCATGCAGGCACATTATTGACTATAGATTTGCAGTAATAAATGATAGCCAATCTCAAAAATTATAAAATAAATAATATCCAAACTATTATAGGGCACAACTAATGTTTCGACACAGCATCTCTAGCAGATCCCGCAATACCATGCGTCCCACAAAATTCCGATCATTTTACCAGATGGATCCTTTTTGCGGCCGGAACAGGTCCGCTAAAATTAGCCCGTACAGGTGTGCCGCAAACCGACTGCGCCGACGCTATATCTACGGCTTCGTATCCCTTTTACCGGACGCAAACCCTATCCCTCCACCACAATCCCACTGCGCCGCCACTACCACGCCCCAACTCCTTGCCTTGCCCGTCACACGTATGTGTGGCGGCCGCCTTGCCTCGCCCGCTACACATAGATCCGCGACGCTGCCTGTGGTTCAGTTTCCCTCCAGCCAAAAAACCGTTTCGAAATTTGGCATTTTCCCCCGCCCCTGCCCCCTGCGCCTGTCCCCTAAATCTCGCCCGACTCACAGCCTCGCCCCACGTTGCCGCCTCTCATCCTTGTCGCCGTCGCGCCCCTTGCTACTGCCTCTCATCCTCGCCGCTGACGCGCCCCTCGTTACCACATCTCCTGCTCGCCGGCGTTGTTGCGCCCCTCATTGCTAGCAGCCCCTTCGTCGACGCTGAGTCGCGACCCTCCTCGCCGCCGCGGGCATGGACTCCTCCTCCATCACTGGAGGCATCTCGCTGCCGCCGCCACCGCAAAGCTCCTCCGCGATGGCTACCCTCTGGCCATCGCGCACTCCTCTGCCAACATCGGATACCTCACGCCGCCTTCGGACGCCAAGCGAGCCACCTCCCCAGTATGGTCGAAGTTGTGTTTAGCGTAAATCAATATTTAGCATGGATTAAATTTGAGTATGTGTCTTACTCTTATTTGTGCTTAGGTTAACTATGAGTATATTAGGAACATTTTGTAGGTATTGACCTGAGTGCCAATGTTTTAGCGAAACCTCGATTCATTTTCGTTTTGCCGAATTTCTGGCACTCGTTATATCCTCTTTTTAGCAAAGTCATGTCAACTTTTTCTTTTATTTTTAAAACTAGGATCCAGTGTAGTATTGTTGGCTTACCGTCTTCTATGTTACGACGCTCAGCTGATGGGCCCATAGAATTTCGTAGTACCTTCTTCTATGGACCCATCAAATGAGCGTCGTAAAAAGGGCAGAATGCGAAAGAACAAATTAGCCAATGAATCTATCGCCAGTAAGGCACCAGGAGAAGATGTGGTGAATGTTTCTACCAGTAGGTGCTTCATGCAAATGATTAAGCCTGGTGAACCAATGTTACCATAACACAAGTTGAATGCACTAAGCGTCGAATTCAGCTTCTACACAAAGACGTAGTAGCTAGGTCAGAAAAGGTGAGATGTATTACACCGCCAATGTTATAGAGGGCCTTGTATTTGTCGATGAGTACCCTGCTAATAAAATATATCTTTGGTTTGAGAGTGTAGTCAACGACAATATTTTCTACATGGAAGTAATCAAGCCATCTTTAATGACGCTTTGGTCGCTCTGGTATACTACAGATCCATTACTCCAGAATGGGGAATTGGCTTCCTTGATCTGTATCTCATGCATTGGGCCAATGTGGATTTTGATAAAGGCCAACATCTTATCGCGACGTACGTCCAAAACACCATTGTTCATAATACTCGGCACAAGCACAACTTTACTATGCCTTACTTCCAAACATAAGTTCATTTCTTTATGCTTGCACATATACACCTGAAATCTTTGATATCAACATCATTAATGTTACATTGTTCAATTGTTTTGCGCAGCAATGTACACTGGATCGTCATCGCACTTATGCCCCGACGTGGCTGAGCTTGTTTCTTTGATTTCAGGAAATACCCTAAGAAGCCGTGGACCGAGCTAAAGAAAGTTCTCAATGCTGCCTTTTCTATGGGTTATAAGTCCGACCGTAAGAACATGCTACATTCGCAGTATAAATTTAACACTAACTTATGTTGCCGGCAACAACCGAAAGGCGAAAGGATGCACATGTCTGGCTACTATGCCATGGTCTTGATGGATGACTATGTGCGCACAGGACCACTACTGAGAAGTGATTCAATGTTGCAAAAAATAGTCCAAAGAGAACAAGAAGAAAGTTAACCTAGATCACTTTTGGACAGGCAGGAGCGCCTTCAGAGGATGCTCACGAGTATCATGAATAGCCATGTGAGGTATGAGGGAATGTTTTACTGCGGGCAGAAAGTCAAGAAGAATAAGAGATGAGAATGAAACATCAACATGGCCATATACATGCTCCTTTCCAGTCTAGAAAACCGTCAAAAACATTAAACTATGTCATGACACAATGCTTGTTACCTTGTGATCTCTACTTTATATCTACCAGTGTCATTTGTTTATATATTAACCTTGTGATCTTTCTATATGTATATATTTTGAATGTTATTGTATGCTAAAAATAACAGATGGGGCCGCCAGAAGATTTGTGGGAAGGGGTCTCTGCGGCGGACATGGAGAAGCACTATCTATGGACGCGAGAAACGTATCGGCATAGCACCTCAAGGAGGCGATGTTAGCTTGGGTCAGAAGTATTCCAATGGCCTATTGTTCTCTCCCAGCGATTTAGAAAATTGCAGAGAGGCAGTTCAGTGACCTTGCAGTGTGCATCCTTATGGAGGCGACCCCGGATGAGAGGCTGAGGATTTGGCTAGGTATGAGTCCACCCACCATACCCACGGCCGCTGAGGTTTTTCAATGGGCCCTTCGAGAGACCAAAATTTCAATTCCAGAACAAGCGGCCTGTTGGTCCTTGTTCTCTCCATCAAGTATTAATTAATGTAGTATGTGTGACTTCTACTAACGGTTTACGTGTTGAGCAATGGACAAACAAGTCTTCAAACCATTAATTATGTAATGAGCAACGACATATATATGCTTCTTAATTATTGCAATGCACTTGTTATATTTGCTTTATAACTACTACTTTTTATTAATATGACATTATTGTAATGTGGTATGTGTATGTGGATCAAGGTTCAAACAAGAATTTATGTATCAAATACAATCTCATGATATGATCAAGGTGCAATATGCTGCAATTCAGCATGCAGCAGTAGCAGCTCACATCACACTGTGGCGGGCGGTACAAAAGGACGGCCACTTATGCACGCCATTCTATGAAGGGCAATGCGGAACACTGTGGCGAGTCCCGAAAACAACCCGCCACTGCTCTTGGGCTACCACCAGTGGTGGGTGCCCCTGAAAACCTTGCCCGACACTTCTTGACTTTTTCCACTTGCCACTTCTAGGCATTCCTGCGGTAGTAGCCAGCAACCAAGTAGCTCACTAGCACGCCTGCAGCTGCACAAGGCCCAAATCAAAAGTTAAACCTGCGTCCAGGGACGTGACTCCGTGCCGTGGGCTTCCTGGTGACACTAGTAGAAAAAGGCTCATTTGTCTCGGTTCATAAGGCCCATTTGTCCTAGTTCCCGAACCGGGACTAAAGTGTCGGTACTAAAGCCCAATGCCTTTAGTCCCGGTTCGCCTACGAACCGGGACAGATGGGGCTCCACGTGGCCGCTGCGGCTTGCCCAGGCAGGAGGGCCTTTTGTCCCGGTTTGTGACACCAACCGGGACCAAAAGGCATCCACGCGTCAGCAGTTCAGGGGCTGGGATTTTTGTTTTTTTTGAAAGGGGGGTTGGGGTTTTGGGGTTTTGTATGGTTAATTTAGGGGTTTCATATATTATGTTAGCTAGCTAATAGAGAGAAGTTTCCTCTCTTATCTTCGTGCTTGGTTGACGCTACGTACTATACGTATAGAGAGGACTCGACACGCTAGCTAGCTAGTAAGCAAATGAAGGAAACCATTAAGTACAGAAGATTGTCATGAACATGTACAGAGAGAAGTGATCGACCTCTCCTTCTTCGAGAGATTGGTAAAACAACAAGTTTTCCTATATCTATCCGACGCTACTGGCTACATATATACAATCTAAGATCTCTTACAATCTCCTAAAATCTGAACTCAAGTTCCACATGGTATTCTCCATCTTTATCGATGACGTGGTCAAGACCAATTCCTCTTGAATTGCTCGTATGCGATCTTGTGGTAGGAATTCATCCCGCATCTGAAACATCTAATTTGAAGAACGGGTCAATACATATATATGAATGAAACTCAACATAAATGGTGGTAATAAAATAAAATTGTGAATATTATTGCTTGTTTGTCTGTCCTGAAAGGTTACTGAGAGCAGGCCAATCATTGTGATATACTGTCGGTATCATCCAAACAGTGCGTGCATCCGCGGTATCCCTTGTTTGTCTGTCCTGAAAGGTTACTGAGAGCAGGCCAATCATTGATGGTCACGAACAGCAACGCCTTTAGGTCAAATTCTTCCCCCATGTGCTCATCCCATGCACGTACACCTGTTCCATTCCACAGTTGTAAGAGTTCTTCAACTAATGGCCTTAGGTACACATCAATGTCGTTGTCGGGTTGCTTAGGGCCTTGGATGAGCACTGGCATCATAATGAACTTCCGCTTCATGCACAACCAAGGAGGAAGGTTATACAAACATAGAGTCATAGGCCAGGTGCTATGGTTGCTGCTCTGCTCCCCAAAAGGATTAATGCCATCTGCGCTTAGACCAAACCATACACTCCTTGCGTCATCTGCAAACTCCTTCCCGTACTTTCTTTCGATTTTTCTCCACTGCGACCTGTCAGCGGGTACTCTCAACTTTCCGTCTTTCTTACGGTCTTCTCTGTGCCATCGCATCGCCTTGGCATGCTGTCTGTTTTGGAACAAACGTTTCAACCGTAGTATTATAGGAGAATACCACATCACCTTGGCAGGAATCTTCTTCCTAGGGCGCTCGCCCTCAACATCACCAGGCTCATCACGGCTGATCTTATAGCGCAATGCACCACATACCGGGCAAGCGTTCAAATCCTCGTACTCACCGCGGTAGAGGATGCAATCATTAGGGCATGTATGTATCTTCTGCACCTCTAACCCAAGAGGGCAGACAGCCTTCTTTGCTTCGTACGTACTCAATTCGTTGTCCTTTGGAAGCATATCCTTTATCATTACCAGCAACTTTCCAAATCCCTTGTCAGATACACCATTCTCTGCCTTCCATTGCAGCAATTCAAGTGTGGTGCCCAGCTTTTTCTTGTCACCTACGCAATTCGGGTACAACAATTTTTTGTGATCCTCTAACATGCGCTGCAACTTCTTCTTCTCCAAATCACTTGCGCAGTTTCTCTTTGCATCGGCAATGGCCCGACCTAGATCATCAACGGGCTCATCTGATGCCTCTTCTTTAGCTTCTTCCCGCATTGCCAGCTCAGATTCTTCCCGCATTACCGGCTCAGCTTCTTCCCCCATTGTTGTATCATCATATTCAGGGAACCCATGGCCAGGATAGTTGTCATCGTCCTCTTCTTCTTCATTGTCTTCCATCATAACCCCTCTTTCTCCGTGCTTGGTCCAAACATTATAGTGGGGCATGAAACCGGACTCAAACAGGTGGACGTGAATGGTTCTTGACGTAGAGTAATTGTGACCATTCTTACAGCCAGCACATGGACAAGGCATAACCATTCGCCCGCTTGTTTGCCTCAGCCGCAAGCAGAAAAGTATGCACGCCCTCAACGAACTGGGGAGAGCATCGGTCATCGTACATCCATTGCTGGCTCATCTTCATTACACAACACCGAATAGACCAAATTAATACAAGGTCATACATAAAGTTCATACAACACTTAAATGCAACAAACAAATAGCTCTCTAGCTAAAGCATTTAAATGCAACAACAAATGCAATCAAGATCGCAACTAAGGTAAAAATTGATCCAACAGCATAATGATACCAAGCCTCACTATCGATGGCATATTTTCTAATCTTTCTATTCTTCAAGCGCATTTTCTCCATCTTGATCTTGTGATCATCGACGACATCGAGAACATGCAACTCCAATTCCATCTTCTCCCCCTCAATTCTTTTCAATTTTTCTTTCAAGTACTCGTTTTCTCTTTCAACTAAATTTAACCTCTTGACAATAGGGTCGGTTGGAATTTCCGGTTCACATACCTCCTAGATAAAAATATCTATGTCAACTTGATGGGCATAATTTGTCATAAACACGAAATGCAACAAATAGTTTTAAAAGAGAATATACCATATCCGAATCATAACAAGGACGAGGGCCGACGGGACGGATATCAAAACCATGGCACTATGTATAACAAACAACGACGGGTAAGATAATTATTACATGATTAACTATATATCCAAATCACACAAACATCAATTTTTATATAAAATTACATGAACAAGAGGCTCACCACAAGGTGGTGCCGTGACGGACGGTGTGAGGCGATCGACGGTGGTTACGACGGAGATTTAGAAGGAACTAAGTAAACCACACCTACATATGCAAACTAAGTGTTATTTTTGACCTCAAATTGCATATAAATCAAATACTAGCACATATATATATTTCCTCCCAAATTACTAAACTCACAAATTAGTAACTATACAAAGCATGGGAAGAGCTAATCTAGCAATGAGAGATGAAAGGACAAAGTTGCTAACCTTTGTGATCACTTGAATGGATGGGGGCCTTCAAATCTTGACAAATTTTGGGCAAAATGTGTGATGAGCTCGAGGGGAGAAGAGGAAGAACAGAGAGGAGAGAAGAGGGGAAAGGGGGAAGAACAGAGCGAGCTGGACGAAGGGTTTATATGCAGGAGGACCTATAGTACCGGTTCGTGGCACGAACCGGTACTAAAGGTGCTGGAGGGGGCCCAGACTGACAACATCCTGCCACCACCCTCATTAGTACCAGAACCGGTGCTAAAGGTTAGACACGAACCGGTACTAATGTGAGCGGCCCGGCTAGCCGTTGGAACCGGCACTAATGTATACATTAGTGCCGGCTCTAATACAAACCGGCACTAATGTGCTGCACGTTTGACCCTTTTTCTACTAGTGCCTCTCTCATTTAAGAATTTCAGATCTTAAGTACTTTATTCAAACAGCAAGCAAAACAAAATAAAACAAAATGACGCTCCAAGCAAAACACATATCATGTGGCGAATAAAAATATAGATCCAAGTAAAGTTACCGATGAACGAAGACGAAAGAGAGGATGCCATCCGGGGCATCCCCAAGCTTAGGCTCTTGCCACTCCTTATTCCATAGTCCATCGAATCTTTACCCAAAACTTGAAAACTTCACAATACAAAACTCAACAGAAAACTCGTAAGCTCCGTTAGTATAAGAAAATAAATCACCACTTCGGTACTGTTATGAACTCATTCCAAATTCATAATGGTGTAATATTTACTGTATTCCAACTTCTCTATGCTTCACACCCTCTGATACTACTCATAGATTCATCAAAATAAGCAAACAACACATATAAAACAGAATCTGTCAAAAACAGAACAGTCTGTAGTAATATGTATCATTCGAATGCTTATGTAACTCCAAAACTTCTACCAAATTAGGAGGTCCTAAGAAATTTGTTCACCAATCCAGAGAAAAACAAATCAGATCAAAATCACGTTTCTGTGAATTATAAAAACTAATATACTGGGTGCAAAAGTTTCTGCTTTTCAGCAGGATCAACACAACTATCACCGTTAGCTATCCTAAAGGTCTTACTTGGCACTTTATTGAAACAAAAGCTATAAAACATGATTACTACAGTATCATAATCATGTGGACACACAAAAACAGTAAGGGTAAATATTGGGTTGTCTCCAACAAGCGCTAACGTTTAACACCCCTAGCTAGGCATGATGATTTCAATGATGCTCACATAAAAGATAAGAATTGAAACATAATGGGAGCATCATGAAGAATATGACTAACACATTTAAGTCTAACCCACTTCCTATGCATATGGATTTTGTGAGCAAACAACTTATGGGAACAACAATCAACTAGCATAGGAAGGTAAAACAAGCATAGCTTCAAGATTTTCAACACATAGAGGGGAAACTTGATATTATTGCAATTCCTACAAGCATATGTTCCTCCCTCATAATAATTTTCAGTAGCATCATGAATGAATTCAACAATATAACCAGCACCTAAATCATTCTTTTCATGATCTACAAGCATAGTATTTTTATTACTCTCAACATAAGCAAAATTCTTCTCATTCGGAATAGTGGGAGTATCATAAGAGACTCGAATACTATAAATTCTTTCCGCATTAAAAGAGTAATGTTCAGAAAAAAGGTAAACATGATCATGACAAGTTTTATAAATATAATCATCACTACTTTTTATAGCATAAGTTTCATCACAATAATCATCATAAGTAGCAACCTTGTTCTCATCATAATCAATTGAAAGCTCTTCCAAAATAGTGGATTCATCACTAATTAAAGTCATGACCTCTCCAAATCCACTTTCATAAATATTATAATATTCAACACCCTCCAAAATAGTGGGATCATTACTTCATAAAGTTGACATTCTTCCAAACCCACTTTCATCAATATAACCATCATAAATAGGAGGCATGCTATCATCATAATAAATTTGCTCATCAAAACTCGGGAGGCTAAAAATATCATCTTCATTAAACGTAGCATCCCCAAGCTTGGGAAAACATTAATTGCAGCAAATATATTCTCAAACATGTCATTCTCGTCAAACATAGCATCCCCAAGCTTGGACCTTTTCATATCATAAGCATAATCACTCTCATCATTAATAGTATGGATAGCACCAATAGTATGGCAATTATCATCATCACAATGAGTAATAGGAGCAACATCATTTGAGAGGGATACCTTTCTACCTTTGCTTCTCCGTCTTTTCTTTTTCTTCTTCACATCATGTGTGGGTTTAACCCTCTTTTTTGAGCTCCTTATTAATGAGATTGGTTGAATAGAAAGTTCCTCCTCGTTTTCTGATTCATCATAAGAAATAATAGGAGGATACTGGGAAGTATCTTCCTTTTCATTAGTATTCTCTTAATCTTCTATTTGTTTTCTTTTCTTTATGTAATTTGCAATATAAGGATATTCAATGCAATTCAGCGCACAATACATAAAAATTTATTCTATATCAAAATCAAGAAATCTATCAAGATTAAATTTTAGAATACCCTCAGTTATACGTTTCATTAATTCATACCCCAAAAGAAGACTAAGCTCTTTATGATGCTCAAGGGTAATCAAGTTATCACAATTTTTGGACACGATTTGGTCATGAAACAATTTACATTGGAGATTTAAATGACCATGTTCATTGCAAAGTTCACAAGGATGGTGATAAATATTGAATCTTTCAGCACAAACATCTAGTCTTTATTGCAACCATTTAGTTTCTAAATACTTATGCCTCTTGCAAAATCTATCTTCTCTATTTGGTGTGTACTTGAAAACTCTATGCACTCCACAAAAATTGACATGCTTATAAGAGACATTTTCATCATGACTAGTGCAATCATCAATACTACTATGGATATTCAAAGAGTTCATACTAACAACATTGCAATCATGCTCATCATTCAAAGATTTAGTGCCAAACATTTAATAGACTTCTTCTTCTAGCACTTGAGCACAATTTTCCTTTCCATCATTATCACGAAAGATATTAAAAAGATGAAGCGTATGAGGCAAACTCAATTCCATTTTTTTGTAGTTTTCTTTTTATAGACTAAACTAGTGATAAAACAAGAAACTAAAAGATTTGCTTCAAGATCTAAAGATATACCTTCAAGCACTCGCCTCCCCGGCAACGGCGCCAGAAAAGAGCTTGATGTCTACTACGCAACCTTCTTCTTGTAGACATTGTTGGGCCTCCAAGTGCAGAGGTTTGTAGGACAGTAGCAAATTTCCCTCAAGTGGATGACCTAAGGTTTATCAATCCGTGGGAGGCGTAGGATGAAGATGGTCTGTCTCAAACAACCCTGCAACCAAATAACAAAGAGTCTCTTGTGTCCCCAACACACCCAATACAATGATCAATTGTATAGGTGCACTAGTTCGGCGAAGAGATGGTGATACAAGTGCAATATGGATGGTAGATATAGGTTTTTGTAATCTGAAAATATAAAAATAGCAAGGTAACTAATGATAAAAATGAGCACAAACGATATTGCAATGCTTGGAAACATGGTATAGGGTTCATACTCTCACTAGTGCAAGTTCTCTCAACAATAATAACATAACTGGATCATGTAACTATCCCTCAACATGCAACAAATAGTCACTCCAAAGTCACTAATAGCGGAGAACAAACGAAGAGATTATTGTAGGGTATGAAACCACCTCAAAGTTATCCTTTCTGATCGATCTATTCAAGAGTCCGTAGTAAAATAAAACGAAGCTATTCTTTCCGTTTGATCTATCATAGAGTTTGTACTAGAATAACACCTTAAGACACAAATCAACCAAAACCCTAATGTCACCTAGATACTCCAATGTCACCTCAAGTATCCGTGGGTATGACTATACGATATGCATCACACGATCTCAGATTCATCTATTCAACCAACACAAAGAACTTCAAAGAGTGCCCCAAAGTTTCTACCGGAGAGTCAAGACGAAAACGTGTGCCAACCCCTATGCATAAGTTCACAATGTTACGGAACCCTCAAATTGATCACCAAAACATACATCAAGTAGATCTCATGAATATCCCATTGTCACCACAGATAAGCACATGCAAGACATACATCAAGTGTTCTCAAATCCTTAAATACTCAATCCGATAAGATAACTTCAAAGGAAAAACTCAATCCATTACAAGAGAGTAGAGGGGGAGAAACATCATAAGATCCAACTATAATAGCAAAGCTCGCTATATATCAAGATCGTATCACCTGAAGAACACGAGAGAGAGAGACAACAAACACATAGCTACTGGTACGTACCCTCAGCCCCGAGGGTGAACTACTCCCTCATCGTCATGGAGAGCGCCGGGATGATGAAGATGGACACCAGTGAGGGATCGATCCCCCCTCTGGCAGGGTGCTGGAACAGGGTCCCGATTGGTTTTTGGTGGCTGCAGAGGGTTGCGGCGGCGGAACTCCAGATCTATTGTTCTCCTCGATGTTTTTAGGGTATATGGACATATATATAGGTGAAAGAAGTCGGTCAGGGGAGCCACGAGGGGCCCATGAGGGTGGGGGCGCGCCCAGGGGGGTAGGGCGTTCCTCCGTGCCTCGTGGCTTCCTCGAAACTTCCCTGACGTCTACTCCAAGTCTCCTGGATTGCTTCCGTTCCCAAAATAACTCTCCTGAAGGTTTCATTCCGTTTGGACTCCGTTTGATATTCCTTTTCTTCGCAACACCGAAATAGGCAAGAAAACAACAATTTGGGCTAGGCCTCCGGTTAGTAGGTTAGTCCCAAAAATAATATAGAAGTGTATAGTAAAGCCCATTAAACATCCAAAACGGATAATATAATAGCATGAATACTTCATAAATTACAGATATGTTGGAGACTTACCAATGTATCCTTCATCGCAAATGTTTTGCATCTTTTTAATAGTTTTTTAATCACCGTTTGCGATTAATGCATTGCACACAGTTTCGTCAAAGGGTCTCTAATCATAGTGTCTCGTTAGCAGCATCTGCAGTAGTGCTAGGTGAAACCATGATACTGAACACATAGGACATATTAGTATAAAAACATAGCCATAGTATTTGGTGTTTCTGATTAAGGGTTCTTAAAAAATAATCTACATATGCACTACCTGTCAAAGGATGTACTTTGTTTTGTGCATCAACACATATTTTTACATAACATAATTGGTTGAGAGATGCTTGTTGGTATTGTCATGGAAACAACTGTAGTGACCTCCCATTGAGTTAATTCAATTGGGAGTGGAATTGATTGCATATACTGTTGGGGAACGTAGTAATTTCAAAAAATTTCCTACGCACACGCAAGATCATGGTGATGGTATAGCAACGAGATGGGAGAGTGTATGTCCATGTACCCTCGTAGACCGTAAGCGGAAGCATTAGCACAACGCGGTTGATGTAGTCGTACGTCTACACGATCCGACCGATCCAAGCACCGAACGTACGGGGCCTCCGAGTTCAGCACACGTTCAGCTCGATGACGATCTCCGGCCTCCGATCCAGCAAAGCTCCGGAGATGAGTTCCGTCAGCACGACGGCGTGGTGACGATGATGATGTTCTACCGGCGCAGGGCTTCGCCTAAACTCCGCGACGATATGACCGAGGTGGAATATGGTGGAGGGGGGCACCGCACACGGCTAAGGAACGATCCGTAGATCAACTTGTGTGTCTATGGGGTGCCCCCCCCCCGTATATAAAGGAGCCAGGGGGGAGGAGGCGGCCGGCCAAGGAGGGCGCGCCAAGGGGGGAGTCCTACTCCCACCGGGAGTAGGACTCCCTTCTTTCCAAGTAGGAGTAGGAGAAGGGGAAAGAGGAGGAAGAGGGGAAGGAAAGGGGGGCGCCGCCCCCTTCCCTTGTCCTATTCGGACTAGGAGGGGGAGGGGCGCGCGACCCCCTCCTGGCTCCTTGCCTCTTCTCCCTCATGGCCCATGTAGGCCCAATAACCCCCGCGGGGTTCCGGTAACCTCCCGGTACTCCGGTAAAATGCCGATTTCACCCGGAACGATTCCGATGTCCAAATATAGGCTTCCAATATATCGATCTTTATGTCTCGACCATTTCGAGACTCCTCGTCATGTCCGTGATCACATCCGGGACTCTGAACAAACTTCGGTACATCAAAACTTATAAACTCATAATAAAACTGTCATCGTAACGTTAAGCGTGCGGACCCTACGGGTTCGAGAACTATGTAGACATGACCTAGAACCATTCTTGGTCAATAACCAATAGCAGGACCTGGATGCCCATATTGGTTCCTACATATTCTACGAAGATCTTTATCGGTCAAACCGCATAACAACATACGTTGTTCCATTTGTCATCGGTATGTTTGCCCGAGATTCGATCGTCGGTATCCAATACCTAGTTCAATCTCGTTACCGGAAAGTCTCTTTACTCATTATGTAATGCATCATTCCGTAACCAACTCATTGGTTACATTGCTTGCAAGGCTTATAGTGATGTGCATTACCGAGAGGGCCCAGAGATACCTCTCCGACGATCGGAGTGACAAAACCTAATCTCGAAATACGCCAACTCAACATGTACCTTCGAAGACACCTGTAGTACTCCTTTATAATCACCCAGTTACGTTGTGACATTTGGTAGTACCCAAAGTGTTCCTCCGGTAAACGAGAGTTGCATAATTCTCATAGTTACAGGAACATGTATAAGTAATGAAGAAAGCAATAACAGTATACTAAACGATCAAGTGCTAGGCTAACGGAATGGGTCATGTCAATCACATTATTCTTCTAATGATATGATCCCACTAATCAAATGACAACACATGTCTATGGTTAGGAAACATAACCATCTTTGGTTAATGAGCTAGTCAAGTAGAGGCATACTAGTGACTATAGTTTTGTCTATGTATTCACACATGTATCATGTTTCCGGTTAATACAATTCTAGCATGAATAATAAACATTTATCATGATATGAGGAAATAAATAATAACTTTATTATTGCCTCTAGGGCATATTTCCTTCATATACCACTGTGGGGTTTATATAGGCTAGGAGTTTTTAACAAATAACAAAGACTACTATAGTAGTGGTATGTAAACAACTAAACCGTAATCGTTTCACCCCGCCACCTGCTGCCTATTTGGTACACTAGTCCGTAGTCTATGGGGAGAAATCCCTCTCATCCCTCCATCATGATGAGCTTTTAGCTATATAGTGTTGCATTCGATATACTTTCACCACTTCGTGATGAGAACATTCTAGATGTCGTGCACAATGATTTTTCCTTCATGAGGAAAAATTCATCGGCTGAGCATTATAGTTATTATTAATTTATTGATGATCACTCCATAAAAGATTTTGTATTGCTAAACAAACATTAGTTGCTCGAAGTCTTCATGGAGTTCCATGATTAATGTTGAAAGAGAAACTAACATAAAACTGAATTGATTAAGAACATACAATGGTTGTGACACTAGTACATACAATGGTCCAAGCAACAAAGACATGTTCAATAGGTCCGAACGAGAAACGATTTACACATGTGGTTCGAGCTGACCACCACATGCGAGAATAGCTCAGGCGGCACCTATTGAAGACTACTGACGAAAGAGTATCATCACAAGCGACTATAGGTTAGAACTGCTATGGAATAGTTCCCCACCAATCCCACTTGACTACCACTAGTGTGAGTTCATGTTTAAGCAGCCAATCTTCCTTTTGGAACCTCGTGTGATAACCTTGTGCTAAGTTTCATACTTCGCACTTGCTCCTCCTCTAGTAACGCCCCAGTGCCCTGCACTCCTCTTGTGCTTGCTATTATTCGTAAGTTTTGCGTGCTCTTCATTTAGCCCGTCATCGCCACAAGGCCTATGGTTTGTGTTATCGTCACCCCGCCCCACACGAGGATGGTGTGATGTTGCTACCATGAATGAAGCCGCCCTGACAGCACCGGCCCCGGTGCAGAAAATGTCATAATAAGTTATGTGCATTTATGGGTTAGATCATGTATTGTTGGGTAGGGTTTGCCAGTTTTATCTCACAACAATAAAGTTTATGTTGATTATTAAAATTTGTTTTCTTAAATGTAGAGTGGAAAATATATATTATTTATTGCATGTTCATCTAAATCGAAGATATTTATTACATACAAGGACCCAAAAAGAACCTAATAGTAGTTGGTAGATACAAGCATCTCATTCAGGAAATGTGCAATGAATTTGTTATGCTAAAAGAGGACTAAAGGGGTCAAGGCAAACAATGAAAAAGCTATGGTCAACGTGGCCATGAACAGTCACCACTATAGATGTGGTAGCTCTAGCTATGCGGCTAGGAATGTTGAGTGAACCGTGGAGGAATAGCGGGAAATGCTAAATGGGCAGCCCTCCCTTGCCAAAAAAGGCCAGCCACCTGCATTTTGCCGAGATAACTCACTAACTGTCTAGAAAATGGTGGTTGGCAAGGAGGAAGGAAGGTAGCTTGTCTTCTAACGCCACCTCATTCGGAATTACCACAACACGACAAGTGTTCAACCAAATAGCAATGCCTCTTTTACCTCCTTAGTTTGCATTTATATATAATTTTAAATTAAAAGACGAATTATTAATATCATTTGTGTGGCTGTAGTTGGTTGACCTATGTAACCAGTACGATGTTGGAATTCTCGCCGACGGGAGGGAGCATAATACCCGGCCACGTCCCTAGGTAACCCGGATCATGGGGGCACATGAGGGAGAAGGTCTTAATATTACTTGGAGGATAGGATTCCATAGAATCAACACTGGCATTTGAGGAGGATGGTACATGGTTCATAAAACCATATTATTCTTATAGGTTCTAGTACATACACAAATTGATTATAACGGTATATGCATTTCTTTCCAATGCAAGGGATGTTATGGGATGAAGAGTTATAACACGGATCTCTGCAAATAATATTGACTGAAAAAAATAACCATCACATCATTCTATATTAAAATTGCCAGGCTTTGCGCACAGTAGCCTCAAAGATACTTGTCTATTAACTAATATAGCAGAAACTCCATAGAAATGTTATTATAGGAAGGTGCACTGTGCATCTTGGACTTACATAGATTCATGACACGTTATGGCTCAACTAATATCAATATATTAGACAACCTAGAGGTTAGACGAAAATCATATAACCTCGTATATGTATTTGCGCGCATTGTATGAAACCAAATATGGTTCTATCAGCCGATGAGATTATATGTGTTTATGTCAGATGCTTGTTCACATGGAAAGATCTTGATAATGAACTTGATATATTGTAGAACTAAATTATTTGCTGCATTGCTAAGGGATAATATGTCCACATTGACGGAATACATGATCCTGTGAACTAATGTGCTGAAGACTCAACCAGGTATCACAGCTTTTGGCTTGCAAGGCTCGAATGAATGGGACAAAGGAACCATGATATATATAGCAGATAGTACATGGAAATATGAAAAAGTTCTATTAGCTCAGCTCCAACATCAGACTATCATTAATACTAGTATCGCCGAAAATTGCATAAAGAGGGAGCATACTCACACGCTCAACCACGAGGCATGCAGGCTGAAGTTATTAGTAATTTGTGGAACAAATAAGAAAAAGATCCAATCAATACAACAACATACTACTGGTCAATTTATTAAAGCCAGCGGCATAATCTCGAGTGTGTAACTGTCGAGCTTACATAGCACATAAGAAAAATCATCAAAACAGGCATGTTCCTCCATGAGGTTCAGATTATTCTCAGGCGACGCACCAAGATACATATTGCAGTGTGTAGCTAGACTACTAGTACTAGACAAACTGCTATTATTCGTCTCATGAATATTTCAGAGGTTATATGAAACCTACTGGGAGCTTCTCCGGCACATAGTGGAATGGTTTTTCAAGCATCAAAGCCCTTGTCCTAATATCAGCAGCCTTCCTTCCTCTTCTAGATTTACTTGCACCTGCTTTACAAATACTAGGTTAGTTGAAGCTAGTAATATAATGCTCTAGAATAAGGAAGCACTTTCAATTAAACAAAATGATTAAAATTTAGTATCACAATATAAAACAATGGAATTGGTAAACTGTGTGTCAATATGAGGTAAATTTCTAGAGTTGCAGTACAAAATTGCAGGAACGTGTGAACTCAAGCAATCAAAGTTGTATATATAGTTGGGGTTCATACCACTTGCCTGACCACTGGGATCATTCCTCTTCTGCACAACATAAACAAATGAAAATGTGTGAAGACAGATCTTCAGAACAAAAATATTAAGCAGTACATGTAAAAATAGAGAAAATTGCATTGGTTGCACGAAGAAAACGAAGTTAATTCCCTTTCACAGGTAGGAAAACCACATAATCTTCACTTTAGACTGACAACAGAGTAGGTTCAATGGAAGAAGGAAAGGAACAACGGCGGCCGTCATTATTTGCGAAGGCTGTATATATATGCACACTTGTTGTCTTGAGCTTTTGCATACATCCATATATACTTTAAAATGCTGGTTTACTCTAAAACGTACAGTCGATGTATAGGATACATGAATGTATACCCTACTTTACAAACTTCAATGCCCAATACTATGAGAAGATAATTGCAGATAGTGTTACATTTCTACTGTAAATTTTTGAAGAAAATATATTGGATGGTTACCTTATTTCGTACCTTTTCTCCTTTAAACACCTGGTTCATCTCTTTGCCATCCAGGAAGAAACGGACACCAGGTGCTGAGCGGAATGTTTTGGGATATCTCTGATGGATGTACTTCTGCAAGGAAATACAATTTTGAGAAATTAAGGTACAAGTCATGCATCAACCATGTGCAACTAGAATATCAGGATCAAGCTAAAAAAGTGTTCTTTTACTTTTGGTCTTCTATGTGTGTGTGCACATCTATCTGAATGAAAATTAAAATAGCTAAGAAACATAATATTTCTAGGACAGAACACGAACAGCGAGACACATAAGTATGGCCATGTTGCCAACAAAACACTCTGGAAAGATAAGTGATCTAGAAAAACCGGAGGTACTAGATAGCTAAACCCAAAGTATAGTGGCATGTAAAGCATTCATAATGTAATAGTAAGTATATGTATAAATATCTACAAATTATTCAGCGTTAATTTAACGAGTATCAACACAAAGTATTCACCCGACATATTTGTGTAATATAACAACATCTATAGCTACAAGAGAGGGGCCAAGATACATTGAAAAATAAAAAAGAGGAAAAATATGCATGACCATGGAAATATAACTCTCTTGCTATTACATATTTTTCAGTGCAGTTAAAATGGTCTGATTGGTTTGATAAAATAGAAGAAGCCATTTGTCAAGATGAAGGTACAATATATTGTTCAGGTAACAACGTAAGTAGGTACAAATAAGAAATTACAGTATGTACTTAAATTTTATTGGCTGAGATCGGTTTGTGGCTGAAACGGATCATCTAGGTTTATATCACGTAAGGATATTTTTTTCTTGGGAAATGCACAAGGATATTTGTTGTGTTGGATAAATCAGATAAATACGAGATCATGTGTACGAATATTCTCTGTGGATAAGCAGGAGGAACCGAGGGAAGTGCATGTGAACTATGACTGCAAGGAGAAATTACAACCTCACTAAACCAGAGCACCTTCTGACAAATGTCGTATAAAATACTGTCTGAGCATATGCACACAGTTTCTTTAAGCAAGGAAATTCAAACTTTTTACCAGAGAAACACGATGTCCAGTAGATGACTTTTATATTCTCGATTCAAGCACATAATGGATCGATAGAGTATTATCCTTCATTTATCGCAGCGGAAGTGACATAACGAGACGGACGGGATGGCTGGCCGGCACCCGGGCCTTGGTGGCATCCAGGGCGCACTGCCCCAAGAAAAAAATACGGCAACACGTCCATGGAAACAGATCTCACCTGCCTACCTACTCCCTATAACGTATGTGAATTCCTACTTTACCTTGCAGGGGAGGTATACATACACCCTATAGCTATGTACTTCCAGGATCAATCAAATTAATTCGCTATTCATGCCCAGATTTGGATTGGTGAACGACTTACCCAGTCGGTCTTGCCGTTTTCTCTTTTATTGACGAGGACCTTCCAGTCCCTTCCTTGAATGATTTGAGCTCCTTCAGCCAGGCCGGAAGATCAACCTCCTTCCATTTCATTTTTCTGGGCTGTGCCAAGTTATTGGACATGTGCTTGCTCGTTGCTTCATCCTTTGTGTTCTTGGACGAGTTAGTTGGTGATTCGTAATCCCCTCCCATCTCCAAATGAATCGCCCCGGGAGAGGCTTTCATCGAGGGGATCTTCGACCCGCTATTTCTCTCAGATTGGGTGCTTGACCCTATGGAGTTGACCATTCTGTATTTTGTTTTTTGGGCTGTGGCTATATGAGTCTCCTTTGCTGTACACGAACATATATAGTCAAAGGTTGAGGCAAAAAGTAGCAATACATTATGGAAATTAATGAGGGGCCGGCCTGGCATAAGTTATTAGTATACAAACATGATCTTACAACCGCAACACCCATGCAGGCATATTATTGACTATAGATTTGCAGTAATAAATGATAGCCAATCTCAAAAATAATAAAATAAATGATATTCAAACTATTATAGGGCGCAACCAATGTTTCGTTAGAGCATCTCTAGCAGATCTATAGTCAATAAAAAAAAGAGCATCTCGCAGATCCCCCAAAACCACGCCTCCCTCAAAATTCCGGCCATTTTACCGCATGGATCTTTATTGCGGCCCAATCAGGTCCGCTAAAATTAGCTCGTACATGTGTCCCGCAAACCGACCTTGCCAACGCTATATCTACGGCTTCGTATCCCTTTTACCAGAGGCAAACCTTATACCTCCACCACAATCCCACTGTGCCGCCACTACCACGCCCCAACTACGACGTCAAATCCCGCCTCGAATCCACCGTTTTTTCTCCTCCATGGCTGGTGCTGCTCGCTGGCGTGGCGGGTTGCCAACGCACAAGCTCGGTCGGCACGACGCAGAGGCCGGCAACTCCAACCGGCCCGCCATTGAGCCATCGTGGTCCAAGTAGGCGCGCGACCATAGCCGCGTCTCGCACAGCGGCAGGAAGTTCCCTTTGGCGGGCTTCAACAACCTCCACGACGCTCTTTACCCGCACACCTTGAGGTGCCGGGAGGCGAATGCGGAGCTCCTCGCCATGGAGCATGAGGTGGCGGCCGGAGATGAAGGCGCCGCCACAAAGCAGGATCATGCCTATGGCCACCCGTGCCGCATGCCCACAGAGAAGTTCTACCTTAACATCGATGATTGAGCCGGTCTCTGCTAGGTTTAATTTGTAGGACGAAAGAACTATGGTTGTGTGATGAACTTTGTATTATCTTTGTAGCGCGAACTGGTTTATATTTACAGTACGAAATATACCGGATCTGTTCTTCCAGGACCTTTCCGTTCCCGCAAAATTATACCCTAAAGTGATTTTGTAGAACCGAATTATACCGGATCTTCTACAAATTCTCTTATCCGACGTCGTGTGCCTGATGGGTAGCCTAGGCCTCTTTCTCAAAATCTTATATTGTAATTACAACTTTACTAACATGTATTTTTAGCATATGTAAACATGTCAGCTCAACTATGGATCGGCATAAAAACGATGAACTGAATACCAAACAGATACTGTAACAAAAAAAAACCGAAATTTTGGTTTTAATCACTAATGAAGGAAAATTCGGTTTCTACTTTTAGTAACCAAAATAGATTCGGTCGGTTCGGTGTTAAATCGGTTACACCATATGAAAACCGAACTGTATGGGTTGATTTTAAGCCCCACGTATACAACCACGATTCCACGTCCCTAACGCTATGTTCTTTTAGGGAACGTGGGAGTAACTAACGAAGGAGCGCTCCTTCGGGAGCCTCCCAAAGGTCACTTGGGTTGGGCTGAGTGCGTGCCACTTGTCATGTTCTCGCCTGTGACATGTTGCGTTATGGGTGCTCCCATCGGATTTTGTTTTTAAATTCTTTGCACACGCGTTTTCTGCTTTTTAGATGGTGTTTTCTCGCTTTTTTGGCTTTCAGCGTTTCATCGGTCTTTCTTTACTTTTGAAAAACAAACTTAAAAAATAAATTGCACAAAAAACATATTTTTTTGCATCTGGGAGAGGCACGGATTTGCTTGCACGAGTCGTGAGAGGCATGGATTTGCTTTTGCAAGCGGGATGGATTTGCTTCTATGAGCCTACTGTGCCTCTCGAAAAACAAAAAACACACACTTTTTTCCTTCCGCGAGAGGCACGACCGTACCTCTCGGAAACGAAAAAACACGTCTTTTCCTTCTACGAGAGGCACGGGTTTCCACGGATTTGCTTTTGTGTTGTGCCTCTCAAAAACAGAAGAAAAAAATGTGTTTTCTTTTTTTCCGTTCCATGAGAGGCACGAGTTTGCTTCCGGGAGAGGCATGGATTTGCTTCCACGAGAAGCACGGCCATGCCTCTCTGAAATGGGAAAAAACACATTTTTTCCTCCGCGAGAAAGGGAAAAAAGTGCTCACGGTTCTTTTTTTCGTCTGGTTTTTTCATGAAAAAAAGTTCGTTAAAACCTATCAACATGGAATATAACTTTGAAGATCTCGACGCGAGAAATCTAACGTTGCAACTGGTTCGATATTTGGACGAATGATTTAAGAGATAAAACACTTCGAATGAACGAATCTATGAAAAAAGGAAAAACTTTCAGATCGCAACAAGTGACGCAATGCAGAATGTGCTCCTTAATTAGATTTCTCTTAGAAACACCTGTAACTTTAGGTATACTCATAACAATTATAGGTACACTGATTTGGATCTAAAATCCAAAAAAATACAAAGTAATTCATATGCCTTAGAATTATAATGAAATCTCTTGAGAACACCTTCTTTAGCGCATCAATCTCCGGTCGAAGAAATACTTCAAAGGTAAAGAGGCTGCAATTAGACTGGAGCAACTATAATTATCAATAATGATTTTTGAAAGTGTCTTTAGTCGCCCATCCAAGAAGATGGGAAGTCTTGATCAATGAACGTACTTAGGCCAGGTAATATCCCCTAGAAATGCAGGCCATCGAGTCGCTATGTCTGCACCATGGTGTCAATAAAAGATTTCACCTCCTCAAAGAATCGGACGAAAAAAAGGCTTGACACAATGACATAAACTCATTAGATCTGAATAATCGTATCTGGGAGGACAGAAAACTCTCTAGTCTCACATGCTCCTTAATTAGTTTTTTATTGAGAATCAGCTCCTTAATTATTTTTTGAGACATGCTCCTTAATTATTATTTTGAGAAATACTCCTTAATTAGTTTTTTGAGGGGTAAAGTAGGGATTTTATTCCAACATTCAAAACATTTGCGATACAGGCAATGTCTGGAACAATCCCTAGCCACACATGCCATCGAACAGAGAGAGAAGAAGCTCCTTTAGCAACAGAATGAGCCTCAAAATTGGACTCCCTATGCTCAAAGCAAAAACTAACAGTATCGAAGTTTTTAGTACTAAGTTCTATATCTTTTAAGATTGAAGCATAAGATGATGCTGCTCCCTTCTTTATGTTGTTGATAACTTCTAGGCTATCCGACGCAATGATCAGCCTCCACATATTAAGCACATGAGCCTGCTCCCTTAGAGCATCTCCAGCCGTTTGCCCCCCTAGCGCACCCGGCGAATGCCTTTTGGCGTTTGTGCTGGCGGTTTTTTTGCCCTGGGGGTGATCGAGTTTCCAGCCGCGCCCCTAGGTTTCGGCCCCCACACGCCCAAAAATTCGAGTTTGTCTATCCCGCTGCCAAAAAATGCCACAGGTTCGGCGATCATCATGCCACAAGTCGGCGATCATCATGCCACAGGCCGGTGATCAAACATACCCAAAAGTCCGACGATCAAAAAGAAGGAATCATAGACATGGAACGCATCAAACGGCAAGCTCCTCTGCCATGGGACAGGCCGAGGTCGGCGTCGGCGTAGCTTGATTTCTTGGGCTGGGCGTCGGCGTAGCTTGATTTCTTGGGCTGGGCGTCAACGTCGGCACAACTTCATTGCTCGGGCTGGGCGTCGGCATTGGCGTCGTCGTATGCGTAGGGCTGGTGGTCACCGCCTGTCCCGGCATCTGGTTCAAGATGAGGCTGCGCTCATCCAGGTATCACGCCTTCACCTGCTCGTCCATCGTCGACAAGTCTAAGGCATCAAGAACGCCAGGTCCGTGTTCCTCTTCTTCGCAGCGATGTTGGTCCTGAGAAGGTTGAGCTTGACGTCCTGCTTCATCATCAACACCGACCACCTCGCGTCGGATTTCTCCTCCCTCTTGTTGGCATTGTTCTTGGCATCAGCGATGCACTGCTCGATCGATGATTGCAGCCGTTCGACAGCAGGTGCCGCGTCCCTTCCCGTCTGGGCTCTTTTGTTGCCATCAGGTCACCCTTCTGCCAGCGCTGGGCAGGCGCGTCCGGCTTGTAGGTCTCCTTGGACTTGGTGAGAGCGAGCCGCCACTCCCACCACTTCTTGCACGACTCAATCCCGGAGAACATGTGAGGGAACTTGAACTATTGGTCGCTGTTGTCTTGGTGAAACATGTTGAACATCCGAACCATCTGCACAGCCAAAGAACAAGTGTCGGTGAAGTACACGGAGAAAGAACTGAGGGACATTCGTAACGCCAAGCAGGAGGCTAGTACGCTGAGGGCCTAGCCAGCAGCAAGGTAGCCCACTAGCCCGCCTGCAGGTGCACAAGGCCCAAAACAAAAGCTAAACCTGCGACCAGGGACGTGAGACTTCGTGCTGTGGGCTTCCTGGTGAAGTGCTCCAGCTGTAAAATAAAAGCAATACCTGGTTTGTCCCACCTATGAATGAGATGGGGGCAAAAGCTTTGGCTACATAAGGATATGGGCTGTGAGTGGTCAAAGGTACGAGAATAAAGTAAGCTTTTTTCAATATAGCTTACAACTCCTTTCAAGTGGTACGAGAACAAAGTAAGCTAGTCTTTTGGTGTGCACCAAACCGAACAAATCGCTAAACCGAGATCTTGGTTAGCATTTTTTACTTGTATAACTTTTAGTTTTCTGTTAAGCTAACTGAATTTTAAAAATAACCAAATAGTAGAAATCAAATTTTCGGTTACTACCGAACGCCTAACCCTAAGCTCAACATATAACTATCAACTGAAAAGATCCACCTCTACATGTAACCATGTATAGGATAAGTCGCATCCGTTTTTATTTAGTTGTGATAATTATATAAAATAACTACTCCCTCCGTCCCATAATGTAAGACGTTTTTTGACACTACACTAGTGTCAAAACACGACTTACATTATGGGACGGAGGAAGTATTTTACAACTATCCCACTAGCATATTTTTCTCTTAGCATCATCCAAACATGTCACCTCAACATGTAGTCATATATGGAAAAATGCCCACCTTCATAGTCAGACATGCTTGGGAAAAATCTCCGAGCCATTTTTATCTAATAATGCTATTTATATATAATGAATATTTTAGGAAAATCCAAAAAATCATATGTATTTTCAATTTTAGTTCTTGTATTATTAATCTAAATATTCATGTTCCATACAACCAAATCTCATGGAAAATATTGTAACCAATTCTGGTAGCAACATTGGATATCATCTAGGTCAAATTATTGATTTACCAAGTAATCAATGCATCTGTGACATGATCATTGCATTAACACCGCACATCATTAATCAACTTGATGGCCAACTTTGATCTGTACTATACAGACACATAACAATTGTTTACATAAATTGCATGGGACCCTCTCAAAGCAACATTATTAAGGGAAACAATAAATTGTACCCGACCTATCCATCAAGCACATTGGTTGGGTGCATCACTTCATCCATTTCATGCTAATTTGCTCACTGTCTCTCCATCAGCACCCCGGTTCTTTCTTTCAATCTCCCACTCCACCATGGAGACGATCTGCTGCTACTCCATTTCTCCACCACGCAAGTTTCTCCTTGTCCACACCACCTCAGCCACCCAACTACCACCACTTCCTCTCTATTGCTTCCCTCGTCCAAGGAGCTAGGAATGGGCTTGGGCTAGGTAGATTTGGTGCTGACAAGCTCCGGTGAGCCTGGTTCGTCACCTACAACCATCAGTTCATGTATTCACTATCTGTTAATGTTTTGTTCCAGTTTTCTATTAAAAGGAGCACCCGAATTACCCTTAGTTTCCATTAGGACCCCGCTGCAACGAGAGGGTAGGACAAAAAATGTCATGCAAGTTCTTACCGCAAGCACATATGACTATATACCGAATACATGCCTACATATGATTGATGAATTGGACCTATTGTGTATCGCTCTAGGTTGTGACTGTTAGATGGTGAGTGTCATCCAAATATCCATTGCTACTCTATGCCGTAGTATTGTGCTTGTTGGAATCACTATTACTGCTGATGTTCCAATTGCTACAAAATTGCTACTACTACTACTACTGTTACTGCTATTTCCACTACTATATGTGCTACTAAGAAATTGCTGCAAGGAATGACTCCACTACTACCATAATCGTTTCACATCCCCCACCTGCTGTCTATTTAGTACACTAGTCCATGGTAGACTAGTCTAATAGAGTTCATAGTTTACGGTGAGAAATCCTTCTCATCCCTCCATCATGATGAGATTTTAGCTATATAGTGTTGCATTCAATATAATTTCACCACTTCATGAAGAGAACATTCTAGATGTCGTGGGCAATGATGTTTGCTCCATGACGAAAAATTCATCGATTGAGCATTATCGTTTTCATTAATTTACTGATGATCATTCCATAAAAGGTTTTGTTTTTGTAAACAAATATTAGGTGCTCGAAGACTTCATGGAGTCCCATGATTAATGTTCAAAGAGAAATTAATATAAAGCATAAGTGATTAAGATCATACAATGGTCGTGACACTAGTATGGATATGGCTTTCGTAGTCTGAGCAACAAAGACATGTTCAATACGCCCGACCAAGAAATGATTTACACATGTGGTTCGAGCTGAGCACCGCATGTGAAAATAACTTAGGCGGCTCCTATTGAAGAATATAAACGGAAGAGTCTCGTTGTAAGCGACTACAGGTTAGAACCGCTATGGAATATTTCCCCGCCAATCCCACTTGACAACCACCAGTGTGCGTCCATCTTTAAGCAATCATTCTCCCTTTTTGAACCTCATGTGATAACCTTGTCGTAAATTTCAGACTTCTCACTTGCTCCTCCTCTGACAATGCCTCAGTCCCTTGCACACCTCTATTTTTCATTCGTTTCGTGCGCTCGTCATCTAGCCCCTCGTAGCCACAATATCTTTGGTTTCTGTTATCGTCACCCCGCCCCCACACGAGAATGGTGTGATGTCACTACCATGAATGAAGCTGCCAAGAAGGCACCGGCTTTGTCTTACCCATTTCTGGGCTCCCATCAAGCATTAGGTGCACCACATGTCATAAGAAGTTCTGTGCATTTATGGGTTAGATACTGTATTGTTAGCTGGGTTTGCCGCTTTTAGCTCACAACACATAATCCTTATGTTGATTTTTAATATTTTTTCTTTGGAAACGGAGTGGAAAAATATTATTTACATCAAATGCATGTGCAGCTGAATCAATGATATTTATTACATATGAGGGCCCAAAAAGCATCAAAGTGTTGTTATAGATACAAGCATCTCACTCAGGAAACGTGTGATGAATTTGTTAGACTATAAAGAGGACTAAAGAGATCAAAGCAAACAATGAAAAAGGTAGGGTCAACATGGCCAAGAACATTCACCACTATAGATGCGGTAGCTCTAGCTATGCGGGTAAGAAGGTTGAATGAGCCGTCGGGGAGTAGCGGGAAATGCTAAATGACCAGCCCCCTATCATGCCAAAAAAGGGTAGCCACCTGCATTTTGCTGAGATAACTCACTAACGGTCTAGAAAATGGTGCTTGGCAAGGAGGAAGGAAGGTAGCTTGTCTTCTAAGGCCGCCTCATTCGGAATCCTATATATAACTAAATAGTCGATCCCTACTAACTCAAATTCTCTTAACATGCAGCCCTCCACATGTGTTAAGGCATTTATATGTAACTTTAAATGAAAAGATGAACTATTAATATCATCTGTTTAGATCTAGTTGGTTGACCTATGTAACCAGTCTGATGTTGGTATTCTCGTCGACAGGAGGGAGCATAATGTTTGGCCACGTCCCTAGGTAACCCGGATCAGGGGGGCGCATGCGGGAGAAGGTCTTAATATTACTTGGAGGATCGTATTCCATGTAATTGAGATTGCCATGGGAGGAGGAGGATGGTACATGGTTCATTAAACCATATTATTCTTATAGGTCCTAGTAAATTCACAAATTGATTATAGTGCCATATGCATTTCTTTCCAATACGAGGGATGTTATGGGATGAAGAGTTATAACATGAATTTGTACAAATAATATTGACTCAAAAAATAACCATCACATCATTCTATATTTAAATTTGCAGACTTTGCACAGAGTAGCCTCAAAGATACTTGTCTATTAACTGATCCAGCAGAAACTCCATAGAAATGTTATCATAGAAAGGTGCACTTCGCATCTTGGACTTACATAGATTCATGACACTGTATGTTTCAACAAAGATTCATTTTTTAGACAGCCTAGAGGTTAGCCGAAAATCATATAACCTTCTATATGTATTTTGTGCGCATTGCATGAAATCAAATATGGTTCTATCAGCCGATGAGATTTTATGTTTTTATGTCAGATGCTTGTTCACATGGAAAGATCTTGATAATCACCTTGATTTATTGAAGAAATAAATTATTTGTTGTATGGCTAAGTGATAATATGTCCATATTGACGGAAGTACATAATCCTATGAACTAATTTGCTGAAGAATCAAGTAGGTATCACAGCTTATTGCTTGCAAGGCTCAAATGAATGGGATAAAACAAACCATCACTCTCTCTCTCTCTCTCTCTCACACACACACACACACACACACACACACACACACAGAGTACCGTCCCGGACACACCCGCCGATGGTCGTTACTCCTGGCGGGATCTAGACTGGCCTCAAAGATCAATACTAGTCTTTTCTGCGCACTTTGTCCTCACTTGAGTGTACCCGGGAGCAACTTCCCGGTCGGTCACCCATCCTGAAATTACTTCAATTTGAGCATGCTTAACTTTGGAGTTCTGTCTGAATGGGCTTCCGGAAAAGAAGAAATTCCTTATTGATATGAGTAGTCTATCATCCCTATTAAGCCAGGCTATCACACACACAGACACACACACATCTATATAAAACGCCACAACAGTGTGTACACAGCTTTGTAGCTGTAAAACCAGACATATTTTATGTCCATAGCACATATAAGCTTCCACAAAGGTAGTTCTGTGAGGAGATAACTGGCTAAATAACAATTTACGGTGGCAGGTTATGGTTTCCTCTTAGATCAAATAAGCTTACTCTTGTTTCTACTTTCCAACTTTTGGATAAACATTTCAGATGTGATTTCTTTGCATCACTAAAGAATATAATTATATTCACCGAAAAGAGCATGAGAAAATTATAAAATAAACATGCAGTTCTTCTAGCATAAGCTGAACAACAACATGTGATGTGTATTTTCTTCACATTTATATCTATGCTAAATCTACGTACATAAGCTGTAACCTTTACATAATCAAAACGATAGAAACGAACGGTGTAGATTAGTCGCTCCAAAGTTAAGAAAATCCAGCGGTGGAGATTTACAGCATAGATGTTTGAACCACGTGCAAGAAACCATTACATGTACATGTACCAGACCAAAACTGAGTACCCATCAGAAAAAGGAGACCAAAACATAGTACGATTCACTGGTCTCCATGAAGAATACACCCAAAAAGGACAACTGGTAGATTCCTAACTGGAAGACGCACAACTGAGCTAATTGATTTCTTATTAAAACACGCACACTACTTGATTTGTAGCAAGAATTCAAATGTGTAAGCAGAATAGTGCACACCTCCGTACGCTCCGCGAACACTCAGGATGATGCAAAACAAATGGACAAAAAAGTTATTGTTCAGTCAAGATCATAGCTATTGTATGAATATATCGGTAATGAGATGGTTCTGCCCACAAAAATAAAAGAATTAGATGGTTCTTATCATTGAATGCTAATTTCACAGTCGTCTGACAATTAGCAAAACCGAAATGTTTATTACTAACTTTATATGCATAACATTTGGTGAAAGACCAAAATACAAATCATATTTCCCACATAAGGTAGAAATTCCCACCAAAGTCTGATCATGTTTCCTGGAGATGCATATGCTCGCTATAATATTTATTGTAATTTAAATTATATATCAACGACAATGTGGGAAAAAAACTAAGTAACATCAGTTTCCCTACATTGGAAAATATTGGTAGAGAAAATAATAATAATATATATATAATTGTAACATGCGGGTGAAGGAAAGAAAATAGGTTTAGCAAGAAGGTTAGGAACAAATTTATTGCAAGTGCGTGAATAACCATTTTGGCTATGCTGAAAAACACAATTCAAGGCAAAAGAACATGTTCCTCGTCAGAAAAATGCTACACTGTGCTCAGGTGAGAAATTCTAGCAATTTCCACACCATTAAAAAAAAATAGGTTGTTTTATACGGGAAAGCAGCGAAATATTAAATAATATTAATATGAGAAGACATGGATGCATATATACTTAATCAACTACCCTAATAGAAAACAGAATTGCAAAGGAAAATGATGGAAGAGATAACAATATGACGATAAAGGTCGTCAATATTTCTTTTTCTTTGGCTATGCTGAAAAACACAATTCAAGGCAAAAGAGCATGTTCATGGTCAGAAAAATGCTACAATGTGCTCGGGTTAGAGAAATTCTAGCAATTTTCACACCATTAAAAAATTGGGTTGTTTTATACTGGAAAGCAGTGAAATCTTAAACAATATTAATATGAGAAGACATGGATGCATATATACTTAATCAACTACCCTAACAGAAAACACGATTACAAAGGAAAAATGATGGAACAGATAACAAGATGATGATAAAGGTCATCACTATTTCTTTTTCTTGGCAATGACTTCTATAGTAAAATCTGTGCAAGGATGAATGTATAGGGATGTGAAGGAAAGGAACTGGGAAAGCAGTCAACCTACTCGTACAAATCGTGAGACGTCGAAAATTTCAATGGGACCCCATGTTTAATAATGTTTCCTAAATATTACTTTACTACATAAATATTCATGTAGAGCTAACCAAAAAAATAAGACATTAAAATATTTAGCAAGTCTAGCCACGCAAATGTGCGGGTTATATTGCTAGTTCAACTGGTATTTAAAGCGGTGCACTTAGATTTAAGGGGCACATAACCATATAACAGCAGTACATGGCTAGACTTGCAATATGACAATATAAAACAATATAAAACAATGGAATGTGTAAACTGTGTATCTATATGTCACTACTAGGGAAAAGCCTATACACAGAATCTTAGCAGCAGCGCGGTTCAAAATAGAGCGCTGCTGGTAAGTAGTTGTAGCGCGTGTTACGTAAACTCGCTGCTGCTAAATATTTAGCAGTAGCGCGCTCGGCCAGAAACGCGCTGCTACAAATATCGACCGGCGGTGTTCCCCCAACTCTAAGTAGCAGTAGCGCGGTCGCAGAAACAGCGCTACTGCTAAGTGCATAGTAGTAGCGCGGTTTCCTCGAGATCGCTGCTGGTAAGTTTCAAATTGCCGCAATTTTTTGGACCAGTTAGCAGTAGCGCCTTACCTAAAAGCGCGTTGCTGCTAAGTTCTTAGCAGCAGCGCGGTTTCTCACCAGCGCTACTGCTAACCCCACCAACCCCCAACCCGTCCCTCCCCTCCCCCTTGCTTTTTTCCCTTCCCCCTACCTCCCCCTCTCCTCTCTTCCCTCCACCACATGCTCCCACTCTCACTTTTTTCCCTTCCCCCTACCTCCCCCTCTCCTCTCTTCCCTCCACCACATGCTCCCACTCTCACTCTTCTTCTTCTCAATACTTCTCCCCCATTACTCTCTCTCTTCTCTATCCACCTTCTCTCTCTTCATTACTCCTACATAACTACACCACCTCCATTAATGCATCCCCTTTCTCTTTTTTCTTCCCCCTCCACTAGTTGAAGTTGTCTCCTTCCAAATTAGGTAGCTAGGTAGATGTAGGATTTAGTTAAGTGACCTATTTGCCCCCTAACTAGATCTATCTTTGTCAAGAAGAGCTTAATTTGTGCACTTTGATCTCCCTACAACATCATCTTCGCCATCAAGATAGAGGTGATGAAACTTTCATGCTTTTGCAAAATGGAAATGTGTTTATGTGTGTGTGATATGTTTGTGGAAATTGTGTGTGTGGCATGAGTTGGCGCTTGTAAATTGTGCTTTTGAGTTGCCTATGTTTTGCCGAAATGTCGATTTATTTCCGTTTCGGCGAATTCCGGGCAAACTCTAGATCCATATATGTCCTATTTTTAGGGAAGGTCATGCCAAATTTTTTTATGACTTTGATGCATGCATGCATTTTTACAATCAATTTTTTTATTATTACCGTGCAGAGTTGACGATGGTCAGTGGAACGATGGTGGACAGGTGGTTGCGGTCGGCGGTGCAAGACATGAAAGAAAATAACTGGACAGAGGTTTTATGTCCGTGTCAAAAATGCAAAGGAATAGTTTGGCTCGACCCCCATGACGATGGTCGTGTCGAAGCGCACCTGCTCATGACTGGTTTCATGGATGGCTATACTAGGTGGATAATTGAAGATGAGGATGACGATGTTGAGGATGCCGACGGGGCAGGAAATGATGACACGGGGCAAGACGAAGAGATGATCGATAATGGCGGCGGGGAAGAGGCCGGACATGGCGGCGGAGAAGGGGCCGGACATGGCGGAGGAGAAGGGGCCGGACATGGCGGCGGAGAGAACGACATGGACTCCACGCAGCAGAGTTCGTCGGTACTAAGTTCAATTGTGCGGGACCCTCATGTTCAAGCATTGCTTCGCAAGGAGATGAGTACTGAGAGAGCTGCTTCTAGAGAGGAGGCTAAGCTGGAGCAACTGGTGGTAGACTCGAACACTCCATTGTATGATGGTTGCAATCCTGAGGTGACCCAGTTGAGTTTCACGCTCCAACTCCTGAAGACGAAGGCTAAAAACAAATGGACCGACACTAGCCTCGATGAGCATCTCAAGTACCTAAAGGATGTTCTTCCCGTGGGTAATCTATGTCCTACTAGTGTTGATGAGGCCAAGAAGATCGTGTGCCCTCTTGATCTGCCACACGTTAGATACCATGCATGCATCAATGATTGCATAATTTATCGGAAGGAGCACGCGGAAAAAACAAGCTGTCCGGTGTGCAATGCTTCTCGATACAAGAAGGCCGGGAAGAAATGTCCCCAGAAAGTTGTATGGTACTTACCGATCACTCCCGTCTCCAGAGGTATTTTGTAGATCCCAAGGAAGCAAAGCTAATGCGCCGCACGCCGAAGAGGAAGAAGCCCGATGATGGAGATGATCCGAAGCTGAGACACGTGAAGGATGGAAGCCGTGGAGAGCGTTGAACAGCTTCTATCGGTATTTTGAATGTGATGCAAGGAACATCGTGCTCGTGGCGTGTACCGATGGCATGAACTGCTTGGCAACCGAACACCAACCATAGTACATGGCCCGTGTTTGTATGGATGTACAACCTCCCCTGGTTGTGCATGAAATCAAGTACATTCACATGAGCATGCTTATTCAAGGGCCAAAACAACCAGGAAATAATATTAATTTGTATCCGGGCTACTTCAAGAGGAGTTAGACACGTTATGGAAAACACCGCCAAGACATGGGACGCCAAAGACAAAGGTGAGTATTTCAACATGAGAGCTGCTGATCACGATAAAGGCAGGACTATCTCGATTACGGATATGTGGCAGGCCAGGTGTGCCATGGATATTGCGGATGCACGCGGTGAATGGATGATACAACGCCTCAAGAGCTAACGCCAAGGAAAGATGGCGGTCTGGGAAAATCGTGTACATGGGGCATCAAGATGGCTTGAACAGACGACCCGTGGAGAAACCGTGGAGATCTATTCAATGGTCACGCTGAGCATCGAGGACCTCCACGTAAGCGGAGCGGTGCCGAAATCGATGAGCTGTTGAAAACTGGAATGAGTGCCCCGCGCCGAAAGATGATGAGAAAGGCGCCAGAGCAGCTGCTGAAGGTATGGAAGACGAGGTCGTGTTCGGGACTTGAGTATGGCACAAACTCGATACACCTCATTGCCTAGATCAAATGCATATCTCTAAGAATGTCCTTGAGAGCTTGCTCGCAACACTGATGAACATGCCGGATAAGACCAAGGATGGGCCGAAGGCAAGAAAAGACTTGCAAGATTTGAAAATCAGAGAAGATCTGCACATGCCGCCCGTAAAATGTCGACGAGACAGAGACGGAGACAGAGGCACGGAGAAGAAGGGCAAGAAATTAAAGAAAGAAGATTATTGCCCCCTCTTGCTTCACCTTAAGTCGCTGAGATCAATCAATTCTTTAAGTGCCTTACGGAGTGGAAGTTAGTTCGCCATCGTGGCAAGATAAGCGATATCTAGACACGGACAAGAAAAGGTTCAGCGGGATGAAGTCTCATGACTGTCATGTGATCATGACGCAGATACTACCTGTTGCCCTTAGAGGGATAATGGACAAGCACGTCCGTGACACGCTTATTGGTCTCTCGCAACTTTTTGACGCCATCTCTCGAAAGTCGATCGGTGTGAAGCAGCTCCAAAGGCTACAGGAAAAGATCGTTGTGATCTTGAATGAGCTTGAGATGTACTTCCCGCCGCGTTCTTCGACGTGATGGTGCATCTGTGTGTCCATATTGTGGATGACATAATAGACTGGGGCCGCCATTCCTGCACAACATGATGCCGTTTGAGAGGATGAATGGGATCATCAAAGGATTCGTTCAGTAACATGTCCCGTCCGGATGGAAGCATCGTCAGGGCTATTTGGCACAAGAGTGCATCTCTTTCGTGAGAATTTTCTATATGGCGCAGACCAGCCGCTGGTGTTAGTGTTGGTTTGCCCGTTAACAAGCACGATGGGAGGCTCAAGGAGATGGTCATCAGAACGGTCGCAGGAACTGCACGTGGCATACTCAGATCGACGCAGCGATTTTGACAGAGCAAACTTGGTAGTGCTACAACACCTAGACGAGGTAGATCCTTTCGTGGCACTGCACAAAGAAATTATCGCAAAGAAGTATCGTGACCGGGGGGTATGTAGGACGGACGCCGGTTACTAGAGAGCACAACTCCACTTTCCTGCATTGGTTCAAAGAGCATATTATTGCTAATCCCCCGGAGGAGGGCTCTAAGGACGGATTGCTCATATACGCCTTAGCACATGGCCCCTCGCCCAACCTCGTAACCTATCAGGCATATGATATCAACGGATACGTTCTACACGGAGGCAAAAGATATGGACAGTGATGATCGAACTCGGGGTGACGATGGAATGCATGACCGCAGCGACAACGGCACAACCGAACGATTTTATGGAAGGGTCGAGGAGATCTGGGAGCTTGACTACTCGACTGCACAACACGACGATGTTCCGTGTCGATGGGCTAAGAATGTCGAAGAGAAAGCCGGATGTTCACTACCATGACTATACCCGACGCCAAGAGCGCCATCGTCAACGCTATCGCAAAAAACGAGCCATGGGTACACGCTAAGCACGTGACACAATGCTTCTTCATAACTGACCCGCGCAATCCCAGCCGTGTTGTCGTGAGGAGAGGCAAAAGGAACATCATTGGAATGGATGGAGTCGCCAACGAGGAAGACTATGATCAGTACGGCAACCCAATGAGGGAAGATGACGATGATGATGAAGTATACGTCAAAAGAAGAATCAATACTACATTACCTAAGAAAAATTGTACTCCATGGAAAAGGCAAAGTCACAATGAGGGGCTCAATTATTCTTCGACGAACAAGAAGGGAAAGAAGCTGACTCAAAACGAAAACGTCAAAGCACTGAGGAAACGTATGTTATGGGTCCAATGATGTGTAATATATATATGTTCCTATTTTGTATACACACTTAGCCATATGATGTGTAATATATATGTTCCTATTTTGCATACATATTTAACCGCCAAATGATGCAATATATATCGCCTCCTTCGCTCACTGCCTCGGAAATAAAAGTGGGATAAAATAAAGGAAAAGAAAAATGAAAACTGGCAGTAGCGACGGCAGTAGCAGCGCGTTTCCACAAAACCGCTACTGCTACAGACCATAGTACTAGCGCATTTCTTATAAACCGCTGCCGCTACGCACCATAGTAGTAGCGTGTTTCACATAAAGCGCTGCAGCTACAGACCATAGTAGTAGCGCGTTTCGACATAACGCGCTACTGCTACGTCCACTTAACCCAAAATTCTCACTCGCCCAGCTTCATCCCGCCACATTTTCCCCCCAAATCCCCACTCTCTCTCCGGCCCCCGTCGCTCCGCCGCGCCCGACCCGGCCCTGGCCTTCGCCCGACCGCCCGGCGCCGGCGCTTAGCCTGGCGCTTCGCCCGTCCTGCCTCGACCCGACTCGGCGCTCGCCCGACCACGCCGCTCGCCTCGACCCAGCCGCCGCCCCGACCACGCCGCCACCCCGACTAAGCCGCTCGCCTCGACCCGGGCCAAGGCTTCGCCCGACCCCGGCGCTCGCCCCGACCGTCGGCCCTCGCCTCCCTCCTCGCCCTGCACTCTCTGTAAACCCCCTCTCTGCTAGGGTTTTTCATGTTAATTAATTAGGTTATCTATTTAGTTATGAATTTAGCTAGGTTTCAAAATTAGCTGAATTTATATGGAAATTTGAACTGGACATGTGATATGTGCATATGTCATGTTTTGGACATGTCATGTTTGGAAAATGATCCGAGTGGCCTATGTTACGCCGAAATGTTGATTCATTTCCGTTTCGGTGAATTTCAGGCGCTCGATATGTCCATTTTTTAGCAAAGGTCATGCCGAAATTTCCCGTGAATAAAGGCATGATTTGTGCTACATAGTTGGCATATCGAGTGCTGGCACATAGATTTCTTTTACGTCATTTCTCATTTATTCATACTTTTAGAAATAAATGAGGCCACTTAATCATAGGAAACATGTCGAACAACGAAGAAACTGGGCCTTCTGACCAAGATGCAGACGAGATGGATTATGATGGTGAACAAGAGTACCTCGACTATTTGACTGCTAAGCAAGGTTTGCAGGTCGGCCTCGATGATGGTACCGACGCCCACATCGACACCGACGGGCGCCGCACCGATGGCGGCGCCAAGACCGTGGGGAAGGTATCGGGGAAGGTACCGCCCCGATGCCGATACCGAAAAGAGGAAGCATAAGAAGCAGAGGATACGAAAACCTAACAAACTAGGGATTGGACGACTTGTGATCACAAAGATGGCACTGGCAAGTTTGAGCCGTTAGAGCGGAAGAACCTCGCAAGTGCTATGGGAACCAAGTAGGATGCATCCTACGGAATGCGCGAGCATCAACGACGATGACTTAAGGAGTAAAGAACATTTGACGCAGTTGCTCCTAACGGTTGCACAAGAGATTCAAGTTCCCGACCGGGATGATAACATAGAACAACCGTGGGATGATCCGAAGATGAAAAAGATTAACAATCACGCCATGGGCATGTTCAGCAATGATTTGGCCTCCGGAAAGGGAGGGTGAAACGAGCTATTGAGGCTGATGAACCCTGTCCAAGATTACGGAGGAAAATCCGACACTTACGGAAGAGGAGTTCGAAAAGTTCAAGGACACTTGCGCTACCGAGGCAGCCAAGGCTAAGGCTGCGAAATTCAAAAGCCTTCAGCTCCGAACACGGAAGCATCGCCCGGAAGCCGTGGCTACCTCGGTAAAAGGCCCATATGGGATAAGGAGGACGCGAACGTGAAGCCGCGGGTTTCCTGACCCCTTCGCGAAGTTCACCAACCCCTTGGAGCATGACTTCATCAGGCCCGCTACAAGTGGGACAAGGAGAAAAGGTTTTTACACGGACAAGATCACGAGGAAATTGATTAGACTCTCGAGAAGCAACACCGCTTGCAGCCGAAAGCCCTACTTCTTCGATGAGGCCCAAGTGGGACACCCTCTCAACCGGGCCTTGAACGAACTTAAGGGACTCCCGCTGGACCAGCGGCCGCAATATGGTCGTGTGCACGGCGCCGAGACGGCGCCACGTGGAAGGTGTTTTACAACGACGCCCAGAGGCCAAGAAGCGTAAAAAGAAGTTTAGTCAGCGGACATCGACGCAAAGGTGAAGCTTGCGGTCGAGAAAAAGCAGCCGAGGACGCGAAAAAAGCAGCCGAGGACAAATATGAGTTGCTACAGCAGAAATCAATGCAGCAGAATCGCTCGCAGAAATGATTTCGCTACTAACTTGGTTCCATTATCATCAATCGGGCGAAGGAAAATCCGCACAAGACGGTACATGATTTCCGATGCCGTTTAAACGCGAAAGCAACTCCATGAACAACAACACCATCGCACCATCTCTTGCTCAAGCAACCGGGCCTCCTCTCGCAGCCGCCTCCGCCATAGCAGCCCGTCCTCGGCCTCAAAGCGCTAGGTGGGCCTTCGTCTTTGGCTGAGCTCGGCGCCGCCACGGTAATTACATGTCGCACCAACATATATATATATAGATAATATTCCATTTTGTTGCCTTTCGGTTGTTTTACACCACGACATATGTGTTTGCGGTGCTAAAGAAACCCCATGCACCATACTCTACTTGATCAAAGGCCGAAGGTGGACGTGGGAAAGGGGATGATAATGGACCCTCTCAACGCACATTCCACAACCACCCGATCCCGCTGGGCACTTCAGGTTAGCTTGACCAGTGTGAAATCGGGCACGAGGATTTGCCTCCTCCAAGATAAAGCATGTGGGAGCGGACGACCAGACCCCGCCATGATTGGACGATGCAAGGGTTGGGTGCTGCTATGGTCAAGAATCTTATTAAATGCGAGCCGCCGAGAGCACACCAATAACTACCACACATCAACAAGCATAAAGCGGAGACCACCACCCCACCTACGCAATTACCAGCTCTGTAGTAGTGCGGGTGAGAGCGGCGGACGACATGATGAAGGGGTGCAATAGTATGGCTGATGTACCAGAGAGCAGAGAATGGATGATGAGACGGAGGTCGACCCTATGGATTACCTCAATACAAACGCAGTATGACTGTGACATAGATGTGATGAGTCAACCATATGACGAATCAGGCTATCAGCTTGCTAATGAGGATATGGATGATATGCCGGGCAGGGCCGCACCATGGAATGCAAAAGTCTCTTCATGAAATCCTCACATGACACGCTCAAGATGCCGCCAACACAGGCTCAACTAGCCGGGCGCGAGGGTCGACAAGATTTAGCCCGGGAACACTTGGGCAGGGGTTAAGGAAGGGTCGGAAGGTGTGCCCAAGAAAAGGAGAGGAAGAGATCGGGAAGGTAATCGCCTCCAAACAAGCCAGAGCACACAGCAGCCGACGATGCATTTCAAGAGCGTGTACCCGTGAAAGGTGCGGTCATGTTCCATCTCACGGGTGAGCCGATGCTACCGCCGAAACCGCTGGAGGCACTATCAGGATCTCAGAGACTGCACGACCATGTCTGTCGACCGAGAAAAGCCTACTAGCCTCAAAGGATCCGGGATATCCGACATACGCGGCTCGTGTGCACGAGGGAAGTGCTACGTCGACACACGGCCCGCGGAGGTGTTCTTCCTGCGGTTTGACCATATCTTTGAGATGTTTCTAACAAGGCGGCTTGATTTTACTATCGTCCGCCTTTTTGCGCTACATATGAGCTCCGTCGTGAAGAGTGAAGAAGTCTCGCAAATCTGTGTGGCGGATCCGCATTACATGCACGAGTCTTTCTTGAGTCTCGCGACTTTGAGCGTGAAACTGCTAGGGAGTACCTCCAAAACTTCATGGTACAGAATAAGGACCGGAAATTGTCCTCGTGCCTTATCATCCAAAGTAAGTCAGTTCGGACAACCCTTTCGTACATTTCAATCATTCCTTCTCTCTCATATGGGGAATAATTTGAGGTGTCTTTTCCCGCAGCAACGGGCGCGCCATTCTTATCGTTCTTTACCCGCAAGTCTCCCACGCGTGTATTTTGACCCTTCGAGAGACTACGAGAAAAGGACTACACCCACATAATGAATATTCTAGATGATGCTCTCCAAGGCTTCAGCTATAGAGGTGGCCACGTGCATATCAGGAAACAAAGGAACAAGAAGATGGGTTTCGCGCATAAAACTAACTTCTCCTGCATCCATGTCCCAAAACCAAGCAAGAAGGATGGATTCTATATTGTCCATCTCATGATTCAGTTCAACACGGATCACCAAAAACTTCGCATTAACAGCAGAAATGATGATCAAATCCACAAGTGGCTAGAATCTCATGGAGAAGCGAATTATAAACTTAGAGATGACTTCTTTCGCATCCAAAGCGACATTGCGACGATCATCATGAAAGAAGTCGTCGATGAGAAGGGGATGTTCCACCACGGCCCTATATCGCGGTGACGTCCGAACTCGCATAGGCATGCAACGCCTAGACCTCACGCCGCTCAAGCAGCTAGGGTTCGCCCTCGATGATATGGAAGGATGGAACTTCTAGTGATTTATGATGCCGATGATGATGATATGTGTCGGTTGAACTTGTATACTTTTTGTAGCGATGAAACTTTGTGATGTCCACGGTCCCTGCCGAACTTGCGTAACGCTACTTTGTTAGTTGGTGTACGATGACCTGCGTACCTCTAGTTAATTAATTTGCATACCGTATATGTTGCATCTAGTTGCTAACCTTTCTTTTTTGGTGTTGCTCTAGTATATTTTTTGCATATATATGATTGTACATCCTCTTCATGAACATGCATCTCTAACAGGTACCTAGTTTCTTGATGGCGAGATGGAAATGCTATGTCGTGTACAAAGGGAAGGTTCCGGGGGTGTACAACGAGTGGCATGAGTGTCAGGCGCAAGTGAATGGGTTCACGGGCGCCAGCCATAAAGGCTTCAAAAGCAGACAAGAAGGAGAAGCTAGTTACTTGAGGTTCACGCTAGCGCGAGAGAGGACTCGTAACCGCCACCTCATGTACTGCATGGTTCCGCTCTCACTCATAGTGATAGCACTTCTTGCGTATGCCTTTATTTAGATGGATGACGTTGTTGTAGTTGCAAGTATTCGAGACTTGCATGTATTGCTATTTTCGAGATGATCACAAGATATCACTTTGTGTTGGATGATGATTATGAATAGACTATTTGTATGTACATGCTATGATTACATTTGTGGTCTCGCAGGCATTTGTATGTGTATCATGATGAAATTTCTATGTGCTAAAGATTCTTCTACAAAGCCGGTTCAAATACAAAACAAATATGCCAAAAAAAACTACTTAAATTAGCAGTAGCGAGTGTACGAAAGTTAGCAGCAGCGCCGCTATAGCAGTAGCGCGTCCCTCCAAAGAGCGCTAGCGCTAATAGCGGTAGCGAGCTTCCCGCAACCGCGCTGCTGCTAGACTTGTATAGCAGTAGCGCGGGAGGGCACGCGCTACTGCTATGAGTTAGCTGTAGCGCCGTATTAGTAGCGCGGGTACCCGCGCTGCTGCTAGCTTTTTCCCTAGTAGTGTGTGGTAAATGTCTAGAGTTGCAATATGACATTGGAGGAAATTTTGTGTCAACTCAAGCAATCAAAGTTGTCTATATAGTTGGGGTTCATACCACTTGCGGGACCAGTGGGATCATTCTTCCTCTGCATAATATGAACAAATGAAAATGTGTGAATACCAACCTTCAAAACTAATATATTAAATTCTCTCTCAAAAAACTAAAATATTAAAAAGTACATGTACAAGCGAAATTTGCATGTGTTGCACCAAGGAAATGAAACTAATTCCCTTTCATCGTGTGGGTAAGGTAGGCAAACCACACAAGCTTTACTTTAGAGTGACAAATTTTTTTACAGAGTTGGTTGAATGAAAGAAGGAGAGGAGCAAGGGCGGCCGTCATTTGATGTGAAGTTGTATATATGAAAGAAGGAGAGTATTCTTCACCCCCTCTCTATTTTGACATTAATGCACCGTATTTTTACGTTTCATAAATTTTGTCTTATTTCATACATAAAAAGAGAACGTAAAAAAGTATGTACTCGCCGTAAAAAATACTCTATATTACGTAAATTTACGAATGTAAAAACATAGTATAAAATGTACATAAAATGTGATTTTTCTGGTCGTCTGACCTTTTTTTATGCCAAATTTTATGCAGTGAATCAATATGACTGTAACTATTTGTATTTGAAACACAATTTATTTATGAAATGATCGTAAGATTATCTCGGGTGAAGAATAACTATTCTGCACCCTGGGTGATGAATAGTGTTATATATATATATATATATATATATATATATATATATATATATATATATATATATATATATATATATATAGACGGTCTATTCTGCTAATATTAGCAGAATAACTATTCTGCACACCACTTCGGCACTGCACGCTCAACAGAAGCGCACTGCATCATATTGACGACGAGCACTGCAATAGAGACTAGTGAACTTCGTGTCGAAAAAAATTGCACGCGGTGTTTTTTCGGTACTGTTTTAGCTCTAATTTTTTAACCGTTTATCAAAATGAGGCGTGTAATATACCATTGAAAAGCTATGGATTAGGCGCAACTTCGACATGTTGAATACTTTTCGAGATTCCACATGGTTTAAGAGCAGTTTTGAAAATAGTGCGGCGGATGACGAGTGGCAGCGAGCGTTTTTTCGCGTTTTTTCTAAACCGCTTGTCGGAATGAAGAAAATAATACGCCGTTGGATAGATATCATCGAGGCGCATCTTTTTCATATATAAATATTTCTCTAATTCATTACGGTTTAAGAGCAGTTTCAAATTTACTAAAACGCGGATCTCTGTTTTTCAAATTTTTTGAATTTTTCATTACTGTTTTCACTCCAGTTTTTGAACCGTTTGTCGAAACAAGGCATGTGATATGCCGTTGGAAAGCTACAGACAAGGCGCAACTTTCAAATGTTGAAATAGTTTTGAGATTCCTTACGGTTTTAAGTTAATTTTGAAAATCGTGCGGCTGACTTCGAGAGGCAGCGGCTGTTTTTTCGTGAAATTTTTATGAACGGCTGGTCGGAATAATTCAAATCATATGCCGTTGGAAAGATATCAATGAGAAGCAACTTTTTCATGTAGAACACTCTATCTAATTCCTTACGGTTTAAAAGCAGTTTCGATTTTACCGAAAAGCGGACACTCTTTTTCGCGACACCCGAATGGACGTGGGTACTTCATCCGACTGAAAACCGCACTGCAACGGGTAAGAGAACTGCATGTTTTCTTTTATTCAAACGTGACTTTTTCAAGAACGAGAAAGTAGAGTGCACTTCACATCGGGTGTAAATGAACCACAACAGTACCAAAAAGTGAACCGCATTACTTTTTTTCGCTTTCGTAACAATTTTTTTGCACTTATGGGATGAACAACATCATACGGCCGACCGCATTGCTTCAGAACAAAAACCGCACTGCATCGAACGGGCAAGCGAGCTGCATAATTTCTTTTGTCGGACGTAATTTTTCTCATACGAGTTTTTGTTGTCTTTTTTCTTTACTTTTTTTTTGTGAACGAGAATGGACTGCATAGACGACGGCAAGTGAACCCCAACACTCTTGAGGGTGAACCGCATTACTTTCTTTTACTAGTTTAAATGTCTTTCAACAAACACAACATAATTTTTTTAAATACATTTTTCCAAGTGAAGTGTACTTCAAAGTCCTTCGGAGTGGACTTCTTTTAAAACCGGAGTGCACTGTAGTTTTCTCTTTATTTTTTCTCTAGTGTTTAGGTTCCTCCTAGTGCACTTCATACATTTTTTTTGGTTAATGAAATATGCACAGCAGGGACGACGCGAGTGGACTACATATTTTGTTTGCACGCTACACATTACACACAAGCATTCATCCACATCCATTTTTTACTCTTTTTTCCTCTCTGCATTTTTCTCAAACAACAAAATGAATTTATTTTAAAGGAACATTGACAGAGAATTTATGTCTGTTTTCTCGAAGAATAAAACGAACTTTAGAAAAAACGACGACATTCTTTTTTTCTCCTTGGTACATGTACTGCACTGAAAAAAGAAACAAGCATTTTCTGTATTGCATCCATGCGTGGCCATGGCGCACGCAAGCACTGAAACGGCCGTGACACCGGACGGCATGCGAGGCCATGGCGAACTGCATCCGAAGGCAAAAAAAGAAGCAGCAAAGGCGCAATTTCTGGACTGCACGGGCGTTGTTGCCGCTGCTCACCTTCAGCTCCATGATTGAAGGAGGTTGACCTCCTGCCTGCCCTTCCGGCGATGCCTCAGAACAAAGGAAGGGAGATGGAGGTAGGGGATAGAGGAAGGGCTGCGGTGGAGGCCCCGAGAATCGCCTGATTGCGATCGCTGCTGGCCCGAGCCGCACGCCCATTTGTGGATTTTGCCGTCACGGCGATGGAGAGGTCGTTAGAGGAGGCGGGCGGCCTCATGCGGGGGTGGGAGTGGAGGCGGCTTGCGGGAGGCCTTGCCGGCTCCAAACCGTCGTTGGAGGGCCGCGTGGGGCCGCAGGTGTCCGGATCTGGCGTGGGGAGGGAGGAGGCGCACTGCAGTGGAAGAAGGTGGTGGCAGCGGCGCACCGGCGTAGAAGGTGGAGGGAGTTGGGGTCTGAGATGGGAGGCCACTGGTGGTGTCCGTGGCTGCCTACGGGGCCGGGACAGCCGGATCCTGCGCGGGCAAGGCCCTGATCTCCGATTGGGTGCCGTGGTGGACGGATCTAGGACTACTTATGGACTGGGTTGCGGGGGAGGGGTGCGGCGGTGGTGGCGCTGTAGGTGGCCGGGCTATGGGGGAGGGGCGCGGCGGCGGTGGCGCTGTAGGTGGCCGGGGCTGCGGGGGAGGGGCGCGGCGGTGGTGGCTCTGTAGGTGGCCGGGGCTGCGGGGGAGGGGCGCGGCGGTGGTGGCGCTGTAGGTGGCCGAGGCTGCGGGGGAGGGGCACGATAGTGGTGGCGCTGTAGGTGGCTGGTCGTGGCAGTGCGCCGTCGGGGAAGGAGGCCGACCACCGGAGAGGAGGGAGGAAGCAGCGGGAGGGAGGTGGGTTGGGGCGGCATGGAGCAGGGCAAGGAGGGGAGGGGAAAGTGGTGGGTTCGTTCCCGCCAGGAGGAACTGGTGCGGTGGCTCGCGACGGGAGGGTGCGGCGCGGGGAGGGAGGGGGCGGCGCGGGAGGAAGGGGCGGCGTGGTGGGGGGAGGAGGAGGGCGGCCGCACGGGAGGAAGGAGGCGCGGGAGGGAGGGGAGGCGGGGCATGGTGGAAGGTGGAGATCGTGCGGGAGTGGGAGGGACAAGATAATGTGGGTGGGTCTTTTTTTTTACGTAGGCAGTTTGGTCGGGTCTTTAGTGTGGTTAGTTTGTAGCTACGAAGTGGGTGGGAGGTGTTATCAGAATAAGACGTTTCGGTGTGCAGAATAAGACTCTTAAGGGTGTTATCATAATAGACCCACCCATATCACGCTATTCGTCATCCTGGGTGAGGAATAATTATTCTTCACCCCCCCTCTATTTTAACATGAATGCACCGTAATTTTATGTTCCGTAAATTTTGTCTTATTTCAGACATAAAAAAGAACGTAAGAAAATATATAATCGCCGTAAAAAATATTTTATATTACGCAAATTTCAAACGTAAAAATATAGTGTAAAATGTACCTAAAATGTAATTTTTCTGGTCTTTTGACATTTTTTTATGCCAAATTTTACGCAGTGAATCAATATGACTGTAACTATTTGTATTTGAAACATAATTTATTTATGAAATGATCGTAAGATTACTTGTTGTCTTGAGCTTTTGCATACATCCATATATACTTTAAAATGCTGGTTTACTCTAAAACGTAGAGTCGATGTATAGGGAACATGAATGTATACCCTACTTTGCAAACTTTAATGCCCAATACTAAGAGAAGATAATTGTAGAGAGTGTTACATTTCTACTGTAAATTTTTGAAGAAAATATAATGGATGGTTACCTTATTTCGTACCTTTTCTCCTTTAAACACCTGGTTCATCTCTTTGCCATCCAGGAAGAAACGGACACCAGGTACAATTTTGAGAAATTAAGGTACAAGTCATGCATCAACCATGTGCAACTAGAATATCAGGATCAAGCTAAAAAAGTGTTCTTTTACTTTTGGTCTTCTATGTGTGTGTGCGCGTCTATCTGAATGAAAACTAAAATAGCTAAGAAACATAATATTCTAGGACAGAACACGAACCGCGAGACACATAAGTATAAAATTAAAATAGCTAAGAAACATAATATTCTAGGACAGAACACGAACCGCGAGACACATAAGTATGGCCATGTTGCCAACAAAACACTCTGGAAAGATAAGTGATCTAGAAAAACTGGAGGTACTAGATAGCTAAACCCAAAGTATAGTGGCATGCAAAGCATTCATAATGTAATAGTAAGTATATGTATAAATATCTACAAATTATTCGGTGTTAATTTAATGAGTATCAACACAAAGTATTCCCCGGACATATGCGCGTAATATCACAACATCTATAACTACAAGAGAGGGGCCAGGATACAATGTAAAATAAAAAAGAGGAAAAATATGCATGACGATGGAAATATAACTCTCTTGCTATTACGAATATTCTCTGTGGATAAGCAGGAGGAACCGAGGGAAGTGCATGTGAACTATGACTGCAAGGAGAAATTACAACCTCACTACATCAGAGCACCTTCTGATAAATGTCGTATATAATACTGTCTGAGCATATGCACACAGTTTCTTTAAGCAAGGAAATTCAAACTTTTTACCAGAGAAACAGGACGTCCAGTAGATGGCTTTTATATTCTCGATTCAAGCACATAACGGATCGATAGAGTATTATCATTCATTTATCGCAGCGGAAGTGACATAGCGAGACGAACGGGATGGCTGGCCGGCACCCGGGCCTTGGTGGCATCCAGGGCGCAACGCCCCAAGAAAAAATACGCCAGTACGTCCATGGAAACAGATCTCACCTGCCTACCTACTCCCTATAACGTATGTGAATTCCTACTTTACCTTGCAGAGGAGGTATACATACACCCTATAGCTATGTACTTCCAGGATCAATCAAATTAATTCGCTATTCATGCCCAGATTTGGATTGGTGAACGACTTACCCAGTCTGTCTTGCCGTTTTCTCTTTTATTGACGAGGACCTTCCAGTCCCCTTCCTTGAATGATTTGAGCTCCTTCAGCCAGGCCGGAACATCAACCTCCTTCCATTTCATTTTTCTGGGCTGTGCCAAGTTATTGGACATGTACTTGCTCGTTGCTTCATCCTTTGTGTTCTTGGACGAGTTAGTTGGTGATTCGTAATCCCCTCCCATCACCAAATGAATCGCCCCGGGAGAGGCTTTCATCGAGGGGATCTTCGACCCGCTATTTCTCTCAGATTGGGTGCTTGACCCTATGGAGTTGACCATTCTGTATTTTGTTGTTTGGGCTGTGGCTATATGAGTCTCCTTTGCTGTACACGAACATATATAGGCAATGGTTGAGGCAAAAACTAGCAATACATTATGGAAATTAATGAGGGGCCAGCCTGGCATAAGTTATTAGCATACGAACATGATCTTACAACCGCAACACCCATGCAGGCACATTATTGACTATAGATTTGCAGTAATAAATGATAGCCAATCTCAAAAATTATAAAATAAATAATATCCAAACTATTATAGGGCACAACTAATGTTTCGACACAGCATCTCTAGCAAATCCCGCAATACCATGCGTCCCACAAAATTCCGATCATTTTACCAGATGGATCCTTTTGCGTCTTAACAGGTCCGCTAAAATTAGCCCGCACTGGTGTGCATAAACCGATCGCGCCGACGCTATATCTACGGCTTCGTATCCCTTTTACCGGACGCAAACCCTATCCCTCCTCCATCACTGGAGGCGTCTCGCTGCCGCCGCCACCGCAAAGCTCCTCCGCGATGGCTACCCTCTGGCCATCGCGCACTCCTCCGCCAACATTGGATACCTCACGCCGCCTTCGGACGCCAAGCGAGCCACCTCCCCGGTATGGTCGAAGTTGTGTTTAGCGTAAATAAATATTTAGCATGGATTCACTGGTGGAAAAAAGGCCTTTGGTCGCGGTTCGCAACTGCCATTAGTCGCGGCTGCGCAACCGCGACCAACTAAGCGCGACTAAAGCCCCCAACCTTTAGTCGCGGCTGCTTAAGAACCGCGACTAACGGCCCGCCCACGTGGGCGCCAAAGTGGCCGTCGGGCGGAGGACCTTAGTCGCGGTTCTTCCGCCAACCGCGACTAAAGGCCGCCGCAGGTTTAGGGTTTTAGCCCCCCTAAACCTGTTTTCTGTTTAATTTGTATTGTTTTATTTCTTTTGTGCTTTATTTTAATTTTGAAGGAGTTTCATATATTCTACGGTACTACATACATGCATATGAATGTACAATTTCAAATAAATTTGAAATTAGAACCAAAAGAATTCAAGAGGAATATACAATATATATTCAATATCATCGGATGACCATATACAATTTTGAACAAGTTTCCATACATGATTTAATCCATATAAATTTCTACGCCCTCGTAATAGTGTTCTCCTTTAGGATGGAGGACTTCCTTCTCGAACCATCCAGCTAGTTCCTCTTGAAGTGGTCGGAAGCGAGCTTGGACTAAGCATCCACGGAGGTTATTCCTCCGAGCATTGGTATCACTCGGATCAACCCGCCAGAGGTGTATCTCCGGATCCTCTCACGCACATAGTATGCACATAGATTGGTCAACGGTGGCTGAATATCCCCAAAGATTCTTAGGCTTTAACAATTTGAATTCTAGCTCTTTTTTGAATTCACCGACCTTTGTATCTACGAACCGTCTCCAAACCCTACGAGGCAAAGAAAATTAAATGAACAAGAGAGTTATTAGTTACTTGATATTAGGAAATGAACGAAATAGGCCGATCGATATAGAGCGCAAATGAATGAAAATAATTACTTCTGCAGCATTTTTCTCATGTCGCCCCAAAGCTTTGGATCCTTATTCAGAGAGTCGTGGGACGAGACATTCGAGGTGTTAACTTTAATTACTAGCAGAATCCGGTGGAACCTGCGGACACGATACATGCACAAGACGTCATGCATAACTCATCGATTAGCCGCCACATACCATGCATGGAGTAAACAAAAGAGAATGTGCTCAAGACGTAAACACTCACCCAAAATGGTAAGGAAATAGAATATCACTTTTGAGTTCCTGCTTTGTAAGAAATGCCACAGTCCGCCTCCACGCCGGGCGGGTAATGCTTCAACACAATATCATTAACGATGTGTGGGTCAATGAACCCAACATCATGGATGTTCCTTACTCTGCATTCCTTAATCTTCATTCGCATGTATAATAGAGGACACAACAATATAGTTAGGACATATATATAGTGCAGGCAATATGAACGAGATGGGGTAGAAATTAATAAATCACTTACGTAACGTAGCAACCGATGATAGATTTGTCGAGCTCAAGCAGATTGAAAAGCTGGAACAATTCACTCGGTGCAATTTGTACATAGTAATGTTTGAAGTGATGCTCATGTCTAACTTCCGCATAAATATATTCTTTGGCGTTTTATTTTTTATGTAACCCTTGTACCAATTCAGCAGACGTTTCATTTGGTCGTAGATCCTTTTCTGCAAGCAGGCTCGACGAGAGGCCCATTCTTGACATATGTAATTACTACCTCCTTCACGGCAACTCATCAAGGTCTAATAGTTCACGAAGAGTAATACCTAAGTTGGCCGCTTGTTCTCGCACTTTCGTATACTAATCAATCCTGTGCTGCCGCAGCTTGTATGATCTCGGGGCATCCGGACGAAGGCTTCCACTATAAGTGGGGCAATCGATTGTTTACTTTGTTCCCGAGCTGGGCAACTTGTTTCCGCTTTTTTACTTTCGCCTTCTCCGCTCTTTGTTCTCCTTGAACATGAGTGCCTGCCTGCAAGTTCACGTGCATAGTCGTTAAGGCGATTCTTCGCGGCTTGGGACGGTGTGCTCAAAATGACTTAGCCCACTTCTTTTGCTCATCGAAAATCTTGGCTTGGGCTCGGGCTCTCTTTTCTTCTTGCAGTCCGCCTTCCATTTCTCCAAATCAGCAGCCGCGGCAGCGCCGACTTCCTCGGCACTACGCTCCCAAGGCCTTGTGGGAGAGGCTTGATGATGGCTCGGTACCTTTGTGGTCTTAGGTACATAAGGGTCCGGTTAATAATCCAGACTGCTTCGCTTTTGCCGTAGGTGGATTGGGGCGGCGTCGATCACCCGCCGGACGAGGATCGGGGCGGCAGATGATCACCGCCGGACGTTAGGATCGGGGCGGCGGATGATCACCGCCGGACGTTAGGATCGGGGCGGCGGATGATCACCGCCGGACGTTAGGATCGGGGCGGCGTCGGCTGATGTGACGGAGGTGTAGGTGAACCGCCACCACCACCACCACCACCACCACCGCCACCGCCACCACCACCACCGTGAGGGGTGGACTTGTTGTCCTTGGCGCCGCCTCGAAACTTGATAAACTTCTTTTGCCATAGAATGTAATGGCGCTTGACATCTCCAAGTCTTTTCTCCCTTCGTGTAGCAATTTCAATCTCCGTGTCCTCAAACCCTTGGACTATGTCCTCCACCGTGACACGAGCATAGCCATCTTGAATGGGGTTGTTGTGGTGGAGTGCTCCTGTAAACATGGTAAAGCACTGCCGATGGCTACCTTCATGGACATGTTCCCGATAGGATAATACAGATGACATTCTTTCATCTCCTTTATATCGCCCACGGGTAGCGAGGAGGCTCCGGTGCAGTAATTTCACCACCGAGGCTCCGTGCAGTAATTTCGATCGTCGGTGCATCCGCACCAGCCGGTGGGGCCTCCGTGGAAGCCTCGCTGCTTCTCCGCTGCTGGCTTCCGAGATCCGCTGGATGATCTTCATGCTGCACCGAGCTGAATCTCTTTCGCTACTAGTACACTCATGGTTTTCTTCATCACTTCCATTTCCGATGCCAACCGCGCCACAACATCCGCTTCCCGATCCATCTTTCTCTTACGGCTTCAGAATCAGACGGGTCATCGCTCGGGGAACCCTATTTTCCACGGAATGTGCCCCATGCCTCGTACACGCCCTCCGTGTTCAGGATTCCCGAGGGCTTTTGTCGTAGCGTCGTTCTCTCTGTTGAACTTGATCTTCCCTGTTGAGCATCCTTCATTGCGCCAATAAGGGCTTGGGTGGGTTTAATTAATTTGCCCTGGTAAACACACTCCCCTGTCTCCGGGTTCAGCGTTCCCCATGCCCGCACCACCAGCTTTTGGCCCTTGGGTCCCATCCTCCGCACTGGACGGATTCTCGCGCCTCAGCTCGTTCTCCATCTTCTCCAACCTAGGCACCCAAATGCGATACCCTCCTGGCCCCATAACATGATTGTACTCCTTCTTAGCCGCATTTTCCTTATTTTTTCGATATTTCAATGAACTGCTCCGATTTCTTTTGCTTCACAAATTCTGGCCAATCATGTTTCAGTTTCTCATATTGTCCTTTGAAACCGAGTCTTGTTCGCTTGACAAAGTCACGGGCTAGATTTTGCTTGAATTTCCGGAATGCGCGGCCATCTTATGAAGAGCGAACTGTTTGACTAGCCTCCTCCTCTCCTTGTTTTCCTCAATCTTGTTACCCTCCTCATCGAATTTGTTGTATTCCGGAGGTAGAACGAAATGTTCCATAAGCTTCTTGAAGCAATCTTTTTTTGTTCTCTTATCGACAAAAGTGAAACCATCAATTCGTGCCTTCTTTGGCTCATTCCACTCTCGACGGTGATCGAGACGTTGTCTCTAACAATGGCTCCGCATTGGTCGACAAACTTGGTGGCGTTCTTGCGGGCTCCAGCCGCCTGCCGGTTGCAACCGCCGACAACCGCGATGGTGCATGTTTCTCCTTGTTTCATCGTCTTGGTTGCGCCACGCTTTGACGACGTACTCGATTGTTTCGACGATCCGCCGAGGGCTAAAATAAGAAAGAGAGTCGCGCGTTAGTACACACATATTTATTCAAATCAGTTAGTTTGTATCACCGAGGCTCAATGTATATATATACCTCGGCGCCGGAGGTGGTTGCTACTTCCATTTGAAGATCGCCGTTTATCGACGTTTCTTGACATCATCTTGTCGTGGCGCGCCTTCATCTTCACCGTCAAGGTTCAGATAATAAGAAGAGATATCATCTTCTTCTTCTCCGGTCGGCACATATTGAATATCGCCGCTTATGATGCCGAACATATGTGCTTCACCGTCCGGATCATAGTTGTCCATAATCGGTCAGCTCTATCGTCCGCCATTATGTCACCCTGAAAACATGTAGTAAAAACAAATTAATTAAGTGAAGAAGGGGCGGTGGCGGTGGCGGGGGCGAAGGGCGGTGGCAAAAGGAGGGGGCGAGGAAGGGTGAGAGGGTGTCGCGGTAGAGCGCGAGACGGGCGGCAGAGGACGGCGGTGCTAGGTGTGCCCTAACGCGCGAGAGGTGGTACCGACGAAGGGGAAACATCCGGAAAGTATCCCGGTGTTTAGCGTTTTGACAGTGATCCGGAGGGGAAAGTTGCAGGTTTGCTATGCTAGGGAGGTGTGGCGGTCGAACAGGCTGCGTATCGGATTCGCCTCGCTGCTCGAGCAACTTTCATGTACAAAGTATTTTCATCCGAAAGTTACGAGTTATTTTATACTAATTTTTAAAGTTTTAGGACATTTTAGAATTAATGTAATTAATTAAATTGAAATTGCAAATATGATGTCAGCATGACGTCATCGGCCAACTGTGGGCTTTGACTAGTCAACAGACCAGTAGGTCCCACATGTCATTCACACCTAACTAACTAACCAAGTTAATTAGTTTAATTAACAGATTAATTAGGTTAATGTTAATTTAATTAAGTTAATTAATTAATTAATTAATATTTTAAATATTTTTTTGTCTCCTCTTTTTTTTTGATCTGGGTAGTGGGCCCCGTTTGGCAGTGGCCTAGAGGGCGCTAGCCTGCCTGCCCGACAGGGCACCGTGGCCAGGAGGCGAAGGGCGTCGGTCTCATCGCCGGCGGCCATGGCTGGAGCGGGCGAGCGGCGGCGTGGCTTGGCCGAGGCCGGCCGAGTGCAGGGGGGGCGATGGAGCGGGCGACGCGGGCGTGGCGGGAAGGAGGCGGCGGCGGCGGTTGCTCGGGAGATCGAGAGGCGGAGGGGGATTCTGAAGCGAGGCGGCAAGACGAGGCCGGCCGGGCAAGGCGCTGTGATGGGCGAGGGCGACGGCGGGCGGCGCCGAGGGCGAGGGCGACGGCGGGCGGCGCCGAGGGCGAGGGCGACGGCGGGCGGCGGCCGAGGGCGGCAGAGATTTAACAAAGAGAAACGGCGGCGGCGATGTTGTAGCCTCATTTTAGTCGCGGTTGGCGACGAGACCCGCGACTAAAGGTATCCTTTAGTCGCAGTCCGCCTCCCAACCGCGACTAAAGGGTTTTGCCGCCGCTGCTCTCAGCAGAAGAACCTTTAGTCGCGTTGGGGAGGCGGACCGCGACTAAAGGGTACCTTTAGTCGCGGGTCTCGTCGCCAACCGCGACTAAAGGGTACCCTGTTTTTTTGTTTTTTGCCTGTTTTTGTTTTCATTTTTGCTTTATTTTTTGCCTGTTTTTTGTTTTCATTTTTGCTTTATTTATTTTGTTTTGTTTCTACTTACAATAAAAAACTTATTTATTTTATTTTATTTTGTTTCTAATTACTTATTTATTTTACTTTATGATAATTATTTTTGCTATTAAAGTTTCTAATTACTTATTTATTTATGTTATTAAAATCTTAAAAATACAATTATATATCAAAAAAATCAGAAAATAAAACTAATTCATTTTAAATTCTTGTTTTTCTTCTGTTTTTTTCTTCCTTTTTTCTTCTTTTTTTTTCTTCTGTTTGTTTCTTCCTTTTCTTGTTTTTTTTTTTTTTTCTTCCTTTCTTCCTTTTTCCTTTTTTCTTCTGCTTTTCTTCTGCTTTTTTTTTTTCTTATGTTTTCCTTCGCTTGTTTTTTTTCTTCTGTTTTTCCTTTTTTCTTCTGTTTGTTTTTTTTCTTCTGCTTTTTCTTTTTTCTTCTTTTTTTCTTCTGCTTTTTTTCCTTTTCCTTCTTTCTTCTTCTTCCTTTTTCCTTTTAAAATCAGAAAAATAAAACTAATTCATTTTAAAATCTTAAAAATACAATTATATATCAAAAAATCAGAAAAATAAAACTAATCCCTTGAAGGTTTGACAAAAGGTTTGATACATCATTCAGTTCATCGACCAAATACAAAGTTTGGTACAATAAATTATTACACATCAATTCTTCCCTTGTGTCCTCGCTTGCTTACGATTGTGCCGTATCCATGGAGCATCCTCATCATTTACCTTAATGCTTGGGTCGGTGTTCACTTTGAAGGGCGGAATTTCAGCAAACATATTATAATCTTCGACATGTCCATCTTGTCCTCCACTGCACGATGTTTCTTTTCCCTGAAAGAACAATGTGGCGCTTTGGATCATCGCATGATGTCTTGATCGTTTTCTTATCTTTCCGCTTCCTCGGTTTGCTACTCATGTCCTTCACATAGAAAACCTGAGCGACATCTTTCGCTAGGACTAATGGTTCGTCAAGGTAACCAAGATTGTTGAAATCCACCATTGTCATTCCGTATTGCTGGTCCACCTTTACCCCACCTCCTATTAGCTTGAACCATTTGCACCGAACAAAGGGACCTTAAAGGAGGGTCCATAGTCAAGTTCCCATATCTCCTCTATGTAACCATAATATGTGACCTTTTGCCCATTCTCGGTTCTTTGCATCAAAGCGGACACCACTGTTTTGGTTGGTGCTCTTTTTATCTTGGGCGATCGTGTAAAATGTATTCCCATTTATCTCGCACCCTTGGAAAGTCGTTATAGTCGAAGATGGTGTCTTGGCCAACATGTACAAAGCTGATCTACAACATCATTGTCATTCACTAAATGTTTTTCAACCAACTGCCGAAAGTCTCCATGTGGGCCTTCCTAATCCAGGATTCAGCTTCCCCGGTTGTCCGAAGCGTAAAATATTCTTGTGTTTCTCAAAGTACGGAGCCACCAAGTTGGAATTGGTCAAGACAAAGGTGGTGTGCTTGATCGAGAATGGTCGTCCATACATATCGTTGATTTCCTTCCGATCGTGTTTTTCCACTTAGTCTCCCCTCGTGCCGCGATCGAGGAAGACCAATCGCTTAAGGTCGGGAACAAAGTCAACACAAAACTCAATTACCTCCTCATTTCCATAGCCCTTGGCGATGCTTCCTTCTCGCCTAGCACGGTTACTTAACATATTTCTTTAATACTCCCATGAACCTCTCAAGGGGAACATATTGTGTAGAAATACAGACCGAGAACGGAAATCTCTTCGACTAGGTGAACCAGGAGGTGCGTCATAATATTGAAGAAGGATGGCGGAACACCAACTCGAAATCGACAAGACATTGGATCACATCGCTCAGAACCGTGGTAGAACTTCGGATTGATTACCTTCGAGAGATTGCATTGAGGAATGCACATAGCTTCACAATGGCTAATCGAACATTTTCCGCAGAGCCCCTCAAAGCAATCGGAAGCAATTGCGTCATAATCACGTGGCGGTCGTGAGACTTCGTGTTTTGGAACTTTTTCTCCGCCATGTTTATTATTCCCTTTATATTGACGAGAATCCAGACGGGACCTTCATCTGCTCGGGCATTCAAAAAGATGACCTTCTCTTCTTTGGTCGAGCGTAGCTGGCACGACCTTGAAACCATTCGGATGCGGTCATCGTGGTCTTTCAAACGTTGCTGGTCCTGCCGTGCTTCCTTTGTATCATTTGTCTTCCCATACACGCCCAAGAAGCTTAGGAGGTTCACGCAAATATTCTTCGTAACGTGCATCACGCCGATTGCAGAGCGGACATCTAGGACTTTCCAATATTCTAGCTCCCGAATATAGATTTCTTCTTCCACATGGCTGCGTGCCCGTCGGCTCCCTTCGAACTGATTGTCCGCCAGACCCTTTCCAAAGATGACTTTCAAATCCTTGACCATATCAAATACCAAAGGCAGCAGTCGTTCCGCAGCTTCGCCGGTGATCTGCCTTGCCGCTGTAATGCTTGCCTTTCTTTCATCGATGAATTTTGGAAGAAATCGACGATGCCCAAGGTACACGTTCTTCTTACAATTTGGCAAATGTACACTTTCAGCCTCATGTAAGCAAAGTGCGTGCATGCATTGTATCCCTTATTTGACAGTCCCGAAAGGTTACTAAGAGCAGGCCAATCGTTGATGGTTACGAAAAGCAACGTCGAGGTCAAATTCCTCTTGTTTGTGCTCATCCCACACGGACACCACCCCACAGCTGTAAAAGTTCATCAACTAATGGCCTTAGGTACACATCGATGTCGTTGCCGGGTTGCCGGACCTTGGATGAGCACCGCATCATAATGAACTTCCGCTTCATGCACAACCAAGGAGGAAGGTTGTAGATGCATAGAGTCACGGGCAGTGCTATGGCTGGAGCTCGCTCGCCAAAAGGATTCATGCCATCCGCATTTAGAGCAAATCTTATGTTCCTTGCGTCACCTGCAAAATCTTTGAACCATCTGTCGATCTTTCTCCATTGCGCTCCATCTGCGGTGTGTCTCAACTCCCGTCCGACTTACGTTCCTCTTTGTGCCATCGCAACAACTTGGCATGCTCTTTGTTCATGAGCAGACGTTTCAACCGTGGTATTATAGGAGCATACCACATCACCTTGGCGGAACCCTCTTCACCGGTTTCGCCCTCAACATCGTCACCGTGGTCATCGCCCCGATCTTATAACGCAATGCAAGTGCATACGGGCATTCATTCAAATTCTCGATTCATCGCGGTAGAGGATGCGATCGTTGATGCATGCATGTATCTTCGTAACCTCTAAACCTAGAGGGCGATAACCTTCTTTGCTTCATACGATGGCGGGCAACTCGTTATCCTTTGGAAACATATTCTTCAACATTTTCAGCAAGTTTTCAAATGCCGAGTCAGCTACACCTGCCTCGCCTTCCATTTCAGCAAATCCGATTGTGCAGCCCAGCTTTTTCAGACCATCATCGCATCCGGGTACAGCGCCTTTACGTGATCCTCTAACATGCGATCCAAATTCTCCTCTCCTTTTCGGTTTCGCAGCGTCTCCGTGCATCAAGCAATGGTCCGACCAAGATCATCAACGGGATCATCACGTGCCTCTTCTTCACCTTCCCTTCACCTTCAGCATCCTCCATGAAAGTATCACGAAATGAGAAAGATAGCTTTCATCGATGAAATCATCCCTTCTTCATCTTCTTCCATTATAACCCCTCTTTCTCCATGCTTGGTCCAACAATTATAGCTTGGCATGAAACCCTTCAAGCAGATGCATGTGAACAACTCTTGAGGAAGAGTAACCCTTCTCATTCTTACAGATAACACATGGACAGATAACAAAACCCCCGCTTGTTCGCATTAGCCACTACGAGGAAATCTTTCAAACCCGTAGTGAACTCGCCGGAGAGTCGGTTATCAGACATCCATTGCCGATTCATCTGCATTATTATAATATAAAATATATAATTAACCATCATGCATTTGTTATGAACTACACACATGCATATTGACACATCAAAGGTTCATCAAGTTGCTAACCGCGATCAAGAGTGTGGCTCCAACACTTCATGTCATGTTTGTTTCATGCTCTTGGGGCATTTCATCAAACACCTTATGTGCATAAGAGGAACCAAAAGCAAACCTACACCCACTTGTGAAGAGAATGGCTCCAAATGGCTAAGTGTTGGCTGCTGGATGGGTATATATAGGGAGGGCTTTAGTCGCGGTTGGCACGGCAAACCGTGACTAAAAGTGCCGAAAGCCTTTAGTCGCGGTTGTCTGGCCAACCGCGACTAAAGCCCTCACGTGCACCACCTGGCCACCGAGCGCCACAGGCCCAGCCTTTGGTCGCGGTTCACCTCGTAATCATGACTAAAGGTCCCATTGGTCGCGGTTTCTACAGCTTCGCGACTTATGGGGCTGGACGGAAAGCCTGTTTTTCCACCAGTGTATTAAATTTGAGTATGTGTCTTACTCTTATTTGTGCTTAGGTTAACTATGAGTAGATTAGGAACATTTTGCAGGTATTGACCTGAGTGCCAATGTTTTGGCGAAACCTCGATTTATTTTCGTTTTGCCGAATTTCTGGCACTCGTTATATCCTCTTTTTAGCAAAGTCATGTCAACTTCTTCTTTTATTTTTTAAACTAGGATCCAGTGTAGTATTGTTGGCTTACCGTCTTCTATGTTACGACTCTCAGCTGATGGCCCCATAGAATTTCGTAGTACCTTCTTCTATGGACCCATCAAATGAGCGTCGTAAAAAGGGCAGAATGCGAAACAACAAATTAGCCAATGAATCTATCGCCAGTAAGGCACCAGGAGAAGATGTGGTGAATGTTTCTACCAGTAGGTGCTTCATGCAAATGATTAAGCCTGGTGAACCAATGTTACCATAACACAAGTTGAATGCACTAAGCGTCAATTCAGCTTCTACACAAAGACGTAGTAGCTAGGTCGAGAAAAGGTGAGATGTATTACACCAGCAATGTTATAGAGGGCCTTGTATTTGTTATTTAGTACCCTGCTAATAAAATATATCTTTGGTTTGAGAGTGTAGTCAACGACAATATTTTTTACATGGAAGTAATCAAGCCATCTTTAATGACGCTTTGGTCGCTCGGTATACTACAGATCCATTACTCCGAATGGGGAATTGGCTTCCTTGATCTGTATCTCATGCATTGGGCCAATGTGGATTTTGATAAAGGCCAACATCTTATCGCGACGTACGTCCAAAACACCATTGTTCATAATACTCGGCACAAGCACAACTTTACTATGCCTTACTTCCAAACATAAGTTCATTTCTTTATGCTTGCACATATACACCTGAAATCTTTGATATCAACATCATTAATGTTACATTGTTCAATTGTTTTATGCAGCAATGTACATCGGATCGTCATCGCACTTATGCCCCGACGTGGCTGAGCTTGTTTCTTTGATTTCAGGAAATACCCTAAGAAGCCGTGGACCGAGCTAAAGAAAGTTCTCAATGATGCCTTTTCTATGGGTTATAAGTGCGACCGTAAGAACATGCTACATTCGCAGTACAAATTTAACACTAACTTATGTTGCCGGCAACAACCGAAAGGCGAAAGGATGCACATGTATGGCTACTATGCCATGGTCTTGATGGATGACTATGTGCGCACAGGACCACTACTGAGAAGTGATTCAATGTTGCAAAAAGTAATCCGAAGAGAACAAGAAGAAAGTTAACCTAGCTCACTTTTGGACAGGCAAGAGCGCCTTCAGAGGATGCTCACGAGTATCATGAATAGCCATGTGAGGTATGAGGGAATGTTCTACTGCGGGCAGAAAGTCAAGAAGAATAAGAGATGAGAATGAAAAATCAACATGGCCATATACATGCTCCTTTCTAGTCTAGAAAACCGTCAAAAACATTAAACTATGTCATGACACAATGCTTGTTACCTTGTGATCTCTACTTTATATCTACCAGTGTCATTTGTTTATATATGTCATGACACAATGCTTGTTACCTTGTGATCTTTCTATATGTATATATTTTGAATGTTATTGTATGCTAAAAATAACAGATGGGGCCGCCAGAAGATTTGTGGGAAGGGGTCTCTGCGGCGGACATGGAGAAGCACTATCTATGGATGCGAGAAATGTATCGGCATAGCACCTCAAGGAGGCGATGTTAGCTTGGGTCAGAAGTATTCCAATGGCCTATTGTTCTCTCCCAGCGATTTAGAAAATTGCAGAGAGGCAGTTCAGTGACCTTGCGGTGTGCATCCTTATGGAGGCGACCCGGATGAGAGGTCGAGGATCTGGCCAGGTATGAGTCCACCCACCATACCCACGGCCGCTGAGGTTTTTGAATGGGCCCTTCGAGAGGCCAAAATTTCAATTCCAGAACAAGCGGCCGTTGGTCCCTGTTCTCTCCATCAAGTATTAATTAATGTAGTATGTGTGACTTCTACTAACGGTTTACGTGTTGAGCAATGGACAAACAAGTCGTCAAACCATTAATTACGTAATGAGCAACGACATATATATGCTTCTTAATTATTGCAATGCACTTGTTATATTTGCTTTATAACTACTACTTTTTATTAATATGACATTATTGTAATGTGGTGTGTGTATGTGGATCAAGGTTCAAACAAGAATTTATGTATCAAATACAATCTCATGATATGATCAAGGTGCAATATGCTGCAATTCAGCATGCAGCGAAGAGCAGCTCACATCACTTTGTGGCGGGCGGTACAAAAGGACGGCCACTTATGCACGCAATTTATGAAGGGCAATGCGGAACAACGTGGCGAGTCCCGAAACAACCCGCCATCGCTCTTGGGCTGCCACCGGTGGTGGGTGCCTGAAAACCTTGCCCGACACTTCTTGACTTTTTCCACCGCCACTTCTAGGCATTCCTGCGGTAGTAGCCAGCAACCAAGTAGCCCACTAGCACGCCTGCAGCTGCACAAGGCCCAAATCAAAAGTTAAACTGCGGCCCGGGACGTGACTCGTGCCGTGGGCTTCGGTGACACTAGTAGAAAAAGGCTCATTTGTCCGGTTCATAAGGCCCATTTGTCCGGTTCCCGAACGGGACTAAAGTGTCGGTACTAAAGCCCATGTTTTAGTCCCGGTTCGCCTCTGAACCGGGGACAGATGGGGCTCCACGTGGCGCTGCGGCTTGCCCAGTAGGAGGGCCTTTGTCCCAGTTTGTGACACCAACCGGGACCAAAAGGCATCCACGCAAGCAGTTCAGGGCTGGGATTTTTGTTTTTAAGGGGGGTTGGGGGTTTTAGGGGTTTTGTATGGTTAATTTAGGGGTTTCATATATTATGTTAGCTAGCTAATAGAGAGAAGTTTCCTCTCTTATCTTCGTGCTTGGTTGACGCTACGTACTATACGTATAGAGAGGACTCGACACGCTAGCTAGCTAGTAAGCAAATGAAGGAAACCATTAAGTACAGAAGATTGTCATGAACATGTACAGAGAGAAGTGATCGACCTCTCCTTCTTCGAGAGATTGGTAAAACAACAAGTTTTCCTATATCTATCCGACGCTACTGGCTACATATATACAATCTAGGATCTCTTACAATCTCCTAAAATCTGAACTCAAGTTCCACATGGTATTCTCCATCTTTATCGATGACGTGGTCAAGACCAATTCCTCTTGAATTGCTCGTATGCGATCTTGTGGTAGGAATTCATCCCGCATCTGAAACATCTAATTTGAAGAACGGGTCAATACATATATATGAATGAAACTCAACATAAATGGTGGTAATAAAATAAAATTGTGAATATTATTGCTTATGCACTTCATATAGTGTTTTAGAGTAGCCCCACTCACAGGTCGTGTAGGGGATGAACTCGCGTATGTAGTATCCACAGTAATTATTCCCAGGTTCTTGCCACAACCACTTTACAAGAAATAGAGGTCAATCAAACTAATAAGCAAGCATGCTAAATGGTATTGATGAAACTATCTAGAATCAATGGGAGATGCACGGAACTAGCTAGTACTACTTACTTTCGGGTGTTTAAAGCGTAGCTCCCCCGGCAGTGCCGGGGCTTCTGCGGTGAACTTTTTCCAAATCCCGCCAGACAAAGAAAACAATTACTTGATATCATGAAATGAACAAAGTTGCTGATATGGTGCGATAATGATCGATTGAACTTACTTCTCGAGCATTTTAGTCATCGTCGCATACTCCTCGAGATCTTTTCGTCTCGAGTTTATGACGGTTACTAGTCCCTGCTCAAGCTTAATCTCTAGAGAATAAAGTGGAAGATGCACACGCATGCATAACTCATCAATCACATTACTATAACCTTGAGTAATAAGGGAAATCGAATATGCACAAGACTGTAACACTTGAATTCGTAAGGAAAGAGTATTATATCTTTGTTTTAATTTTGACGTAACGATCGTAGCAAGTTGGCCTCGGTTTGTTTGGCATCATGTTTAACATTCCATTCATCTGTGAGATTTGTGTTAATGAACCCAATATCACCGATTTGTCTTTTCTTGCATTCGCGATCTTCAATCTGCATAATATTGTAAGGATAATGAGGGAGTCCTGGACTAGGGGGTGTCCGGACAGCCGGACTATCATCGTCCGCCGGACTCCAAGACCACGAAGATACAAGATTGAAGACTCCGTCCCGTGTCCGGATGGGACTTTCCTTGGCGTGGAAGGCAAGGCTATACGGATATGTAGATCTCCTACCATTGTAACCGACTCTGTGTAACCCTAGCCCTCTCCGGTGTCTATATAAACCGGAGGGCTTTAGTCCGTAGGACACAACATACATTACAACAATCATACCATAGGCTAGCTTCTAGGGTTTAGCCTCCATCAAGAGGGCCCGAACCTGGGTAAAACATCGTGTCCCTTGTCTCCTGTTACCATCCGCCTAGATGCACAGTTCGGGACCCCCTACCCGAGATCCGCCGGTTTTGACACCGACATTCGTGCTTTCAATGAGAGTTCCTCTGTGTCGTCACCGATAGCAAGGATGCCTCCACCCGTCTTCAAGGACGGTATTTTCGCCAAAGGGGCCTTGGCCGAAGGACAAACTATCCGGCTAGGTGGTTTTCTTATGACCGCCTGTCCGGCCACTGCTTCGACAATGACTTCTCAAGTCGTCAAAAGCAATCTTCACGTCAGCTCGGAATTTGCCGAGCGGCTGGATCCGATAGAGCTCTCGTCTGTCAACGAGCTCTTGGATCGCATCGCCACCCTAGGAGTCACTACGGACTACAATCAGATTGGGCTTAAAACCGATCTGAGAGAGATTAACTCTCCCCAGGTCACCCACCACGTCGCAGTGGTAGAGGAACAATGCGGCGACTCTTCTCCTCTATTGAAAACTAGTCATGTCCGGGCTCCCGAACCCTCCATGCCGGATTTCCACGGAGGAACGGACTTCGATCGAACACTGAACTTAAAGTCAGGCATCGGACCGGACTCGTTGGACAACGGCCAGCAATCCAAGCTTCCAAATTTGGAAACTTCACGGCCTTTAAGCCCCGAGATGGGTAGGGTTCCGGATTTTATTCCACCCACCCGCCCAGACATATGCGATCTATCTCTAATACGGCAAGAGCCCGCTGAAACAAGACATCACTATCGGGCGATTCCTCCGGTTATGGACAGGATAAAGGACTGCCGAGAGGAAAACATAATCTCAATCTTTTGCAATAATTGCACGGACAAGGAATATTGAACGCCATCACCGTCAGAAATTACACGCTTCACCGTCTGGCGCCCATGTACAAAAGTCTTGTGCGATGGAGAGTTTCCGGAAAACCGAAAACCAGTTTTCGGACAATCCCGCCCCGAATACAACCCAAGTCCGCAACAAAAGGGTGCATCATACTCAGGCCCCAGATACAAAAACCAAAAAGCAAAACCCCATAGAGGGCACGGAATCAGATCGAGGGATGGCTCAGCGGACCCTGTAAGCTTCACAGTACAGAGGGCGCCGTCCCAACACATAGCCTTCGAGCATGTTCGATATTACGGCAAGTGGCCAAAAGTGGCGAGGAGCTTCTAGCCCCGGAAAACCACTCCAACAATACCGGTATGGTATCAACAGTCTTCGAGACCTTCGCATCAAATAATATGCGAAAACGAACAATGCGCGGCCTCGCCGAAGTCTACCAAGTAGCAACAGCAAATCCATGGAGCGACACAGCCATCACCTTCAATGCCAGCGACGAACCTAAATTTCGAACAGCCCGAGCACCAGCCGCACTGGTGCTTAGTCCCATAGTGGACTGCTTTCGACTTACAAAGGTCCTCATGGATGGCGGCAGCGGACTAAACCTCATCTACGAGGAAACTCTTCAAAAAATGGAAATAGACTGGAGCCGTATTGAGCGAAGCAGCACAACCTTCAGAGGAATAATCCCTAGTCGGGAAGCGCGCTGCACCGAAAAAATCACACTCGATGTGGTGCTCGGCTCGTCGGACAATTACAGATCCGAAGAAGTCACGTTCCAAGTGGCCCCGTTCAACAGCGGATATCACGCTATATTAGGACGAGAGGCATTCACAATTTTTCAAGTCGTACCCCATTACGGGTACATGAAGCCCAAAATGCCTGGGCCCGGCGGAATAATCACTCTCGTTAGTGATCCGGGACAGCCGCACTAGCCCTGGAGGCACTATCCGAAGCCCTAGCGGCAGAAGAACTCACCGTGCTGCGCTCTATGGTGAATAGGGATGATGTGATACTCGATAAAAGATCCAAGTCCACCTCCTTCAAACCAGCAGATGAAATAGTAAAATTCCAGGTCCATCCAACGGACCCAACAAAGACGGCCTCCATTGGGGCACAATTGAACCCCGAGGTAGACGCCGCACTGCGAGAATTCCTTCGGGAAAATTGGGACATTTTCGCCTGGCATCCCTCGGATATGCCCGGAATCCCACGCAGATTGGCAGAACACAGCCTAAACATCCTAAAAGGATTCAAGCCGGTCAAACAGGCTCTTCGACGATTTTCCGAACCCAAAAGACAGGCAATGGGAGAAGAGCTAGCCAAACTATTGGAAGCCGGATTCATCAGAGATATCAAACATCCGGATTGGCTAGCAAATCTGGTAATGGTACCAAAGAAGGACAAATCGTGGCGCCTATCGCCGATTTTAAAGACCTCAATAAGGCTTGCCTAAAGGATCCTTCCCCTCCCCGCATCGACTAAATTATCGATGCTACCGCAGGGCACGATTCGTTGTACTTCCTCGACGCATACTCTGGCTACCATCAAATCAAGATGGAGGAAGCAGACCAAGCCGCAACGGCATTCATCACTCCATATGGACCATTCTGCTTCAACACGATGCCCTTCGGACTTAAAAACGCAGGCGCAACATATCAGCGCATGATTCAAACATGTTTGGCCACCCAGATCGGCAAAACAGTTGAGGCATATGTAGACGACATAGTCGTCAAAACCAAACACGTCGAAACTCTAGTAGACGATTTGAGGCTCATGTTCGACAACCTTAGAGCATATGACATCAAGCTGAATCCGGAAAAATGCGTTTTTGGCGTACCAGCCGGGAAGCTGCTAGGCTTCATTGTATCCGGTAGAGGAATTGAAGCAAACCCGGCCAAGATCCGAGCTCTGTCACAGTTGGATATTCCAAAAGACCTCAAACAGATACAAAAATTGACCGGATGCGTGGCAGCTCTAAGCCGCTTTATCTCCCGCTTGGGAGAAAAGGCACTGCCCCTTTATCGCCTCCTTAGGCGCACCGAACACTTCGAGTGGACGGATGCTGCCACTGCCGAACTCGAAGAAATAAAGGCCATATTGGTAACAAATCCAGTCCTAGCTGCGCCAAACCTAGGTGAACCAATGTTGTTATAGATCGCAGCAACACATCAAGTTGTAACCGCGGTACTCGTCGTTGAAAGAGAGACAGAAGGGCATAAATTCCCTCTTCAAAAACCAGTGTACTACGTATCCACTGTGTTAACCCCCGGCAAGTCCCGTTACCCGCACTATCAAAAGATAGTGTACCACTAGTAGAAAAAGGGTCAAACGTGAAGCACATTAGTGCCGGTTTGTATTAGAGCCGGCACTAATGTATACATTAGTGCTGGTTCCAACGGCTAGCCGGGCCGCTCTCATTAGTACCGGTTCGTGGCTAACCTTTAGCACCGGTTCGTGCCATGGACCGGTACTAATGAGGGTGGTGGCAGGATGTTGTCAGTCTGGGCCCCCTCCAGCACCTTTAGTACCGGTTCGTGCCACGAACCAGTACTATAGGTAGACGTACATAAACCCTTCGTCCACCCGAGCCACTCTGTTCTTCCCCTTTCCCCTCACTTCTCCTCTGTTCTTCCCCTTTCCCCTCGAGCTTCTCACAAATTTTGCCCAAAATTTGTCAAGATTTGAAGGCCCCATCCATTCAAATGATCACAAAGGTTAGCAACTTTGTCCTTTCATCTCTCATTGCTAGATTAGCTCTTGCAATGCTTTATATAGTTACTAATTTGTGAGTTTAGTAATTTGGGAGGAAATATATATATGTGCTAGTATTTGATTTATATGCAATTTGAGGTCAAAAATAACACTTAGTTTGCATATGTAGGTGTGGTTTACTTAGTGCCTTCTAAATCTCCGTCAGAACCACCGTCGATCACCCAAGACGGTCCTCACACCGGCACCACCTTGTGGTGAGCCTCTTGTTCATGTAATTTTATATAAAAGATTGATGTTTGTGTGATTTGGATATATAGTTAATCATGTAATAATTATCTTACCCGACGTTGTTTGTTATACATAGTGCCATGGTTTTGATATCCGTCCCGTCGGCCCTCGCCCTTGTTATGATTCGGATGTGGTATATTCTCTTTTAAAACTATTAGTTGCATTTCGTGTTTATGACAAATTATGCCCATCAAGTTGACATAGATATTTTTATCTAGGAGGTATGTGAACCGGAAATTCCAACCGACCCTATTGTCGAGAGGTTAAATTTAGTTGAAAGAGAAAACGAGTACTTGAAAGAAAAATTGAAAAGAATTGAGGGGGAGAAGATGGAATTTGAGTTGCATGTTGCCGATGTCGTCGATGATCACAAGATCAAGATGGAGAAAATGCGCTTGAAGAATAGAAAGATTAGAAAATATGCCATCGATAGTGAGGCTTGGTATCATTATGCTGTTGGATCAATTGTTACCTTAGTTGCGATCTTGATCGCATTTGTTGTTGCATTTAAATGCTTTAGCTAGAGAGTTATTTGTTTGTTGCATTTAAGTGTTGTATGAACTTTATGTATGAACTTGTATTAATTTGGTCTATTCGGTGTTGTGTAATGAAGATGAGCCGCAATGGATGTACGATGACCGATGCTCTCCCAGTTTGTTGAGGCGTGCATACTTTTACGCTTGCGGCCGAGGCAAACAAGCGGGTGGATGGTTTTATGCCTTGTCCATGTGGTGTCTGTAAGAATGGTCACAATTACTCTACGCCAAGAACCATTCACGCCCACTGTTTAAGTCGGTTTCATGCCCCACTATAATGTTTGGACCAAGCACGAGAAAGAGGGGTTATGATGGAAGGCAATGAAGAAGAAGAGGACGACATTTACAGCTATCCCGCCATGGGTTCCCTGAATACGATGATACAACAATGGGGAAGAAGCTGAGCCGGTAATGCTGGAAGAAGCTGAGCCGCAACGCGGGAAGAAGTTGAAGAAGAGGCATCGATGAGCCCGCTGATGATCTAGGTCGGGCCATTGCCGATGCAAAGAGAAAGCGCGCAAGTGATTTGGAGAAGAAGAAGTTGCAAAGCATGTTAGAGGATCACAAAAATTGTTGTACCCGAATTCGTGAGGTGACAAGAAAAAGCTGGGCACCACACTGGAATTGCTGCAATGGAAGGCAGAGAATGGTGTATCTGACAAGGGATTTGGAAAGTTGCTGGTAATGATAAAGGATATGCTTCCAAAGGACAACAAATTGCCCGAGAGTATGTACGAAGCAAAGAAGGCTGTCTGCCCTCTAGGGTTAGAGGTGCAAAAGATACATGCATGCCCTAATGATTGCATACTGTACCGCGGTGAGTACGAGGATTTGAATGCTTGCCCGGTATGTGGTGCATTGCGCTATAAGATCAGCCGCGATGAGCCTGGTGATGTCGAGGGCGAGCGCCCCAGGAAGAAGATTCCTGCCAAGGTGATGTGGTATTCTCCTATAATAACACGGTTGAAACGCTTGTTCCAAAACAAAGAGCATGCCAAGGCGATGAGATGGCATGAGAAGACCGTAAGAAAGACGGAAAGTTGAGAGTACCCACGACGGGTCGCAGTGGAGAAAAATCGAAAGAAAGTACGGAAGGAGTTTGCAGATGACGCAAGGAGCGTATGGTTTGGTCTAAGCGCAGATGGCATTAATCCTTTTGGGGAGCAGAGCAGAACCATAGCACCTGGCCTGTGACTCTATGTTTGTATAACCTTCCTCCTTGGTTGTGCATGAAGCGGAAGTTCATTATGATGCCGTGCTCATCCAAGGCCCTAAGCAACCCAAGCAACGACATTGATGTGTACCTAAGGCCATTAGTTGAAGAACTCTTACAGCTGTGGAATGGAACAGTGTACGGCGTGGGATGAGCACATGGGGAAGAATTTGACCTCAAGGCATTGCTGTTCGTGACCATCAATGATTGGCCTGCTCTCAAGAACCTTCGTGACAGATAAACAAGGGATACTGCGGATGCACGACTGTTTGGATGATACCGACAAGATATATTTGAATAGTTGTAAGAAGAATGTGTACTCGGACATCGCCGATTTCTTCCGAGCAGCATCCCGTAAGAAAGAAAGGCAAGCATTTCAAAGGTGAGCGGATCACCGGACGAAGCCTCGCCATCGTCATCGGTGCTGATGTACATGATATGGTCAAGGATTTGAAGGTGATATTTGGAAAGGGTCCTGGCAGACAACCTGTTCCGAAGGACGTGGACGGACGCGCACCCATGTGGAAGGAGAAATCTATATTTTGGGACCTGCCATATTGGAAAGACCTAGAGGTCCGCTCTGCAATCGACGTGATGCACGTCACAAAGAATCATTGCGTGACCCTGCTTGGCTTCTTGGCGTGTATGGGAAGACAAAAGATACACCGAGGCACGGAGGACCAGCAACGATGCACGGAGAAGACGGCATACATCGTGGTCATGCAAGCTACGCCTTACCAAAGAAGAGAAGGAAATCTTCTTTGAATGCCTTTCGAGATTAAGGTACCGTCGGCTTCGTCGAATATAAAGGAATAATAAACATGGCAGAGAAAAGTTCCGAACCTAAAGTCTCATGATCGCCACGTGATTATGACGCAATCGCTTCCGGTTGCATTGAGGGGCTTCTACCGAAAACGCTCGATTAGCCATTGTGAAGCTATGTGCATTTCTCAATGCAATCTCTCGAAGGTAATCGATCCGAAATCATACCAAGGTTCTGTAATGATTTGGTGCAATGTCTTGTCAGTTTCGAGTTGGTGTTCCCACCATCCTTCTTCAACATCATGACGCACGCCCTAGTTCACCTATGCGAAGAGATTAACGATTTGGGTCCTGTATTTCTACACAATATGTTCCACTTTGAGAGGTTCATGGAGTCTTAAAGAAATATGTTCATAACCGTGCTAGGCCGAAGGAAGCATCTCCAAGGGCCATCAAAATGAGGAGGTCATTGAGTTTTGTATTGACTTTATTCTGACCTTAAGCCGATTGGTGTTCTGAATCACGGCATAAGGGCGCATCGATGGAAAAGGCACGCTAGGGGGAACAAATAATATGTATGGACGGACATTCTCTCTTTGAAGCACACTACACAGCTTCTACGTGAATTCCACCTTGGTGGCTCCGTATATGGATGAACACAAGAATTTGCCACGCCCAAACACCGGAGCGGTCTCGATGAGTGGATTACACGTGAACAAACCAGAGTTTCGCCAACTGGTTGCGGACACGCACCATGCATGACACCTCTATTGAAGATGACCTGTACTTGCTGTCCCCGATTACCATCTTGAATATAATGACTTTCAAAGGGTACAAGATAAATGGTAATACATTTTACACGATTGCCCAAGATAAGAAGAGCACCAACCAAAACAGTGGTGTCCGCTTTGATGCGTAAACCAAGACGGAAAGGAAACATATTATGGTTATATACAGGACATATGGGAACTTGACTATCGACGTGGTTTAAAGGTCCCTTTGTTTCGTGCAAATGGGTCAATATGACACGAGGCGGGTAACGGAAGACCCGCGAGACGGAATGACAGCAGTGGATCTCAACAATCTTATGTGATGCAGACGAACCATTTGTCCTAGCCAATGATGTGGCACAGGTTTTCTATGTGAAGGACATGTCTACCAAGCCAAGAAAAAGAAAAGATAAGGAAGCGAATGCATCGTACGATGAGCCAAAGCGGCACATAGTTCTTTCTGGGAAGAGAAACATCGTGGGAGTGGATGACAAGATAGGCAAGTCAGAAGATTAGGAAAAGTTTGATGAAATTGCTCCATTCACAGTGAATATTGACCCGAGCATCCCGTTAAATGATGAAGATTTTCCATGATTACGGCGCAAAGGGACACACGCGAAGAAAAAGTTTCACACCCAAAGATCTGGGATGTGATCGGCTTCACTATCATCACTTTCTTCTGTGTTTCACACCCAGGAGGGAATGTCTGTAATAGTTAGAGTAGTTATGTGTTTTGGCATTTGAAACGCGAAGAAATTTTATGTGCAAACAAATTCTTTTCATGCATTTACTGATTTTTTCCAGCTAAATGACCCTGAAATTGAAAAGCAATTCAATTGAACTCAGAAAAGGTTGAAAGTTGGCATGGTATCATAATTTCATACAAATAGCATGTGCAAGAAAGTAGAGAGGGTTACGGCAAAAACTGGATGCACTTCGTGTACAAAATGGACAATCACTTTCAAGTATCGTGGTTTCCATTAAAACTGAACTGTTACAAAGGCATTTCATTTTTAAATAACCTAAGCATTACTAAATTGAATATAATGATAAAACACACTAATATTGAACATAAGAAAAAAGAATCACTAAAAAAAGTTTTTTCAAAGTTAAGTTATTCACAAACTAGTGATTCACACAAATTTCAAATAATTCAAAATTTAAACTATTCAAATTTGAAATCTACCGGCACTAACAGAAAGTTTGTAATTTATTGTACCTAAAGCAAAAATATTCACAAAGAAACTCTAAATACAGCAAAAAACAACTCAAAAATAAATAAAACAAAAAAAATAAAGCAAAAAATTAAGAAAAAAAGCTCGCTAACCGGGCCAAAGCGGCTCTGCATACTACTAGCGACACAACCTTTCATCGGGCCAGATGCAGGCCCCCAAGGCCTGGGATTGGCCCACAAGGCGAGGAGGACAGGTAGGCCCAAGAGGCCTGATTAGGAGAGGAGCTCGAGAGAGCTACCGCACCGGGCTTATAAACCGGTCTGGTAGCCCTCGACTAGCGAGGTGGGACTAAACTTCAAGACCGCAGACTGCTAGCAACAAGACTTTAGTACCGGTCGTGGCACAAACCGTAATAAAGGGGTTTTTAGTACCGGTTTGTGCCACCACCGGTACTAAAGGGGTCGCTTCCGCCGCTTGGCCTGGTTAAAACAGATTTTAGTACCGGTTGGTGGCTCCAACCGTACTAAAGGTGCCTTCTATATAAGAAAACACTTCAAAATTTCGTGGTTTTCATCTCCTCTCGCTTCTTCTACTCGCACTGCCGCCGCCACCTCGCCCGTCGCCGCCCCCCGTCGCCGCTGCCGCCGTCGCCGCCGCCTCGTCCTCGTCGTCGCCGCTTGCCGCCGCTTCTGCCCCGTCGCTGCCGCCGCCCCATCGCCGCTCTGCCACCGCTTCGCCCAGACGCGTCGCCCCCCCTGTTGCCGCTTGCCGTCGCCGCCTGTCATCCTGTCTTGTCCCTTGCCTTGCTCGCCTCTCGCTTAGCTTGCCGTGAGCGTGCACACACACACACACATACATTTTTAGTTATAGATTTTTCTGTTTTAAGAAATTGTTAGACATTTTTCTGTTTTTAGAAATAGTTAGAAATGTTAGAATTGTTAGATTTGTTAGAAATGTTTGAAATTGTAGAAATTTTTCTGTTTTTAGTTATAGAAATATATAGTTATAAAAAGTTAGAATTGTTAGAAATTTTTCTGTTTTTAGTTATAGAAATAGTTATAAAAATGTTAGTTATATATATAGAAATGTTATAATTTTTTCTGTTTTTAGTTATAGAAATATTAGAAATGTTATAGAAATGTTAGTTATATATAGCATTGTTAGAAATGTTATAGAAATGTTAGTTATATAGAAATGTTATAAATTTTAGTTATCAAAATCCAATCATTAAAAAATGTTACTTTTTGCGGGCATATAGCTAGTATTTGTTCTCGACGATGCCCGCCCAGATCCTCGCCGTCGACCCGTCGCGACAACGCCCAGCCGACCCATGTCCGGACTGGCTCACTGGCTGGCCTTGGGAGGTGCTGCTTGGAGGCGCGCCGCTGACGAGGAATCCGCCGCGGGTCCATCGTCGACCCGATCTCGTTTGGTGGCGTTCGTGGGCGAGTTTGGTGCGGAGGACCCGGCCCCGCGGAGGTGGTACGTCGCCGTGTCGGGGAGGAGGACGAGCACGTCCATCGCTACATGGTTGCGTTAGAGGGCGGCAGGTTCTCCAATACATGGCAGTATCTTCGGGGATCTCACTTCAGCTATGATCCTGTGAGGGTTCCTTCTCTTTGGGTGTCCACGGCCCGCACCGGAGGAACCGCGAGTGTCCTAGATTCTTCTGTAGTATTCGATCTTTATTAGCTAATAGCCAGTGATGTACTATTCAATATTATATATTATTCGAGACGATGTATTCGAGATTATATCTATTATTCTGAACGATGTATTCGAGATTATATCTATTATTAGAGATTTGAATACTAAATTGTTTTATATTTCTTTTGGATTAGTTAAACAAAAGCTATGACAGACAATACCGACAGAGAGGGAGAACAGACCATGTTCGATATGATACGCGGGGCAGATGATAATCAAAATGAAGAAGATTATGATGGCCCCGAATTTCTAAACAACACCGGAGAGGGTGATATGATATTCGATCACGACGAAGTCATGAATGATTATGACGATGACGAAGAACATGATCCTGAAACAACAAACACCGACGAGGCATATATATTTATATAAGCAGGCATCTGGTGATCATCACATGTTTTAAATGACTTGAAGATATATTAACGAATCGATCTTTGTTCTTTCAGCCATCCGGATCGAGCAAATCTTCGATAAAAGGATTTAAACGAGGCCCGAACAAAAAGTTGAAGCCGGGCGAAAGGTACATATCGAGGCATGCAGCCCTACTGGCAAACCATTAGCGCCTAAGAAGATTGCGGACAAGTTCGTTCGTCAGTGCGGAGTTCTTGTGAAGGACCAACTCCCGATCAAACTTCAAGAATGGAGAGCGCTAGCAAAGCCACGTCCAGATGTTACTTATGTCGACAAGAATCAAAAAGATCTGCTTTGGGATACTCTCATGGAACATTTCACCCTACCAGATCATTTCACGTAGCGAGATGTGCGTAAAGTCAAAGAGGCTGCTCTTAAGGTGATGGCGACTGCATTCAAGAACTACAAGAATGGTGAATGGAACAAGTGCGTCAATGGAGGAAGGAAGACTCCAGTATTCAAGGGAACACTGGAGAACCAACGTTATCATTGTCCGATTTCGTGAAATTCAAGGATTCGGAATTAGCTAAGGAACGGTCGAGAATAAACAAGAAGTATGCCGAAAAAAAGGATAAGTTCCATAAGCTGGGGCCAGGTGGCTATGCGGTGGCAATGCCTAAGTGGGATAAGTCTGAGAAAGAGATGGAGGATGCAGGTGTCACTCCGGCTACTAAGAGCTGGCCCCCCAGGGTCAGGACTTGGTTCTATGCGCATGGGGGGGAGTTGGACCGGGAGACAGGCAATGTTTTGACGAGGGCAAGTCTAAAGGGAGCCGACGATGCGATACTTGTTGCAATAGAAGAGGCACGAACGGGGGTGTTCCAGCCCAACAGAGAGAACGACGAGCTTATGCGTGCCCTGGGAAATCCTGAACACCCGGGAAGAACACAAGGCAAGGGCGCTCTGCCGTGGTATGAGGGGTTTTCAGACTGGAACAACGACTACAGAACCCGTGCGAGAAAGAAGATTGTGGAGGAGAAGAAGAGGAAGATGGAGGAGGAGCAGAGGAAGCGGGACTATGAATGCCTTCAAGGCCTAGAAGCAAGTCAAGTGGAATTGGCAGTCAAATTCCAGCGGCAGCAGGAGCAGATCGACTCACTTACCCATCAAAGGGGTCTCAGAGCTGCAGCAGCTAGCGGATGATCCAAAGATTGATAGCACCGCCCATCCATGCTGAGAAGCAGCGTGGGTTCCGTCCCGGACAACCCAATGCTGGGTAGATACCCCGTGGATGACATCACGGAGAACACTAACTGCGAGCTACACGTCAAAATGAAGAACATATCCATGAAGGTGGCGGACGGCTGTGCTTTCACAAATCCCCCCGAGGCAACCTTCCATTGCAACCCGATTCTAGCGGGCTATGCTCGTGTCGTGGTTGATGAGGTGGTGGACCCACCATATTTGGGGCTATAGCTTGACATTGCTGGAGGTGACGGCGAGCGCTTTCTCGGAGAGGCCAAACATCCTATCATCCTATGGAAAAAGGATTGCATCATCTTTCCAAGGCCACCGACACCGCGTCACCCGAGTCCTCGTCGATGTCCGCCACCGACTCAGCAGACTCCCCGCCTCCAAGTCCGCAAAGTGTCGACAATCCTCCTCCTCCAAGTCCGCAAAGTGTTAGGACAATCCTCCTCCTCCAAGTCCGCCACAGCCGACGTCCACCTCCTCCAAGTCCGCAGAACCTCGGGCCCTCCTCCTCATCCAACTCAGTCCGTCGGCCGTCTCCGCCGCCTCAAGAATCGCAGAAGAGACACCCCGCAGCTCACAGTGCGAGCAGACGAGTCGAGGTAGTACAGAAGTACAAAGCGGAGGCAAGCGGTATAAATATGGTCCAAGCCTCAAGGCTCTTCCGCAGAGGTCTTATGACAGGTCCGAGGAGGAAATCACAGCCATATCAAGGCCGAGGTGGAAGCCCATTTTGCACCGAAACCGCCACCGCCGCCAAGGGAGAAAGTGCTCGAGGAAACGATTGACCACTACATTCAGATGGCTCAACCACCAGCTTCCAAGCCTGTTGACACAGACTATGAGCGCCACATCGGGAAGTTAAATCGAGCACGCCTATAAAGGGAGGCGAGCACGCCTACATCGGGATCGAGCAAACAAGAAGCAGCTGCCAAAAATGCGGAAAACCATTCCCACTGGGAGAACAGCGGTATAATCGATCCCTCACTTGTTGTGCCAACAACAGGTGACAGTACGCGCCCCCAATATTATTGTGGGCAAACAGTGCATGTTCCCGAGGTGGGCAATGTGGTAATAACGGAGGAGCATATAATGCAGGCTAAAGTTCTCAACATCACTGTTGGACAACTCCTCGAGATCGAGCCCATGCCTTTGCTTAGAGAGGATGAAGTAAAACGGAAATATGTCCGGGGCCATCCTTTGAACGCGCTAGACAAGGTCAAGAACCTCCCAACGAGAATGTATGAATTGCATCAATGGTACATGAACATTACCAAGATTTCAGATCGAGTGTCCCTCATGGTGAATGTGAAGAATGACCATTACTACCATGAGAAAGCTGAGTCCGTTGAGTATTTAGAACTGTTTCAGTTATACAATAAGGAAGCACTCGACAAATATATCGTCAGTTGCTATTGTCTGTAAGTGATTTCTTTCTATAATTTAAGTCTCAAGCTAGCTGTAGTGATCCTTTTGAGATCAATCATTACCTGTAATTATCCTCACTATATTCTTTTCTGTGGTATTATGCAGGATGAAGATATATGAAATGAGAAAAGGTGGACGCTATGGCATTGGGTTCATTGACCCAAACACCGTTAATGAATTCACATGGAAGATAAGTGAACGTCTTGCAAAGGAAATAGAGGACAGCATGCTAGAGTTCTTGAAGCGCCTCAAATACAATGAAGATATACTACTTCCTTACCACTTTGGGTGAGTCACGCTGTCTTGTACTACAAATTCTCTGTTTTTGCCTACTAGCTAGCTACATGTTTTTGCTAACATATGCCCGCTTAATTAAGACATGTAAACGTGTGTGCATGCAGATTTCACCGGGTCTTGTGTATCATTAAAGTTGACGCCGAACAGTTGAGGTCTTGGACTCACTAGTCACTTAAAAACACTGACTTTAACATCTTGTATGGGATAGTCAACAGGTAATTTCAATCATTATTAACTATATATCTCGCCTATTTAGTTCGTCATTTCATGATATGAACTATTTAATAACCCTTTATTCATTTTCTTTGTCGTGGGCAGGGCTTGGGCAAGATTCATCGTCACGCCCGTAATGGAAACAAAAGCTTGAATGGTTTCACCCAAGGTAAGTAATTAGTAGTACTAGCTAGCTAGCTAGCTAGCTGCCATCTCTTTAATTATCATGCTTGATTAATTTTTATCTGATCAAATTCCATTCTCGTAAAGGCCTCAAGCAAAAGGGACTGATCTGTGTGCATTCTGCGCTTGCGAGAACATTCGCATGATGGCGTCCAAAGTAGCAGATCTCAAAGACGGCAATGGGTACGCTTGTCAGAACACTATTCACAATTTTTACACCATTATCGATATCTAGCTAGTCACACAACTAATACACATGCATATTGATCTCCTTCTTAACAGTTCAAAGAGGTGCGGGAGAAGTTCATAGAAACGGAGCACGTAGAAGCACTTCAAGAGGAAATAGCGGGATTTTTGCTCGACCAGGTCATAAATCTGAATGGAGAATTCTATTACCCGCTACCGCCCCAATGAAAACCACTTTCAATTGTCATCGTGCTCCGAAGGCACCAATTAGACTGGCTCCGAAGGCAACATTCATATGTAGGAGAAATTTTATATATCTATACATGTGTGTATGTGTGAATTAATTAATATGGCGGTTTAATTTGTGAGACATTGATGTGATATATAAATGCATGATTGGTTCTACTAGAAATTATATATATATATATATATATATATGTGTGTATATATATGCATAACGTGTACAATGTGTAGTATCGTAAAATACCAGCAAACGAAAAAGAATTAAAATGGAAACACAAAATTAAATGAAAAAGAAATCATAAAACTAAAAACCCTCCAAACCTTATAGTACCGGTTGGTCTTACAAACCGGTACTAAAGGGCTCCAGGTCCCCGGAGCTGGCTCGTGCCACGTGGTTGCCCTTTAGCACCGGTTCGTGCTGAACCGGTACTAAAGGGGGGGCCTTTAGTGACCATGGCATCCCGGAAGCTCCGACACTACTTTCAAGAGTGTTCGATAACGGTGGCCTCCGAAGTACCACTCAATGACATTATAAACAACCGCGACGCAACGGGCAGGATTACAAAATGGGCCATTGAGCTCCTACCATTCGATATAACCTACAAACCTCGGCGAGCCATAAAGTCACAAGTTTTGGCTGACTTTGTCGCTTAATGGACTGAAGCCGAACTTCCTAAAGAGGAATGGCGCATACTCCAATTGGACTATGCACTTCGACGGCTCCAAAATGTTGGCCGGACTGGGGGCTGGCGTTGTCTTGATGTCCCCAACCGGGGACACAGACCAATACGTACTTCAAATAATGTACACAGACTCCAACAACGCAGCCGAATACGAGGCCCTTCTACATGGTCTCCGGATGGCAATCTCCATGGGCATTCAACGCCTAGAGGTGCGCGGGGATTCAAACCTTGCAATATCCCAAATAAACGGAGACTTTGACGCCAAGGATCCGAAAAAGGCAGCATATCGCAACGCTGTCCTAAAGATGTCAGCTCGGTTTGAAGGACTTGAATTCCATCACGTAGCCCGAGATAATAACCAAGCAGCCGACGTACTGGCAAGCATCGGCGCAAAACGTGACGCTGTCCCTCCAAATATCTTCCTGGAACGGCTCTTCAAGCCGTCCGTACTCTGGGAAGGGGAGTCCAAAAACGACAAACCGAAAACAACCGCGCCAACCGGCGATTCAGCCGATGACATAACACCTTCAGCCCATGACATAATGGCAGTAATCGCCCCGTGGACAGAACCATTCCTAGCCTACTTGCTTAGACAGGAACTTCCCGCGAAGAACAAAATGAGGCCCGCTGCATAGTCCGGCGATCGAAAGCCTACAAGGTCCATGAGGGAGAACTTTATAAGAAAAGTACAACCGGAGTCCTTCAAAGGTGTATCTCCGAAGAGGAAGGGCGAAACCTCCTGGCTGAAATTCATGCCGGACTAGGCGGACACCACGCAGCAGCCCGGGCCCTTGTAGGAAAGGCATTCCGTACAGGATTTTATTGGCCGACGGCCCGGGCAGATGCCCAGGACTTAGTCCAGAGATGCGTCGGTTGTCAGCTCTTTGCTAATCAGAGCCATATGCCACCCACCGCCCTCAAAACTATACCCATTACCTAGCAGTTCGCGGTCCGGGGGCTTGATATGGTTGGACCCCTTAAAGGGGGAACCCACAAGCAAAGGTACCTATTGGTCATGGTGGATAAATTCACCAAATGGATAGAGGCCAAACCGGTCAAAACGGCAGAGTCCGGACCAGTGATAGACTTTATATCCGGGGTTGTACACCGTTACGGTGTCCCCCACAGCATCATCAGCGACAACGACACGAACTTCACGGCCGACGAGGTTAAGTCATGGTGCAAAAACATGGGCATTAAGCTCGATTACGCTTCAGTCTATCATCCTCAAACCAACGGTCAAGTGGAACGAGCAAATGGTCTAATAATGAGCGGCATTAAACCCAGACTAGTGCGGTCACTTACGAAATCTGACATGCACTGGGTAGAGGAGCTCGACTCCGTACTCTGGGGGCTGCGGACAACGCCCAACCGTACTACCGGATTCACACCATTTTTTATGGTATACGGCGCAGAGGCAGTTTTGCCCTGCGACATCATTCATGACTCACCTCGAGTGCGCATGTACGAAGAACGAGAAGCCGAGCTGGATTGGCAGGACAGCTTGGACGCATTGGAGGAGGAACGCGATGTCGCCAAGGCTCGTTCCGCATTTTGTCAGCAGCAGGCTCGAAGATATCAAAGCAGAGAAGTACGGGCCAAGACTTACAACGTTGGCGAACTAGTTCTACGCCTGGCGGACAAGAAAAAGGACAAGGTCAAGCCCAAATGGGTGGGCCCCTTCATTATCGACCAAGTCTTGACCGGCGGGGCGTACCGTCTGCGAGATGCATCGGACAACCGACTCGAGCCGAACCCATGGAACGCAGCTCGCCTCCGAAGATTCTACGCCTAGCGCCGGACTAAGAGTTCGTCCCCTTCCCCCATCCAAATTTTTTACACTCCAGCTGCACTTTGTTTCTCTTTCTTCTCTTAACCTTTCTTCATAAAAAGCCCTTAAGGGCCTACTTGCGCATTGTTCGCACACACTTGATGTGCCATCCGCACTCATTATACCTGGGGGCTTTTTTTCAAGAAGCTCAATTGTAAGGGCTTCACGCCTAGCACATGTGTCAAGCTTCCACATGTACCTTTTACTCACTATTATATGCATCGATATGACTTAAGTTTTGGCCAAGCTGGGTTGCCTAGCTCCTGTGCTTACCCCAACGTTCCCGATTGTTCGGCTAGGAGGTAAAGGGAGCACCTCTGCGATTGTTCTCGCGGGTCACCGGATGTGTACCTCGGTAGGTGAAGCCGAAAGCTAGCGTTTTAAGGGAATACTCGGTCGGTGACTGAAAGATGATTTTTACCTACTTATTTATTTGCCCTAGATGTTTTTCTGCTTTTTGCAGTCGGACATGCACTTTAGGGCATGCCTCCGAGAAAGGAACCCTTAACGGAACTATTCTCCATGGAAGATGTTCCTTACTAACCATGTAATATAACATAACTAGTTGGGCACTTGTGCGATAAAGCACTAATGACCCTACGCCTGGTCTCCATGCATACCCGGTTGTTTCTTAACCAAAAGGTATTCGGACACACTCCGGACTCTAGGGTCCCGAGGTCGGCTTAAAAGGTCGGCAAAGACAAACGATCTACAATCCGGCTAGAAGGCATTTCACATGTCATTTTAAAATACATTGTCAAATTTACTGATTGTATTCCTCCTCAATCCCGTCTAACAGGCTGTCCAACTTACAGTCCCGTTGGGAAAATTTAGCAGCCAACTATACTTGGCTGTATACTAAACTCACAAGGATCTCCTTCCATCGGGCCCCACCGGTCCGACCTCGGCCATGTGGTTGGGATCCGCCTTTTTGTACCGCGTCTTCACCATGGCCCAAGCCTCCCTGGCACCTTGGCGGCAAGCCGAAATCTTCCATTAACGGAAGCGCTGCCGCACTCCCTGAAGCTTCTCCGCAAGCTCCACAAGGCCCTCGGGTAGGGAGAAGGCTGGCCATAAAGCCTGGACGACGCCGCTCATCGCCTGCCGAACTCGTTCGAGCAGTTGCAACAGCTCGGGAAGTTGATCACCCGTTGATATGGGCATCTCCTCCGCAGGGCGACCTGTGAGTATACCTACAAGACATATTCTGTAAATTGACTTCCTCGCCGAACTCTTCTTTTCAAAAGAGTTCGCTCAAGCACTTACTATAGATGTCGCGACGAAGCCGCCGATTCTCCTTAACGGAGCCGGACAGCTCGACCCGAACGCCTTTCAGTTCTTCTCCAAGCTGGGCATGGGCATCTTGGAGCTTGTTCCTTTCCTGCTGCACTCTATTCAGCACCCTCTCGCCGGCCTTCAGCTGGCGCAGCAGTTCCTACCTGTCCGGATCTTGTCCGGCAGCACCTGCAATGTCATTATTAGACTTGCGCGCACGCCGCACAGTGCTTATATTTAACAAACAAACTTGTTACCAGGAGGGGCCACTGTGTTTCCTCCTGCGGCAGCAAGTGCGGCCTCAAGTTGGGCCTTGCACTCTTGCAGCTCCTGAGACAGCTGGGCATTCTTCTCGGTAAGAGCCTGCATTTCAAATGATCCTTAAATCAGTTAACATAACTACATTAAGTCTCGGGGGCTACTGGCATATATAACCATTAAATTCCCTTACCCGTATGTCTTTTACATACTGCTCCGTGGCTCTGGTAAAACCATCTTGAGCAGCACGAAGGTGCACGTCCCCCGCGTTAAAGGCGTCCAACGCCTTAGGGGAGAAGCACGCTTCACGAAATCTGTGTCGTGGCGCTGTGGTTCATGGCTCTCCACCTCGCACTTGGTGGCGGACGATCTGTCGGCATCCTCCGTTGGAGGAGTATCTCGCCCGCGCTTGCGCTTGCCTCCCCTCCGCATCGGGTCTTTGGAGCCTGGCTGGTATAGGTCGGATCGGCAACCTCTATGCCCGCAATCTGGCTGGCACTTTTTCTCCTACAAAGATCATGAGCACTCAGACGCTTCCTAGGAACGTTGCTCTGAATATTTAAATACGAAGCTATACCTTTGCGGCGACATTTCGTCGTGCGCGCCCTTTTCCGCCTGCTGGTCCGGACTGGCCTTTGTTGGTCAGCCGCCGCGGGCTCGGCTTCCTGCCTTGAAGGCGCTTCCTGTAAAACACCATCGTTCGTGAAGGTCAGAAATGGGCAAGGACGAGATAATGGTGTCCGGACCTCGGTCACAATCACCTGGAAAGCCGGATATAATCCGAGGTAGTCCGCCGTAATGGCGACTAAAGCATTATCCATGCTGAGCTAGTGGAACACCCCATCAATTAGCTCCACCTTGATATCCGGATCCTCTTTGGAGGCCGGATCCTGGGATCTCTCTGGATCCTCGGGTTGCGGAGCTGGACTTACCATCTCCTGCACAATCCGGCGATGTTCCTGCGCCGAAGACATAATGTAAGAAGCTTAAACTTTGAAAGCATGGGTTGAGCCCTTAAAAGTGTTCGCTTACCCAGCCCTGAGGGTTATTCATGGAAAACCCATTCAAGGGGTTCGTCCGAAGGAAGTCCTCCTTCTCCCCCTTGTATAGGCCGGACAGGATCTGCACCAGATCCTCGGTCGAATCCGGCCCTTTGCGGCCATGGTAGGTGGCATCGTCTTCCCCGCTGAAATCCCACATGGGGTGGCCCCTGTATTGCAATGGCTGTACCCCCCGCATGATGCATGTTGCCATGACTCCAATCATGGTCAACCCGAAATGGGCTAGTAATCTTATTCGGCCCATCAGGTAATGGACGCTCTTGTCTTCCTCCAATTGGGGGCTCCGTGGGCGCCAACTAGGGCGTTTCTTCAGAGGAGCAGTACTGAATTCCGGGAGGCTGACCCGGACTGGGTCCGGCAGCGGAGCGTCTTCTATGTAAAACCATTCCGAAGGCCAGTCTTCGGACGCCTTCTTAGGGGTTCCGGATGGATATCCGGTCCCGGCAAGGCGCCATACTTTGGACGCCTTCTTAGGGGTTCCGGAACGGGGTACGAGGCAGAACAACCTCTTCCACAGTGCAAAATGGGGCTCGATGCCCAGGAATAGCTCGCAAAGAGCTACGTAACCCGCGATATGCAGGACAGAGGCGGGTGTAAGGTGATGGAGCTGGAGTCCGTAGAACTCCAGGAGCCCGCGGAGGAACAGATGTATAGGAAATCCGAGTCCCCTTATCAGATAGGGGACGATGCATACCCGCTCCCCTTTGTTGGGACTTGGTGTAGCCTCCGCTTGCTTCCCACCTTGGCAGGTGGCCAGCCGGCTCGAATCGGAACCATGAAGGCCGGAGGGAGATATCCCCCCGCTTGGAGCTTCACTAGCTCGTTGTGTGGAACAGAGCATCTCCTCCAATCTCCTGGCAGTGGGCTGGGAGCGCGAGAAGAGGAGCCGCGCCGACGGTCCATGATGGAATGGATTTTTGGGTCAAAGGCGCTCCGATGAGTATTCGCAGAAGGAAGATGGTGTGATTTGGATCTGGATTTTTGCCTCTTTTGTAGGCGGATGACTTGCACGACTAGGGGGTGAAACATAAAAGACACCCTAGCTTTTCGCATTCGTGCGAGGCGTGGAAGAAGGCCATTATTGGGCGTAGAAGCCAAGAAGCACATCATTTATGAGGAAGCCGGACACTGTTCGGTAGGTACATGGAACTTAAAGGGAGAACCCGCCTTGCAACACCAAAGACTATATACGCGCTGGACTTATCGTCATTGAAGCCTGGTTCGGGGGCTACTGAGGGAGTCCTGGACTAGGGGGTGTCCGGACAGCCGGACTATCATCATCCGCCGGACTCCAAGACCACGAAGATACAAGATTGAAGACTCTGTCCCGTGTCCGGATGGGACTTTCCTTGGCGTGGAAGGCAAGGCTATACGGATATGTAGATCTCCTACCATTGTAACCGACTCTGTGTAACCCTAGCCCTCTCCGGTGTCTATATAAACCGGAGGGCTTTAGTCCGTAGGACACAACATACATTACAACAATCATACCATAGGCTAGCTTCTAAGGTTTAGCCTCCTTGATCTCGTGGTAGATCCACTCTTGTACTACCCATATCATCAATATTAATCAAGCAGGGCGTAGGGTTTTACCTCCATCAAGAGGGCCCGAACCTGGGTAAAACATCGTGTCCCTTGTCTCCTGTTACCATCCGCCTAGACGCACAGTTTGGGACCCCCTACCCGAGATCCGCCAGTTTTGACCCCGACAGATAACTATATATACATGCAATTAAAGAGCTGAGCTATAGAGACTTAATTACAGAAGTACACGGAGAAAGAACTGAGGGACATTCGTAACGCCAAGCAGGAGGCTAGTACGCTGAGGGCCTAGCCAGCAGCAAGGTAGCCCACTAGCCCGCCTGCAGGTGCACAAGGCCCAAACCAAAAGCTAAACCTGCGACCAGGGACGTGAGACTCCGTGCCGTGGGCTTCCTGGTGAAGTGCTCCAGCTGTAAAATAAAAGCAATACCTGGTATGTCCCACCTATGAATGAGATGGGGGAAAAAGCTTTGGCTACATAAGGATATGGGCTGTGAGTGGTCAAAGGTACGAGAACAAAGTAAGCTTTTTTCAATATAGCTTACAACTCCTTTCAAGTGGTACGAGAACAAAGTAAGCTAGTCTTTCGGTGTGCACCAAACCGAACAAATCGCTTAACCGAGATCTTGGTTAGCATTTTTTACTTGTATAACTTTTAGTTTTCTGTTAAGCTAACTGAATTTTAAAAATAACCAAATAGTAGAAATCAAATTTTCGGTTACTACCGAACGCCTAGCCCTAAGCTCAACATATAACTATCCACTGAAAAGATCCACCTCTACATGTAACCATGCATAGGATAAGTCGCATCCGTTTTTATTTACTTGTGATAATTATATAAAATAACTACTCCCTCCGTCCCATAATGTAAAACGTTTTTTGACACTACACTAGAGTCAAAACACGGCTTACATTATGGGACGGAGGGAGTATTTTACAACTATCCCACTAGCATATTTTTCTCTTAGCATCATCCAAACATGTCACCTCAACATGTAGTCATATATGGAAAAATGCCCACCTTCATAGTCAGACATGCTTGGGAAAAATCTCCGAGCCATTTTTATCTAATAATGCTATTTATATATAATGAATATTTTAGGACAATCCAAAAAATCATATGTATTTTCAATTTTAGTTCTTGTATTATTAATCTAAATATTCATGTTCCATACAACCAAATCTCATAGAAAATATTGTAACCAATTCTGGTAGCAACATTGGATATCATCTAGGTCAAATTATTTATTTACCAAGTAATCAGTGAAGGAAATATGCCCTAGAGTCAATAATAAAGTTATTATTTATTTCCTTATTTCATGATAAATGTCTATTATTCATGCTAGAATTGTATTGACCGGAAACATAATACATGTGTGAATATATAGACAAACAGAGTGTCACTAGTATGCCTCTACTTGACTAGCTTGTTAATCAAAGATGGTTATGTTTCCTAACCATGAACAAAGAGTTGTTATTTGATTAACGGGATCACATCATTAGTTGAATGATCTGATTGACATGACCCATTCCGTTAGCTTAGGACCTGATCATTTAGTATGTTGCTATTGCTTTCTTCATGACTTATACATGTTCCTATGACTATGAGATTATGCAACTCCCGTTTACCGGAGGAACACTTTGTGTGCTACCAAACGTCACAACGTAACTGGGTGATTATAAAGGTGCTCTACAGGTGTCTCCAAAGGTACTTGTTGGGTTGGCGTATTTCGAGATTAGGATTTGCACTCCGAATGTCGGAGAGGTATCTTTGGGCCCTCTCGGTAATGCACATCACTTAAGCCTTGCAAGCATTGCAATTAATGAGTTAGTTGCGAGATGATGTATTACGGAACGAGTAAAGAGACTTGCCGGTAACGAGATTGAACTAGGTATTGGATACCGACGATCGAATCTCGGACAAGTAACATACCGATGACAAAGGGAACAACGTATGTTGTTATGCGGTCTGACCGATAAAGATCTTCGTAGAATATGTAGAAACCAATATGGGCATCCAGGTCCCGCTATTGGTTATTGACCGGAGACGTGTCTCGGTCATGTCTACATTGTTCTCGAACCGTAGGGTCCGCACGCTTAAGGTTTCGATGACAGTTATATTATGAGTTTATGAGTTTTGATGTACCGAAGGAGTTCGGAGTCCCGGATGAGATCGGGGACATGACGAGGATTCTCCAAATGGTCGAGACAAAAAGGTCGATATATTGAACGACTATATTCGGAGTTCGGAAAGGTTCCGAGTGATTTGGGTATTTATCGAAGTACCGGAGAGTTACGGGAATTCGCCGAGGAGAAGTATTGGGCCTTATTGGGCCCTGCGGGAAAGAGAGAGGGGCTGCCTAGGGCTGGCCGCGTGCCCCCCCATGGCCTAGTCCGAATTGGACTACGAGGAGGGGCCGCACCCCCTCCTTCCTTCCCTTCTCTCTTCCCCTTCCTAGTCTCCTACTCCTAATACATGGAAGGACTCCTAGTTGGACTAGGAAAGGGGGAATCCTACTCCCGGTGGGAGTAGGACTCCCCAGGGCGCGCCATAGTAGAGGGCCGGCCCTCCCGTCCTCCTCTCCTTTATATACGGGGGTAGGGGGCACCGCATGGACACACATGTTGATCTTCGTGATCGTTCCTTAGCCGTGTGTGGTGCCCCCCTCCACGATATTACACCTCGGTCATATTGTAGCGGTGCTTAGGTGAAGCCCAGCGACGGTAGAACATCAAGATCGTCACCACGCCGTCGTGCTGACGGAACTCCTCCCTGAAGCTCTGCTGGATCGGAGCCCGGGGTGCGTCATCGAGTTGTACGTGTGTCAAGAACTCGGAGGTGCCGGAGTAACGGTGCTTGGATCGGTTGGACCGGGAAGACGTACGACTACTTCCTCTACGTTGCATCAACGCTTCCGCTTCGGTCTACGAGGGTACGTAGACAACACTCTCCCCTCTCGTTGCTATGCATCACCATGATCTTGCGTGTGCATAGGAATTTTTTTGAAATTACTACATTCCCCAATAGTGGCATCCGAGCCTAGGTTTTATGGTTTGATGTTATATGCACGAGTAGAACACAAGTGAGTTGTGGGCGATATAAGTCATACTGCTTACCAGCATGTCATACTTTGGTTCGGCGGTATTGTTGGATGAAGCGGCCCGGACCGACATTACGCGTACGCTTACGCGAGACTGGTTCTACCGACGTGCTTTGCACACTGGTGGCTGGCGGGTGTCAGTTTCTCCAACTTTAGTTGAACCGAGTGTGGCTACGCCCGGTCCTTGCGAAGGTTAAAACAGCACTAACTTGACAAACTATCGTTGTGGTTTTTGATGTGTAGGTAAGAACGGTTCTTGCTCAGCCCGTAGCAGCCACGTAAAACTTGCAACAACAAAGTAGAGGACGTCTAACTTGTTTTTGCAGGGCATGTTGTGATAAGATATAAGTTGTTGTATGAGATGATCATGTTTTGTTGAAGTTATCGGCAACTGGCAGAAGCCCTATGGATGTCTCTTTGTTGCATAAGATGCAAGTGCCAAATAATTGCTTTACTTTATCGCTATACGATAGTAATAGTTGCAAGAGCAATAGTTGGTGAGACAACCATGTGATGACACATTGATATAGATCAAGATGATGAAGATCATGGTGTCGTGTCGGTGACGATAGAGATCATGACAGTACTTTGGAGATGGAGATCAAAGGCGCAAGATGATCATGGCCATATCATGTCACATATTTTGATTGCATATGATGTTTATCTATTATACATCTTATTCTTGCTTTGATTGACGGTAGCATTTTAAGATGATCTCTCACTAATTATCAAGAAGTGTTCTCCCTGAGTATGCACCGCTGCCAAAGTTCGTCGTGCCCAGACACCACGTGATGATCGGGTGTGATAAGCTCTACATCCATCTACAACGGGTGCAAGCCAGTTTTGCACACGCGAATACTCAGTTAAACTTGACGAGCCTAGCATATGCAGATATGGCCTCGAACACGGAGACCGAAAGGTCGAGCGTGAATCATATAGTAGATATGATCAACATAATGATGTTCACCATTGAAAACTACTCCATCTCACGTGATGATCGGTTATGGTTTAGTTGATTTGGATCACGTGGTCACTTAGATGACTAGAGAGATGTCTGTCTAAGTGGGAGTTCTTAGGTAATATGATTAATTGAACTTAAATTTATCATGAACTTAGTCCTGGTAGTATTTTGCAAATTATGTTGTAGATCAATAGCTTGCATTGTTGCTTTCATATGTTTATTTTGATATGTTCCTAGAGAAAATTGTGTTGAAAATGTTAGTAGCAATGATGCGGATTGGATCCGTGATCTGAGGTTTATCCTCATTGCTGCACAGAAGAATTATGTCCTTAATGCACCGCTAGGTGACAGACCTATTGCAAGAGCAGATGCAGACGTTACGAACGTTCAGCTAAGCTCAATATGATGACTACTTGATAGTTTAGTGCACCATGCTTAACGGCTTAGAATCAGGACTTCAAAGACATTTTGAACGTCATGAACCATATGAGATGTTCCAGGAGTTGAAGTTAATATTTCAAGCAAATACCCGAGTTGAGAGATATGAAGTCTCCAACAAGTTCTATAGCTAAAAGATGGAGGAGAATCGCTCAACTAGTGAGCATGTGCTCAGATTGTCTGGTTACTACAATCGCTTGAATCAAGTGGGAGTTAATCTTCCGATAAGATAGTGATTGATGAATTTCTATTCACCATCACCAAGTTAGTAGAACTTCGTGATGAACTATAGTATGCAAGGGATGATGAAAATGATTCCGAGTTTTTTTCATGATGATGAAATAGATGAAGGTAGAAATCAAGAAAGAACATCGAGTGTTGATGGTTAACAAGACCACTAGTTTCAAGAAAAGGGTAAAGGGATAGAAGGGAACTTCAAGAAGAACGGCAAGCAAGTTGCTGCTCAAGTGAAGAAGCCCAAGTCTGGACCTAAGCCACGAGACTAAGTGCTTCTACTTGCAAAGGGACTGGTCATCGAAGCAGAACTACCCCAAGTATTTGGCGGATAAGAAGGATGGCAAAGTAAACAAAGGTATATTTGATATACATGTTATTGATGTGTACTTTACTAGTGTTTATAGCAACCCCTCGGTATTTGTTACTGGTTCAGTTGCTAAGAGTAGTAACTCGAAACGGGAGTTGCAGAATAAACAGAAACTAGTTAAGGGTGAAGTGACGATGTGTGTTGAAAGTAGTTTCAAGATTGATATGATCATCATCGCACACTCCCTATACTTTTGGGATTAGTGTTAAACCTAAATAAATGTTATTTGGTGTTTGCGTTGAGCATAAATATGATAAGATCATGTTTATTGCAATATGATTATTCATTTGAAGTTAAAGAATAATTGTTATTCTGTTTACATGAATAAAACCTTTGATGGTTATATACCCAATAAAATAGTTTGTTGGATCTCGATCGTAGTGATACACATATTCATAATATTGAAACCAAAAGATGCAAAGTTAATAATGATAGTGCAACTTATTTGTGGCACTGCCGTTTAGGTCATATTGGTGTAAAGCGCATGAAGAAACTCCATGCTGATGGGATTTTGGAATCACTTGATTATGAATCACTTGATGCTTGCGAACCATGCCTCATGGGCAAGATGACTAAGACTCCGTTCTCTGGAACAGTGGAGCGAGCAACTGACTTATTGGAAATAATACATACTGATGTATGCGATCCAATGAGTGTTAAGGCTCGTGGCGGGTATCGTTATTTTCTGACATTCACAGATGATTTGAGCAGATATGGGTATATCTACTTGATGAAACAGAAGTCTGAAATAGTTGAAAGGTTGAAAGAATTTCAGAGCGAAGTAGAAAAATCATCGTGACAAGAAAATAAGGTTTCTACGATCTGATCGCGGAGACAAATATTTGAGTTACGAGTTTGGTCTTCAATTAAAACAATGTGGAATAGTTTCACAAATTCATGCCACCTGGAACACCACATCATAATGGTGTGTCCGAACGTCATAACCGTACTTTATTGGATATAGTACAATCTATGATGTTTCTTACCGATTTACCAATATCGTTTTGGGATCATGCATTAGAGATAGCTACATTCACGTTAAATATGGCACCATCTAAATCCGTTGAGACGACACTATATGAACTGTGGTTTAGCAAGAAACCAAAGTTGTCGTTTCTTAAAGTTTGGGACTGCGATGCTTATGTGAAAAAGTTTCATCCTGATAAGCTCAAACCCAAATCGGAGAAGTGCGTCTTCATAGAATACCCAAAGGAAATTGTTGGGTACACCTTCTATCACAGATCCGAAGGCAAAACATTCGTTGCTAATAAATGCATCCTTTCTAGAGAAGAAGTTTCTCTCAAAAGAAGTGAGTGGGAGGAAAGTAGAACTTGATGAGGTAATTGTACCTTCTCCTTATTGAAAGTAGTTCATCACAAAAATCTGTTCCTGTGACTACTAAACCAATTAGTGAGGAAGCTAATGATGATGATCATGTAACTTCAGATCAAGTTACTACGGAATCTCGTAGGTAATCCTGTTCTGGAAGTCACGTAACTAGACCATGATGAACCTACGAACTATGAGGAAGCGATGATGAGCCCAGATTCCGCGAAATGGCTTGAGGCCATGAAATCTGAGATGAGATCCATGTATGAGAACAAAGTGTGGACTTTGGTGGAGTTGCCCGATGATCGGCAAGCCATAGAAAATAAATGGATCTTCAAGAGGAAGACAGACGCTGATATTAGTGTTACTATCTACAAAGCTAGACTTGTCAAAAAAGGTTTTGACAAAGTTCAAGATGTTGAATACAATGAGATTTTCTCACTCATATCGATGCTTAAAAGTCTGTCCGAATCATGTTAGCAATTGCCGCATTTTATGAAATCTGGCAAATGGATAAACAAAACTGCATTCCTTAATGGAGTTATTAAAGAAGAGTTGTATGTGATGCAACCAAGAGGTTTTGTCGATCCTAAAGGTGTTAACAAAATGTGCATCTATGGACTGGTGCAAGTATCTCGGAGTTGGAATATACGCTTTGATAAGTTGATCAAAGCATATAGTTTATACAGACTTGCAGTGAAGCCTGTGTTTACAAGAAAGTGAGTGGGAGCACTACAACATTTCTGATAAGTATATGTGAATGACATATTGTAGATTGGAAATAATGTAGAATTATTCTGCAAAGCATAAAGGAGTGTTTGAAACGAGTTTTTCAAAGAAAGACCTCAGTGAAGCTGCTTACATATTGAGCATCAAGATCTATAGAGATAGATCTAGACGCTTGATAAGTTTTTTTCAATGAGTACATACCTTGACAAGATTTTGAAGTAGTTCAAAATGGAACAGTCAAAGAAAGAGTTCTTGCCTGTGTTACAAGGTGTGAAATTGAGTAAGACTCAAAACCCGACCACGGCAGAAGATAGAAAGAGAATGAAAGTCATTCCCTATGCCTTGGCCATAGGTTCTATAAAGTATGCCATGCTGTGTACCAGATCTATTGCATACCCTACACTGAGTTTGGTAAGGGAGTACAATAGTGATCTAGGAGTAGATCACTGGACAGCGGTCAAAATTATCCTTAGTGGAATAAGGATATGTTTCTCGATTATGGAAGTGACAAAAGGTTCGTCGTAAAGGGTTACGTCGATGCAATTTTTGACACCGATCCGATGACTCTAAGTCTCGATCTAGATACATATTGAAAGTGGGAGCAATTAGCTAGAGTAGCTCCGTGCGAGCATTGTAGACATAGAAAATTGCAAAATACATAACGGATCTAAATGTGAAATACCCGTTGACTAAGATTCTCTCACAAGCAAAACATGATCACACCTTAGTACTCTTTGGGTGTTAATCACATAGCGATGTGAACTAGATTACTGAATCTAGTAAACCCTTTGGGTGTTGGTCACATGACGATGTGAACTATGGGTGTTAATCACATGGTGATGTGAACTATGGGTGTTAATCACATGGTGATGTGAACTAGATTATTGACTCTAGTGCAAGTGGGAGATCAAGGAAATATGCCCTAGAGGCAATAATAAAGTTATTATTAATTTCCTTATTTCATGATAAATGTCTATTATTCATGCTAGAATTGTATTAACGGAAACATAATACATGTGTGAATATATAGACAAACAGTGTCACTAGTATGCCTCTACTTGACTAGCTTGTTAATCAAAGATGGTTATGTTTCGTAACCATGAACAAAGAGTTGTTATTTGATTAATGAGATCACATCATTAGTTGAATGATCTGATTGACATGACCCATTCCGTTAGCTTAGCACCCGATCGCTTAGTATGTTGCTATTGCTTTCTTCATGACTTATACATGTTCCTATGACTATGAGATTATGCAACTCCGTTTACGGAGGAATACTTTGTGTGCTACCAAATGTCACAACGAATCGGGTGATTATAAAGGTGCTCTCAGGTGTCTCCGAAGGTACTTGTTGGGTTGGCGTATTTGAGATTAGGATTTGTCACTCGAATGTCGGTGAGGTATCTCTGGGCCCTCTCGGTAATGCACATCACTTAAGCCTTGCAAGCATTGCAACTAATGAGTTAGTTGCGAGATGATGTATTACTGAACGAGTAAAGAGACTTGCCGTAACGAGATTGAACTAGGTATTGGATACCGACGATTGAATCTCGGACAAGTAACATACCGATGACAAAGGGAACAACGATGTTGTTATGCGGGTCGACCGATAAAGATCTTCGTAGAATATGTAGAAACCAATATGGGCATCCAGGTCCCGCTATTGGTTATTGACCGGAGACGTGTCTCGGTCATGTCTACATTGTTCTCGAACCGTAGGGTCCGCACGCTTAAGGTTTCGATGACAGTTATATTATGAGTTTATGAGTTTTGATGTACCGAAGGAGTTCGGAGTCCCGGATGAGATCGGGGACATGACGAGGAGTCTCGAAATGGTCGAGACGAAAAGATCGATATATTGGACGACCGAGGGAGTCCTGGACTAGGGGGTGTCCGGACAGCCGGACTATCATTATCCGCCTGACTCCAAGACTACAAAGATACAAGATTGAAGACTCCGTCCCGTGTCCGGATGGGACTTTCCTTGGCGTGGAAGGCAAGCTTGGCAATACGGATATGTAGATCTCCTACCATTGTAACCGACTCTGTGTAACCCTAGCCTCCTCCGGTGTCTATATAAACCGGAGGGCTTTAGTCCGTAGGACAACATACATTACAACAATCATACCATAGGCTAGCTTCTAGGGTTTAGCCTCCTTAATCTCGTGGTAGATCCACTCTTGTACTACCCATATCATCAATATTAATCAAGCAGGACGTAGGGTTTTACCTCCATCAAGAGGGCCCGAACCTGGGTAAAAACATCGTGTCCCTCGTCTCTTGTTACCATCCGCCTAGACGCACAGTTCGGGGCCCTACCCGAGATCCGCCGGTTTTGTCACCGACATTGGTGCTTTCATTGAGAGTTCCTCTGTGTCGTCACCGATAGGCTTGATGGCATCTTCAACCAGCAACGCTGTCCAGGGTGAGACTTTTCTCCCCGGATAGATCTTCGTATTCGGCGGCTTCGCCCTGCGGGCCAATTCACTTGGCCACCTGGAGCAGATCGAAAGCTACGCCCCTGGCCGTCAGGTCAGATATGGAAGCATAAACTTCACGGCTGATGTCCGCGGAGACTTGATCTTCGACGGACTCGAGCCACAGCCAAGCGCGCCGCACTGTGACGACGGGCATGATCTAGCTCTGCCACCGACCAGTGCCTTGGTGGCCGCACACAGGTCCGCTTCGGCCATTAGCCCGGAGCCGATCGCCCAGATCGAGGGCCTGTGGATAGACGCCGCCCTGGGGGCTGCAACATCCACGGCGATGGAGCCGAACACTAATCTTGTCCGCTGCGAAACTCGTGATTCCGAGGCGCCGGACTCCTCGCCGGACTCCGAACCTCCCGCGCCCCTACCAATCGATCCGGATTGGGCGCCGGTTATGGAATTCACCAGCGCGGACATCTTCCAATACTCGCCTTTTGGCGATATCCTGAATTCATTAAAGCACCTCTCGTTATCGGGAGAGTCCTGGCCGGACTGTGGCCAGGATGGTTGGGTTACGGACGACGAAGAAATTCAGAGCCCACCCACCACCCACTTTGTAGCCACTGTCGACGATCTAACCGACATGCTAGACTACGACTCCGAAGACATCGACGCTATGGACGACGATGCCGGAAACGAACAGGAACCAGCACCTATAGGGCACTGGAAGACCACCTCGTCATACGACATATACATGGTGGACACCTCCAAAGACGGGGACGTCGAAGAAACAGCGGAGGCAGACTCTTTAAAGAAGCAGCCCAAACGCGGCGCCAGCGGCGCCGCTCTAAATCCCGCCATAGCAAGAATGGAGATTCCGCACAGGAGATAATAATACTCGAGAGTGCCGAAGACAATCCCCCAAAGCAAGATTCAGCGCAGGAGGATGCGAAGCAAGCCCTCGGGAGAGGCGGCATTTAAGAGGTTGAGGATCATAACTATATGCCTTCCTCCGAAGACGAAGCAAGCCTCAACGATGAATTCGTCGTACCTGAGAATCCCGTCGAACAAGAGCGCTTCAAGCGCAGGCTTATCGCCACAGCAAACAGCTTAAAGAAAAAGCAGCAACAGCTTCAAGCTGATCAGGACCTGCTGGCCGATCGATGGACCGAGGTCCTCGCGGCCGAAGAGTACAAACTCGAACGTCCCTCCAAAAGTTACCCAAGACGCAAGCTGCTCCCCCGATTAGAGGAGGAAGCATACATACCTCCATCACGGCGCCGACGATACGGGTGACCGACCACCCGTGGTCGTGACAGAGAGGCATCCAGGCCCCAGCCAAGACCATACCCGGCATCGCTCCAAAAGTCTGGCCAAGAGGGAACGCGCCGGACTTGCGAGACATATTGGAGGACAAAGCAAGGCAATCCAGATCCATCTATGGATCACGTGGGCGCCCTACGACCCACGACGAATACCGTCGCGCCGGATACAATAACCCTGGCCGGGCCGAGCACAGCAGACAGCGCTCTCTCGAGCTGCGTCGCGATATTGCTCAATACAGAGGCGCCGCACACCCGCTATGCTTCACTGACGAAGTAATGGATCATCAGATCCCCGAAAGGTTTAAACCCGTAAACATCGAATCTTACGATGGCACAACAGACCCCGCGGTTTGGGTCAAAGACTATCTTCTCCACATCCATATGGCCCGCGGCGACGATCTCCACACCATCAAGTACCTCCACTCAAGCTTAAAGGGCCAGCTCGGCATTGGCTTAACAGCTTGCCCGCAGAATCAATTGGGTGTTGGGAAGACCTGGAGGCCGCATTCCTTGATAACTTCCAAGGCACATATGTGCGACCACCAGACGCCGATGACCTAAGCCACATCATTCAGCAGCCAGACGAATCGGCCAGACAATTCTGGACATGGTTCTTGACGAAGAAAAATCAAATCGTCGATTGTCCGGATGCAGAGGCCCTTGCAGCCTTCAAACATAACATCCGGGACGAATGGCTAGCCGGCACCTGGGGCAGGAAAAGCCGAAATCCATGGCAGCCCTCACATCGTTAATGACTCGCTTTTGCGCGGGAGAGGACAGCTGGCTAGCCCGCAGCAACAATCTCCGTAAAAATTCTGGCAGTCCGGATACTAAGGACAACAACGGCAGGTCACGTCGAAACAAAAACAAGCGCCGCATTAACGGCGACGATAAGGAGGATACGGCATTCAATGCCGGATTCGAGGCTCTAAACCCGTCACGGAAGAAGCCATTCAAAAGAACCACTCGAGGTCCGTCCAATCTGGACCGAATACTCGACCGCTTATGCCAGATACATGGCACCTCTGAAAAGCCAGCTAACCACACTAATAGAGACTGCTGGGTGTTCAAGCAGGCCAGCAACTTAATTGCCGAAAACAATGACAAGGGGCTAAACGGCGACGACGAGGAAGAGACCCGACCGCCGAACAACAGAGGACAGAAGGGTTTTCCCCCACAAGTGCGAACGGTGAATATGATATACGCGACCCACATACCCAAGAGGGAGAGGAAACGCGCACTAAGGGACGTCTATGCGATGGAGCCAGTCGCCCCAAAGTTCAACCCATGGTCCTCTTGTCCGATCACTTTCGATCGAAGAGACCATCCGACCAGCATACGCCATGGCGGATTCGCCGCATTGGTTTTAGACCCAATCGTCGATGGGTTCCACCTCACGAGAGTCCTGATGGACGGCGGCAGCAGCCTGAACCTGCTTTATCAGGATACAGTGCGCAAAATGGGCATAGACCCATCAAGGATTAAACCTACAAAGACAAGTTTTAAAGGTGTCATACCATGAGTGGAAGCCAAGCTCAGACAGCTCACCACACCGAAGTGGTGTTCGGATCCCGGATAATTTCCGGGCGAAGAGTTAATCTTGACATAGTCCCGTTCAGCGGCTATCACGCTCTGCTCGGACGAACGCGTTTGCAAAATTTAACGCGTGCCGCACTATGCATACCTAAAGCTCAAGATGCCGAGGCCCTCGTGGAGTCATCACGGTCAATGGGAATACGGAACGCTCTCTCGAACGGAGGAACATACTGGCGCTCGCGCGAAGTCTGAGCAGCCTTCTAAGGAAATTCTAGAGTCCGGCCGTAAAAGGCGGATACAAAAAGCAGCGCTGGAGCAATGCCAACCAAGACCACTGGCGCGATCGAGCATCGCAGAGTAATGCGGCCCCAACCTCGCCCGCACATGATCGCAAGAATAACACTCCGCGTACATCATTATGCTTTGGAGATACCATGGGCACAGGGGAGGGGGCATGATCGCAACGGACCCAGAGTGCGGTTCGACCACACCGGGGGCTCGCAAGTGTGCCATCCTTCTTTTTTTTCCTTCATTTTTCTTCTTTTATGTATACAGGACTCTGTTAACCAGAAGCCCAGTCCGGCGGCGAACCTGCCGAACTCACGATGCAACAGTCAGGGACTAAAGAAGGCCGCGATGAACACTTAGGTGGTCTCAATTACGAGCATTAAATTCGATTATATACACCAAGTTCGCAGCTCATCCCTGGAGGGGGACTTTATTTCATAAATAATGCAGCAACTTTTTGATCGCCACTGCATTACCTTATATATATATATGCTCATTATGTGACATCTTGCACCCGTATATTTTGGTACGGCCTCATACACCGGGGACTTATGTTCCCCACTCTATGGTGTGATAAGTCTGAACACTTTCACAAGTGCGGCACCCCGAACTTATAGCATTATATGAATCGGCTCGAATCATGTCTTGGGTCAATAGTTGGGTTTGCCGGCTCCCACGTTTTGGTGCCTTACGCCGTTCCGTCGGCTAAGGTGGCACTGGAGAACCACTGCGATTGCGCCCGGTTGAGCCGGGCGAGCGATCGATGGAGAAAGCTAAAACTGGCGGCATGATAAGGCGAGAGACCTGGTCGCTATTCGAGAGGTTTTTTCGGTCCTTAAAGACTCACGCCGCGAAATAAGTTCGGACAATGTCCAATGAAGGCGTGGATAGCGCCCCGGATTCGGCCTTCCGAATACCAGGGGCTTCGCCGAAGTTTAAAATTATAGAATTCTATGGCTAAGTGAGAGTGTTCAAGCATTATAAGTCCGGTTGCCTTGTTCGTTGTGTTGAGCGCCTCCCTCGACGGACCCAACAATGGGAACAAGAGTTCTCAAGTTTATCCCAAACACCCCAGCACTCGTGGCTTGGGGGCTGAAGCCAACGACTTGCCATCTTTCAGATTTTATAAACGGCCGAACAGAAGGTAATATTTTAAATTAAACAAGCGTTGCTTAACGCGCACATGAACAAAGTTTCAGCGCAGGATAATACACAGCAAATTCATTCAAAGATTACATTTCGGGGGCACTCATCCGCAATATTGCGGGCTCCCTTCAGGACAGTTTTATAATACATCTCGGGCGTGCGATACTCCTTGCCCGGCGGTGGGGGGTCCGTGAGAAGCTTCTCCGCATCCAACTTGCCCCATTGCACCTTTGTGCAGGCAAGAGCCCGGCGAGCGCCTTCAATACAGGCGGAGCGTTTGATGACATCCACCGAGGGCATGCATCCACCAGCCGCCGACGAGGCCAAAGTAGCTCGAGGCATGGCCTGTCCGAGCCACATCCGGACTATAAGGCCCTTCATGGCCTCCTCGGCTACCTTGTGGAGTTCGACCAGCTGCTTGACTAGTCGCTTGGGGCACTGGAGTCCGCCTCGGCATCTCGAGTCCGAAGACTTTTTCCGTCGAGCTCCCCTCCTCGCCACGATAGAATGCGGCGGCATCGGACGCACTACGCGGCAGATCTGCAAATGCCCCTGGAGAGCTCCGAATGCGGGTAAGTGTCATGTATTTTACATTAACATGCTTGCTTTGCATGAAAAATGCCATACCCGCCGCTATTTTCTTTATATCTTCAACCTCCTGAAGGGCCTTATGGGCCTCGGCCTTGGCAGATTTGGCACATTCGAGAGCCGAGGCAAGCTCGGTCTCTCGAGTCTTGGAGTCACGCTCCAAACTCTCATGCTTTTCCATGAGAGCCTGGAGCTCTTGCCGAACTTCCGCCACCCGTGCCTCCTGCTTTTCTCGCTCTGCCCGTTCGCGTCAAGACTGTGTTTGGCACGACACAAGATCCTTCAGGCCTGCCACCTCGTTAGTGGCCCCTGCAATACACATATTATCCCTGTTCATTTTATTGCAACCAAAATCCTTTTCTGTAAGGTACCTATTCAAAGTGGTGTTACTCACCTTCTTTGTCCTCGAGCTGCTTCTTCGCATGGCTGAGCTCTCGCTCGGACCGCTCGAGATCCTGCTTCAGCACATCGACCTCCGCCCTTAATACGGCAGAGGCCAGCACCGTAGCCTGCAAACCCATATTGACATATTTTTAGCAACCTTGCGCATATCTTGTTAGATCCTCAGTCCGGCTTTTCTTTCCGAACACCGAACCGAGCATCAGGGGCTACTGTCTATGCGGTATTACATTACATAATTTTAACTTCTTACCTCAAAGCCTGTTAAAAGGCTGCTGCAGGCTTCGGTCAGCCCGCTTTTGGCGAGCTGAACCTTTTGAATCACCGCACTCATGATAGTGCGGTGTTCTTCCTCGATGGAAGCGCCTTTAAGCGCCTCCAACAAGTTATCCGGCGCCTCCGGTTGGACGGAGGCCGCCGGTGTCACGGTCTTGCCCTTCTTTCGAAGGGGCCGCTTGCCGGACTCTGGAACCACTTCGGGTTCCGATGTAGAGTCCGGCGCAAAGTCCGGAAGTTTGCCTGACGGCGCCTCTAGAGCCTCCTCCTGATGGGTCCCTCTTTGGGATCCCACCTCGGCGTCCTCGTCGGCGTGAGGGGTGGAGGCAGCCGGAAGTGAATTCACATCCGACGAGGCCAACGACCCGCTCGATGAGTCGAGGAGATCGTCATCGGTCGGACTACGGACAGAATGTGGCGTTAGAAGGACACTACGTGACATAAAAGATATTGTGTATAAAGGATCCGGACACTTACGATCTCGCCGGACGCCTGGCCCTTGGAGGCCATTCATCCTCGCCAACACTGGTGTTGGCGAAACTGTCCAGGGGGATAACTCTCCCCCTCTTGGACCCTTCGGCCTCCCCTATTGGGAAGCCTTCCTCTTCTTCTCTCCCCCTCCGGGAGAGAGTACTCCTCCTCCTCCTCATCTTCGGGGGAGGAGTTTGCATCGTCGTCAGACGCCTGATTGCGGGAACTCTTTCGAGTCCCCGCGGCCACCTTCTTGGCCTTCTTCTCCGGCACCACGTGCGGTGCCGGAACCAGCAGCCCTGCTAAGCGGGCGTCCACTGGATCTTCTCGCATGGGAGCCGGGCTGATAAGCTGCCTGGCTTTCTCCATCCATTCCTGTCAAAGGAAAGGAAGGGATGAAACCCTCTTATAATCAATTCGATTACTATAAAGTGTCCCGTAATGGGGTTGAATCACTTACCTCGTCAGTTGGATACTGCGACCTGAATCCGCGATCTTCCGTCGCGGATGCGGGGGCTTCGGCGCCCTTAAACAGCACCCTCCAGGCGCCTTCGTATGTTGTATCGAAGAGCCCGCTCAGCGCCTGGTGCTGTTCTGGATTAAAATCCCACAGATTGAATGCCCGTTCTTGGCATGGGAGAATCCGGCGGATGAGCATGACTTGGACCATGTCGACGAGCCTGAGATTATTGCTCACCAGCTTCTGGATGCAGGTTCGAAGTCCAGTCACCTCCTTCGGATCGCCCCACAGCAAGCCCTTCTCTTTCCAGGAGGTGAGCTGCGTGGGGATGCCCGACCTAAACTCGGGGGCTGCCGCCCATGCGGGCTTGTGCGGCTCGGTGATGTAGAACCACCCCAATTGCCATCCCTTGACGGAGTCCACAAAGGCCCCTTCGAGCCAAAGGACGTTGCGTAATTTACCCAACATGGCGCCTCCGCATTCCGCTTGCGTGCCCTTCACAACCTTCGGCTTGACGTTGAAGGTCTTGAGCCACAGGCCGAAGTGGGGCCGGATGCAGAGGAAGGCCTCACACACGACGATGAACGCCGAGATGTTGAGGATGAAGTTTGGCGCCAGATCGTGGAAATCTAGGCCATAATAGAACATGAGCCCCCGGACAAATGGATGGAGCGGAAAGCCCAGTCCGCGGAGGAAGTGGGGAAGGAAGACGACCCTCCCGTGAGGCCCAGGGGTAGGGAAGAGCTGCCACTCGTCGGGCAGCCGATGCGCGATATCGCCGGAGAGGTATCCGGCGTTGCGCAGCTTAGTGATGTGCTCCTCCTTGACGGTGGAGGCCAACCACTTGCCTCCCCCTCCGGACATATTCGGAGAAGGTCGAGGTGAGATGCGCGAGCTTGGGCGTTGGAGCTTGAGTGCGCGGAGATGTGTAAGCAAAGGAGGAAGAAGGCGTAGGTGAGAAGGTAAATCCTTATCCCTTATATATAGGCGGACGAAACTATGCGTCCCCCACCAGCCTGGTAAAACTCGCTTATCTCCCAAGCACCACCATCAATGGCGCGGTTGGGTTACCCACGTCCGTATTGATGAGAATCCCGGAATAAGGGGAACACGATCTCTGCTTCGACAAGACGTGCCAAGGAAACCGCTTCACTAAAACGTGCTGAGGTGGTATAGTAAAAAACGATTCAAACAAAGGCTTGGTAGCGGTGTGATGTCACGCCGCATAATACGTCAGCAGATTGAACTAAGTGTACATTTTATTCTCTCTACGGTGGAATGTGGAATTTATTTTGCGAGCGGATACTATCCGGTGTTCGTGATCTTCTGGATTATTCAAGGAGGAACCCGCCTTGCAATGCCGAACGTTATGCTTGCGCCGGACTTATCGTCATTGAAGCCTGGTTCAGGGCTCTTGAGGAGTCTGGACTAGGGGTGTCCGGACAGCCGGACTATCATTATCCGCCGGACTTCAAGACTACGAAGATACAAGATTGAAGAATCCGTCCCGTGTCCGGGTGGGACTTTCCTTGGCGTGGAAGGCAAGCTTGGCAATACGGATATGTAGATCTCCTACCATTGTAACCGACTCTGTGTAACCCTAGCCTCCTCCGGTGTCTATATGAACCGGAGGGCTTTAGTCCGTAGGACAACGTACATTACAACAATCATACCATAGGCTAGCTTCTAGGGTTTAGCCTCCTTGATCTCGTGGTAGATCCACTCTTGTACTACCCATATCATCAATATTAATCAAGCAGGACGTAGGGTTTTACCTCCATCAAGAGGGCCCGAACCTGGGTAAAAACATCGTGTCCCTCGTCTCTTGTTACCATCCGCCTAGCCGCACAGTTCGGGACCCCCTACCCGAGATTCGCCGGTTTTGACACCGACAACGACTATATTCGAAGTTCGGAAAGGTTCCGAGTGATTCGGGTATTTATCGGAGTACCGGAGAGTTACGGGAATTCGCCGGGGAGAAGTATTGGGCCTTATTGGGCCCTCAAGGAAAGAGGAGGGCTGCCTAGGGCAGGCCGCGCGCCCATGGCCTAGTCCGGGTGGACTAGGGGAGGGCCGCACCCCTCCTTCCTTCCTTCTCTCTTCCCTTCCTAGTCTCCTACTCCTAATACATGGAAGGACTCCTAGTTGGACTAGGAAGGGGAATCCTACTCCGGTGGGAGTAGGACTCCCATGCTGACATAGTAGAGGCCAGCCCTCCCGTCCTCCTCTCCTTTATATACGGGGGTAGGGGGCACCCCATGGACACACAAGTTGATCTTCGTGATCGTTCCTTAGCCGTGTGCGGTGCCCCCCTCGACGATATTACACCTCGGTCATATTGTAGCGGATGCACCCAAACATCAAGCAAACACACAAAAACGAGGATGCAACATGATAATATGAAGCTACATGCAAAAACAAGCAAGTTTCATATAGAGCACATTCAAAACGGAGCAACGGTTCAACACATGCACACTATACAAGTCATAACAACAATCTGTCCATAACAACAACTAGGCATCTTACAAGCATCAAAACAACATGCTACAGCACCACAACATAATAACAAAAGGCATGGGCATGAAGTACTGGTAAAGCATAATAAGACATGAACACTGAGCTATCTCCAGAAACAACTAGAACATGCTCAAAAACACATGGAGATATTGCAAATAATAACAGTTTCAGACATATCAGGAAATAACATCAAGTTGCAATGTTTAGAGCAAGCAAACAACATGTTACAGGAACTTATCATGGCAAACAAAGGCATGGCATGAATCTACTAATTGCATAGATCAAAAGACCCTTACTGACCATGAGCCAAAAAGGATCAGAAGATAACATGGCACCCATGTAAACATGGCAAGTTATATTACAGATTCAAACATGGCAGGAACAACAATAAGTAGGCATGTTCGTGAGCTATACATGGCATGGCAAGGCAACCAACAGTTAGAAGGCATGTTTGTGAAGCTATACATGGCAAGAGCAAGTTCATAGGGTGCATGGATCACTAGGAAAACACATGGGAACAAGTGAACTTAATGTTAACAGGCTGACAGCAACATTTTCAAGCAACTTTGGAGGAAAAAATGAACATGTTCCAGCAGGCTATAATTGCAACCAAGGGCATGAATGGATAGAGCATGACATGTAGTTCAAAACATGTTTATGGGACATCTCCAGATTATGCATAGAATGATTACTAGAAGCATGTTAACATAGCAACAAAATATAACAGAAGCTGTCTAGCAAAACAGCAACAGCAACTACCCTACTTAACAAGCTTGATACACTCAGCACACAACTCACAAAAATACATGGTTAACACCCCTGGAAAGATGGCATGGCATAGATCAACATTCATGTAGAGCTCATACTCATAGGATGCACACATCAATCATGGCAAAAATGATAAATGAGCAAGTTATAACAGTTTCAGCAGATTAACATCAACATGCACTTTTACAACAGCATTTCGGGCATCAAGATGAGCTCAAATGAAAATGATGCAATGGAATGAAATGGTATACTCGTCGAGGCGAACAATTTGACATATTACACGTGCAAAACGGAGCTACGGATGCAGAGATGTGATGGCATGAACATGGCATGAAAATTACAAAAACTGGGGACTTAGTCATTTTGAAAAAAAAAACATGTGCGCGCTGGATAGTTATAACGTGCACTGGGCGGGGCATAGCAGGGATGCTCACCATGGGCTTCAGCCCAGTAGGAAGGAGAGGAGGCAGGCCGGCTTGGGCCGGGCGCTGCTGGGCCGGGGGGAGGCGCGGCCCACGTGGCCGGCGACGCCTGTCGTCGTCTCTCCCGAACGGGACGAAGGCGGGCGGCGGCGAGGCGGAGGAGGCCATGGGGCGGTGTCTCTGCCGGATCCGGACGGATCTCGACGCGGCGGATCCGTTTCGCAACGGCGAGGCCAGCCGGCGACAGCGGATCTCTGGCGGCGCGGCGGGTCTGACCGATCCGCGGGCGACAAGCTCCCGATCAGACGGGGCGCGCAGCAGCGGGCGCTGGAAGCAGGGCGCCGGCGGCGGAGGCCGGACGCCGGGCGGGCGGAGGGCGGCATGGCGGGGTTTGCGCGAGGCGGCGGGCGCCGGAGGGAAGGCCAGCGGCGGGAGGAGCTTCGCCGCGGGAGGAGGTTTCGGCGCGAGGCACGCTGGCGAAGCGGCGGCGGGCGCTGCTGGGCGGGCGGGCCCGCGACGGACCCTCGGGCGGCGGCGAACTGGGACCGCCCGGGACACGTGGCGGCGGCGGGTTGGTCCGGCGGAGCGGGCGGACACGTCCGCTGCCCGGATTTTCGTCCGGCGGCGGCGGGTGGAATTTGATCTAGGGTTAGCACCGAAAAAATGGAGGAGGAGGACGTTTTTATAGGTAGAGGGAGCTAGGAGAGTCCAAATGAGGTGCGGTTTTCGGCCACGTGATCGTGATCGAACGACCGAGAGCATGGAGGGGAGTTAGATGGGTTTTGGGCCACTTTGGAAGGGGTGTTGTGCTGCAAACAAAAGAGGCCTTTCCGGTTACCCGGTTAACCGTTGGAGTATCAAACGACCTCCAAATGGCACGAAACTTGACAAGCGGTCTACGGGTGCTATACCAAGGCTGCTTGGCAAACCTCGGGCCATTCCGTGAAAGTTTAATACCCGCACAAGAGAAGAGAGAAGAGGGAGACGCCGGAGGAGCCGGATTGCAAAACGGACAACGGGGAAAAGGCTCGGATGCATGAGACGAACATGTATGCGAATGCAATGCACATGATGACATGATATGAAATGCATATGATGACATGGCAAATGCAACACGCAAGCAAATGACATGGCAACGACGGTGAATAACTGGAAGACACCTGGCGCATCGGATCCGGGGCGTTACAAGGGGGCACCCCATGGACACACAAGTTGATCTTCGTGATCGTTCCTTAGCCGTGTGCGGTGCCCCCCTCCACGATATTACACCTCGGTCATATTGTAGCGGTGCTTAGGCGAAGCCCTGCGATGGTAGAACATCAAGATCGTCACCACGCCGTCGTGCTGACGGAACTCCTCCCTGAAGCTCTGCTGGATCGGAGCCCGGGTGCGTCATCGAGCTGTACGTGTGTCAAGAACTCGGAGGTGCCGGAGTAATGGTGCTTGGATCGGTTGGACCGGGAAGACGTACGACTACTTCCTCTACGTTGCATCAACGCTTCCGCTTCGGTCTACGAGGGTACGTAGACAACACTCTCCCCTCTCGTTGCTATGCATCACCATGATCTTGCGTGTGCGTAGGAAATTTTTTGAAATTACTACGTTCCCCAACAATCAGTGCATTTGTGACATGATCATTGCATTAACACCACACTTCATTAATAAACTTGATGGCCAACTTTGATCTGTACTATACAGACACATAACAATTGTTTACATAAATTGCATGGGACCCTCTCAAAGCAACATTATTAAGGGAAACAATAAATTGTACCCGACCTATCCATCAAGCACATTGGTTGGGTGCATCACTTCATCCATTTGATGCTAATTTGCTCACTGTCTCTCCATCAGCACCCCCGTTCTTTCTTTCAATCTCCCACTCCACCATGGAGACGATGTGCTGCTACTCCATTTCTCCACCACACAAGTTTCTCCTTGTCCACACCACCTCAGCCACCCAACTACCACCACTTCCTCTCTATTGCTTCCCTCGTCCAAGGAGATAGGAATGGGCTTGGGCTAGGTAGATTTGGTGCTGACAAGCTCCGGTGAGCCTGGTTCGTCACCTACAACCATCAGTTCATGTATTCACTATCTGTTAATGTTTGTTCCAGTTCTCTATTAAAAGGAGCACCCTAATTACCCTTAGTTTCCATTAGGACCCCGTTGCAACGGGAGGGTAGGACAAAAAATGTCATGCAAGTTCTTACCGCAAGCACATATGACTATATACGGAATACATGCCTACATATGATTGATGAATTGGACCTATTGTGTATCGCTCTAGGTTGTGACTGTTAGATGGTGAGTGTCATCCAAATATCCATCGCTACTCTATGCCATAGTATTGTCTTTGTTGGAATCACTATTACTGCTCATGTTCCAATTGCTACAAAACTGCTACTACTATTACTCTTACTGCTATTTCCACTACTATATGTGCTACTAAGAAATTGCTGCAAGGAATGACTCCACTACTACCATAATCGTTTCACATCCCCCACCTGCTGTCTATTTAGTACACTAGTCCATGGTAGACTAGTCTAATAGAGTTCATAGTCTATGGTGAGAAATCCTTCTCAGCCCTCCATCATGATGAGATTTTAGCTATATAGTGTTGCATTCAATATAATTTCTCCACTTCATGAAGAGAACATTCTAGATGTCGTGGGCAATGATGTTTGCTCCATGACGAAAAATTCATCCATTGAGCATTATCGTTTTCATTAATTTATTGATGATCATTCCATAAAAGGTTTTGTATTTGTAAACAAATATTAGGTGCTCGAAGACTTCATGGAGTCCCATGATTAATGTTCAAAGTGAAATTAATATAAAGCATAAGTGATTAAGATCATACAATGGTCGTGACACTAGTATGGATATGGCTTTCCTAGTCTGAGCAACAAAGACATGTTCAATACGCCCGACCAAGAAATGATTTACACATGTGGTTCGAGCTGAGCACCGCATGTGAAAATAACTCAGGCGGCTCCTATTGAAAAATATAAACGGAAGAGTCTCATTGTAAGCGACTACAGGTTAGAACCGCTATGGAATATTTCCCCGCCAATCCCACTTGACAACCACCAGTGTGCGTCCATGTTTAAGCAATCAGTCTCCCTTTTTGAACCTCATGTGGTAACCTTGTCGTAAATTTCGGACTTCTCACTTGCTCCTCCTCTGACAATTCCTCAGTCCCTTGCACACCTCTATTTTTCATTCGTTTCATGCGCTCGTCATCTAGCCCGTCGTAGCCACAATATCTTTGGTTTCTATTATCGTCACCCCGCCCCCACACGAGAATGGTGTGATGTCACTACCATGAATGAAGCTGCCCAGAAGGCACCGGCTTTGTCTTACCCATTTCTGGGCTACCATCGAGCATTAGGTGCACCACATGTCATAAGAAGTTATGTGCATTTATGGGTTAGATACTGTATTGTTAGCTGGGTTTGCCGCTTTTAGCTCACAACACATAATGTTTATGTTGATTTTTAATACTTTTTCTTTGGAAACGGAGTGGAAAAATATTATTTACATCAAATGCATGTGCAGCAGAGTCAATGATATTTATTACATAAGAGGGCCCAAAAAGCATCAAAGTGTTGTTATAGATACAAGCATCTCACTCAGGAAACATGTGATGAATTTGTTAGGCTATAAAGAGGACTAAAGATATCAAAGCAAACAATGAAAAAGGTAGGGTCAACATGGCCAAGAACATTCACCACTATAGATGCGGTAGCTCTAGCTATGCGGGTAAGAAGGTTGAATGAGCCGTCGGGGAGTAGCAGGAAATGCTAAATGACCAGCACCCTCCCGTGCCAAAAAAGGGCAGCCACCTGCATTTTGCTGAGATAACTACCTAACGGTCTAGAAAATGGTGCTTGGCAAGGAGGAAGGAAGGTAGCTTCTCTTCTAACGGAGCCTCATTCGGAATCCTATATATAACTAAATAGTCGATCCCTACTAACTCAAATTCTCTTAACATGCAGCCCTCCACATAACCAAATGTGTCACATATCATCCACTAACACTATTTTGCAGTACACGCACACCCCAATTTAATGGTTGCAACTTTAGTAGTCCAGCATGAATGTGTACTATTTGTTCACACAAAATTACTTCTGAAAATAATAGCTTTTGATTTAGCTCATTTTGTTGATACATAATTCATCTAAAATTACTCTTGAAATTTCCGCAACAATGTGCGGCCAAATCACCAAGTTACCACAACACAACAAGTGTTAAGGCATTTATATATAACTTTAAATGAAAAGATGAACTATTAATATCATTTGTGTAGATCTAGTTGATTGACCTATGTAACCAGTCGATGTTGGTATTCTAAATCGACGGAGGGAGCATAATGTTTGGCCACGTCCCTAGGTAACCCGGATCAGGGGGGCGCATGCGGGAGAAGGTCTTAATATTACTTGGAGGATCGTATTCCATGTAATTGAGACTGCCATGGGAGGAGGAGGATGGTACATGGTTCATTAAACCATATTATTCTTATAGGTCCTATAAATTCACAAATTGATTATAGTGCCATATGCATTTCTTTCCAATACGAGGGATGCTATGGGATGAAGAGTTATAACACGAATTTGTACAAATAATATTGACTCAAAAAATTACCATCACATCATTCTATATTAAAATTTGCAGACTTTGCACAGAGTAGCCTCCAAGATACTTGTCTATTAACTGATCCAGCAGAAACTCCATAGAAATGTTATCATAGAAAGGTGCACTTGGCATCTTGGACTTACATAGATTCATGACACGGTATGTTTCAACAAAGATTCATTTTTTAGACAGCCTAGAGGTTAGCCGAAAATCATATAACCTTCTATATGTATTTTGTGCGCATTGTATGAAATCAAATATGGTTCTATCTAGAGGAAATATGCCCTAGAGGCAATAATAAAGTTATTATTTATTTCCTTATTTCATGATAAATGTTTATCATTCATGCTAGAATTGTATTAACCGGAAACATGATACATGTGTGAATGCATAGACAAACAATATGTCACTAGTATGCCTCTACTAGACTAGCTTGTTAATCAAAGATGGTTATGTTTCCTAACCATGAACAAAGAGTTGTTATTTGATTAACAAGGTCACATCATTAGTTGAATGATCTGATTGACATGACCCATTCCATTAGCTTAGCACACGATCGCTTAGTATGTTGCTACTGCTTTTATCCATGACTTATACATGTTCCTATAACTATGAGATTATGCAACTCCGTTTACGGAGGAACACTTTGGTGCTACCAAACGTCACAACGTAATCGGGTGATTATAAAGGAGTACTACAGGTGTCTCCAAAGGCAGATGTTGGGTTGGCGATTTCGAGATTAGGTTTTGTCACTCCGATTGTCGGAGAGGTATCTCTGGGCCCTCTCGGTAATACACATCATGAAGCCTTGCAAGCATTACAACTAATGAGTTAGTTGTGAGATGATGTATTACGGAACGAGTAAAGAGACTTGCCGTAACGAGATTGAACTAGGTATTGGATACCGACGATCGAATCTCGGGCAAGTAACATACCGATGACAAAGGAACAACGTATGTTGTTATGCGGATCGACCGATAAAGATCTTCGTAGAATATGTAGGAGCCAATATGGACATCCAGGTCCCGCTATTGGTTATTGACCGGAGACGTGTCTCGGTCATGTCTACATTGTTCTCGAACCGTAGGGTCCGCACGCTTAAGGTTTCGATGGACGGTTATATTATGAGTTTATGTATTTTGATGTACCAAGAAGTTTGGAGTCCCGGATGTGATCACGGACATGACGAGGAGTCTCAAATGGTCGAGACATAAAGATTGATATATTGGAAGCCTATATTTGAGTTCGAATGGTTCGGGTGAAATCGATTTTACCGAACACCGGGGTTACGGAACCCTCCCGGGGGTTATTGGGCCTTAGTGGGCCATGAGGGAGAAGAGGAAGGGCCGGCCAGGGCAGGCCGCGCCCCCCCTAGTCCGAATAGGACAAGGAGAGGGGGGCGGCGCCCCCTCCCTCTTCCCCTCCCCCAATCCTACTCCAACTAGGAAAGGGGGGGAGTCCTACTCCCGGCGGGAGTAGGACTCCTCCGGCGCGCCTTCTCCAAGCAGGCGGCACCCCCCCTCTTGCTCCTTTATATACGGGGGCAGGGGGGCACCCTAGAACACACAAGTTGATCTACGGATCGTTCCTTAGCCGTGTGCGGTGCCCCCCTCCACCATATTCCACCTCGGTCATATCGTCGCAAAGCTTAGGCGAAGCCCTGCGCCGGTAGAACATCAAGATCGTCACCACGCCGTCGTCTCGACAAAACTCTCCCTCCCAAGCTCTCTTGGATTGGAGCCCGAGGAGCGCCATCGAGCTGTACGTGTGTCAAGAACTGGGGCGCCGGAGTAACGGCGCCGGATCGGTCGGATCGCGAGGAGAACGTCGACTACTTCCTCTATGTTGTGATCGCTTCGCTTCGATCTCACGAGGGTACGTAGACAACACTCTCCTCTCGTTGCTATGCATCACCATGATCTTGCGTGTGCGTAGGAAATTTTTGAAATTACTACGTTCCCCAATAGTGGCATCCGAGCCTAGGTTTTATGGTTTGATGTTTTGCACGAGTAGAACACAAGTGAGTTGTGGGCGATACAAGTCATACTACCTACCAGCATGTCATACTTTGGTTCAGCGGTATTGTGAGATGAAGCGGCCGGACCGACATTACGCAGACGCTTACGCGAGACTGGTTTCACCGCCACGAGCACTCGTTGCTTAAAGGTGACTGGCGGGTGTCTGTCTCTCTCACTTTAGTTGAACTGAGTGGCTACGCCCGGTCCTTGAGAAGGTTAAACGGAGTCTATTTGACGAAGTATCGCTGTGGTTTTGATGCGAGGTGAGATTGGTTCTTGCTTAAGCCCGTAGCAGCCACGTAAAATTTGCAACAACAAAGTAGAGGACGCCTAACTTGTTTTTGCAGGCATGTTGTGATGTGATATGGTCAAGACGTGATGCTATATTTTATTGTATGAGATGATCATGTTTTGTAACCGGTTATCGGCAATCGGCAGGAGCCATATGGTTGTCGCTTATTGTATGAAATGCAACGCTCTGTAATTGCTTTACTTTATCACTAAGCGGTAGCGATAGTCGAGAAGCAATAGGTGGCGTGACGACAACGATGCTACGATGGAGATCAAGGTGTCGCGCGGTGACGATGGTGATCACGACGGTGCTTCGGAGATGGAGATCACAAGCACAAGATGATGATGGCCATATCATATCACTTATATTGATTGCATGTGATGTTTATCCTTTATGCATCTTATCTTGCTTTGATTGACGGTAGCATTTTAAGATGATCTCTCACTAAAATTATCAAGAAGTGTTCTCCCTGAGTATGCACCGCTGCCAAAGTTCGTCGTGCGCAGACACCACGTGATGATCGGGTGTGATAAGCTCTACGTCCATCTACAACGGGTGCAAGCCAGTTTTGCACACGCAGAATACTCAGGTTATACTTGACGAGCCTAGCATATGCAGATATGGCCTCGGAACACGGAGACCGAAAGGTCGAGCTTGAATCATATAGTAGATATGATCAACATAAGATGTTCACCATTGAAAACTACTCCATCTCACGTGATGATCGGTTATGGTTTAGTTGATTTGGATCACGTGATCACTTAGATGACTAGAGAGATGTCTGTCTAAGTGGGAGTTCTTAAGTAATATGATTAATTGAACTTAAATTTATCATGAACTTAGTACCTGATAGTATCTTGCTTGTCTATGTTTGATTGTAGATAGATGGCTCGTGCTGTTGTTCCGTTGAATTTTAATGCGTTCCTTGAGAAAGCAAAGTTGAAAGATGATGGTAGCAATTACACGGACTGGGTCCGTAACCTGAGGATTATCCTCATTGCTGCACAGAAGAGTTACGTCCTGGATGCACCGCTAGGTGCCAGGCCTGCTGTTGATGCAACTGACGACATTAAGAACGTCTGGTAGAGCAAAGCTGATGACTACTCTATAGTTCAGTGTGCCATGCTTTACGACTTAGAACCGGGACTTCAACGACGTTTTGAACGTCATGGAGCATATGAGATGTTCCAGGAGTTGAAGTTGATATTCCAACAGAATGCCCGGATTGAGAGATATGAAGTCTCCAATAAGTTCTATAGCTGCAAGATGGAGGAGAATAGTTCGTCGGTGAGCACATACTCAAAATGTCGGGTATTACAATCACTTGACTCAACTGGGAGTTAATCTTCCGGATGATTGTGTCATTGATGTAATTCTTCAATCACCGCCACCAAGCTACAAAGGCTTCGTGATGAACTATAATATGCAAGGGTTAGTAAAGACTATACCGAGCTCTTCGCAATGCTAAAGGCTGCAGAGGTAGAAATCAAGAAGGAGCATCAAGTGTTGATGGTCAATAAGACCACTAGTTTCAAGAAGAAAGGCAAAGGGAAGAAGAAGGAACTTCAAGAAGAACAGCAAGCAAGTTGCTGCTCAGAGAAGAAACCCAAGTCTGGACCCAAACCTGAAACGAGTGCTTCTACCGCAAGCGACTGGTCTTGGAAGCGGAACTGCCCCAAGTATTTGGCGGATAAGAAGGATGGCAAGGTGAACAAAGGTATATGTGATATACATGTTATTGATGTGTACCTTACTAGAGCTCGCAGTAGCACTGGTATTTGATATCTGGTTACATTGCTAATATTTGCAACTCAAACAGGACTACGGATTGCTTAACACCGGCAAAGGACGAGGTGACGATGCGCGTGGGAAATGGTTCCAAAGTCGATGTGATCGCGGCCGCACGCTACCTCTACATCTACCTTCGGGATTAGTTTTAGACCTAAATAATTGTTATTTGGTGCTGCGTTAAGCATGAACATTATATCTGGATCTTGTTTGATGCAAGACGGTTATTCATTTAAATCAGAGAATAATGGTTGTTCTATTTATATGAGTAATATCTTTTATGGTCATGCACCCTTGAAGAGTGGTCTATTTTGATGAATCTCGATAGTAGTGATACACATATTCATAATGTTGAAACCAAAAGATGCAGAGTTGATAATGATAGTGCAACTTATTTGTGGCACCGCCGTTTAGGTCATATCGTGTAAAGCGCATGAAGAAACTCCATCTCGATGGACTTTTGGAGTCACTTGATTATGAATCACTTGGCACTTGCGAACCGTGCCTCATGGGCAAGATGACTAGAACCCGTTCTCGGTACTATGGAGAGAGCAACAGATTTGTTGGAAATCATACATAGATGTATGTGGTCCGATGAATGTTGAGGCTCGTGGCGGATATCGTTATTTTCTCACCTTCACAGATGACTTAAGCGAGATATGGGTATATCTACTTAATGAAACATAAGTCTGAAACATTTGAAAAGTTCAAAGAATTTCAGAGTGAAGTTGAAAATCATCGTAATAAGAAAATTAAATTTCTACGATCTGGTCGTGGAGGTGAATATTTGAGTTACGAGTTTGGCCTACATTTGAAACAATGCGAATAGTTTAGCAACTCACGCCACCCGAACACCACAACGTAATGGTGTGTCCGAACGTCAGAATCGCACTTTACTAGATATGGTGCGATCTATGATGTCTCTTACAGATTTACCGCTATCGTTTTGGGGTTATGCTCTAGAGACGGCCGCATTCACACTGAATAGAACACCGTCAAAATCCGCTGAGACGACACCTTATGAACTATGGTTTAGCAAGAAACCAAAGTTGTCGTTCTTAAAGTTTGGGGATGCGATGCTTATGTGAAAAAGCTTCAACCTGATAAGCTCGAACCCAAATCGAGAAATGTGTCTTCATAGGATACCCAAAGGAGACAGTTGGGTACACCTTCTATCACAGATCCGAAGGCAAGACATTTGTTGCTAAGAATGGATCCTTTCTAGAGAAGGAGTTTCTCTCAAAGAAGTGAGTGGGAGGAAAGTAGAACTTGATGAGGTAATTGTACCTTCTCCCTTACTTGAAAGTAGTTTGTCGCAGAAACCGGTTTCTGAGACATCTACACCAAGTAATGAGGAAGTTGATGATGTTGATCATGAAACTTCAGATCAAGTTACTACGTAACCTCGTAGATCAACCGAGTAAGATCCGCACTGAGTGGTATGGTAATCCTGTTCGGAAATCATGCTACTAGATCATGATGAACCCACGAACTATGAAGAAGCGATGGTGAGCCCAGATTCCGCAAAATGGCTTGAGGCCATGAAATCTGAGATGGGATCCATGTATGAAAACAAAGTATGGACTTTGGTTGACTTGCCCGAGGGTAGGCAAGCAATAAAAAACAAGTGGATCTTCAAGAAGAAGACTGACGCCGACGGTAATGTTATCGTTTACAAAGCTCGACTTGTCGCAAAGGGTTTTCGACAAGTTCAAGGGATTGACTACGATGAGACCTTCTCACCCGTAGCGATGCTTAAGTCTGTCCGAATCATGTTAGCAATTGCCGATTTTATGATTATGAAATTTGGCAAATGGATGTAAAGACTGCATTCTGAATGGATTTACGGAAGAAGAGTTGTATATGATGCAACCGAAGGTTTTATCGATCCAAAGGGAGCTAACAAAGTGTGCAAGCTCCAGCGATCCATTTATGGACTGGTGCAAGCATCTCGAGTTGGAATAAACGTTTTGATAGTGTGATCAAAGCATTTGGGTTCATCTGCACTTTTGGAGAAGCTCTGTATTTACAAGAAAGTGAGTGGGAGCTCAGAGCATTTCGATATTATATGTAGATGACATATTACTGATCGGAAATGATATAGAATTTCTGGATAGCATAAAGGGATACTTGAATAAAAGTTTTCAATGAAAGACCTCGGTGAAGCTGCTTACATATTGGGCATCAAAATCTATAGAGATAGATCAAGACGCTTAATTGGACTTTCACAAAGCACATACCTTGACAAAATTTTGAAGAAGTTCAAAATGGATCAAGCAAAGAAAGGGTTCTTGCCTGTGTTACAAGGTGTGAAGTTGAGTAAGACTCAATGCCCGACCACTGCAGAAGATAGAGAGAAAATGAAAGATGTTCCCTATGCTTCAGCCATAGGCTCTATCATGTATGCAATGTTGTGTACCAGACCTGATGTGTGCCTTGCTATAAGCTTAGCAGGAGGTACCAAAGTAATCCAGAGTGGATCATCGACAGCGGTCAAGAACATCTTGAAATACCTGAAAAGGACTAAGGATATATTTCTCGTATATGGAGGTGACAAAGAGCTCATCGTAAACGGTTACGTTGATGCAAGCTTTGACACTGATCTTGACGATTCTAAATCGCAGACCGGATACGTATTTACACTAAACGGAGGAGCTGTCAGTTGGTGAAGTTCTAAACAAAGCGTCGTAGCGGGATCTACATGTGAAGCGGAGTACATAGCAGCTTCGGAAGCAGCTAATGAAGGAGTCTGGATGAAGGAGTTCATATCCGATCTAGGTGTCATACCTAGTGCATCGGGTCCAATGAAAATCTTCGTGACAATATCGAGCAATTGCCTTAGCAAAGGAATCCAGATTTCACAAGAGGACCAAGCACATCAAGAGACGCTTCAATTCCATCCGGGATTTAGTCCAGGTGGGAGACATAGAGATTTGCAAGATACATACGGATCTGAATGTAGCAGACCCGTTAACTAAGCCTCTTCCACGAGCAAAACATGATCAACACCAAGACTCCATGGGTGTTAGAATCATTACTATGTAATCTAGATTATTGACTCTAGTGCAAGTGGGAGACTGAAGGAAATATGCCCTAGAGGCAATAATAAAGTTATTATTTATTTCCTTATTTCATGATAAATGTTTATCATTCATGCTAGAATTGTATTAACCGGAAACATGATACATGTGTGAATGCATAGACAAACAATATGTCACTAGTATGCCTCTACTAGACTAGCTTGTTAATCAAAGATGGTTATGTTTCCTAACCATGAACAAAGAGTTGTTATTTGATTAACAAGGTCACATCATTAGTTGAATGATCGATTGACATGACCCATTCCATTAGCTTAGCACACGATCGCTTAGTATGTTGCTACTGCTTTTATCCATGACTTATACATGTTCCTATAACTATGAGATTATGCAACTCCGTTTACGGAGGAACACTTTGGTGCTACCAAACGTCACAACGAATCGGGTGATTATAAAGGAGTACTACAGGTGTCTCCAAAGGCGATGTTGGGTTGGCGATTTCGAGATTAGGTTTTGTCACTCCGATTGTCGGAGAGGTATCTCTGGCCCTCTCGGTAATACACATCACTGAAGCCTTGCAAGCATTACAACTAATGAGTTAGTTGTGAGATGATGTATTACGGAACGAGTAAAGAGACTTGCCGTAACGAGATTGAACTAGGTATTGGATACCGACGATCGAATCTCGGGCAAGTAACATACCGATGACAAAGGGAACAACGTATGTTGTTATGCGGTCTGACCGATAAAGATCTTCAGTAGAATATGTAGGAGCCAATATGGACATCCAGGTCCGCTATTGGCTATTGACCGAGACGTGTCTCGGTCATGTCTACATTGTTCTCGAACCGTAGGGTCCGCACGCTTAAGGTTTCGATGACGGTTATATTATGAGTTTATGTATTTTGATGTACCGAAGAAGTTCGGAGTCCCGGATGTGATCACGGACATGACGAGGAGTCTCGAAATGGTCGAGACATAAAGATTGATATATTGAAAGCCTATATTTGGAGTTCGGAATGGTTCCGGGTGAAATCGGATTTTATCAAACACCGGGGTTACGGAACCTCCCGGGGTTATTGGGCCTTAGTGGGCCATGAGGGAGAAGAGGAAGGGCCGGCCAGGGCAGGCGCGCGCCCCTCCCCTAGTCCGAATAGGACAAGGAGAGGGGGCGCGCCCCTCCCTCTTCCCTCCCCAATCCTACTCCAACTAGGAAAGGGGGGGGAGTCCTACTCCCGGTGGGAGTAGGACTCCTCCGGCGCGCCTCCTCCAAGCCGGCCGCACCCCCTTGCTCCTTTATATACGGGGGCAGGGGGGCACCCTAGAACACACAAGTTGATCTACGGATCGTTCCTTAGCCGTGTGCGGTGCCCCCCTCCACCATATTCCACCTCGGTCATATCGTCGCAAAGCTTAGGCGAAGCCCTGCGCCGGTAGAACATCAAGATCGCCACCACGCCGTCGCGGTCGACAAAACTCTCCCTCCCAAGCTCTCTTTGGATTGGAGCCCGAGGAGCGTCATCGAGCTGTCGTGTGTCAAGAACTCGGGGCGCCGAGTGTGGCGCCGGGATCGGTCGGATCGCGAGGAGAACGTACGACTACTTCCTCTACGTTGTGATCGCTTCCGCTTCGGTCTACGAGGGTACGTAGACAACACTCTCCCCTCTCGTTGCTATGCATCACCATGATCTTGCGTGTGCGTAGGAAAATTTTTGAAATTACTATGTTCCCCAACACTATCAGCCGATGAGATTTTATGTTTTTATGTCAAATGTTTGTTCACATGGAAAGATCTTGATAATCACCTTGATTTATTGAAGAAATAAATTATTTGTTGTATGGCTAAGTGATAATATGTCCATATTGACGGAAGTACACAATCTTGTGAACTAATTTGCTGAAGAATCAAGTAGGTATCACAGCTTATTGCTTGCAAGGCTCAAATGAATGGGATAAAACAAACCATCACACACACACACACATAGTACCACCCCGGACACACCCGCCGATGGTTGTTACTCCTGGCGGGATCTAGACTGGCCTCAAAGATCAATACTTGTCTTTTCTGCGCACTTTGTCCTCACTCGAGCGCACCCGGGAGCAACTTCCCGGTCGGTCACCCATCCTGAAATTACTTCAATTTGAGCATGCTTAACTTTGAAGTTATGTCTGAATGGGCTTCCGGAAAAGAAGAAATTCCTTATTGATATGAGTAGTCTATCATCCCTATTAAGCCAGGCTATCGCACACACAGACACACACACATCTATATAAAACGCCACAACAGTGTGTACACAGCTTTGTAGCTGTAAAACCAGACATATTTTATGTCCACAGCACATATAAGCTTCCACAATGGTAGTTCTGTGAGGAGATAACTGGCTAAATAACAATTTACAGTGGCAGGTTATGGTTTCCTCTTAGATCAAATAAGCTTACTCTTGTTTATACTTTCCAACTTTTGGATAAACATTTCAGATGTGATTTCTTTGCATCAATAAAGAATATAATTATATTCACCGAAAAGAGCATGAGAAAATTATAAAATAAACATGCAGTTCTTCTAGCATAAGCTGAACAACAACATGTGATGTGTATTTTCTTCACATATATATCTATGCTAAATCTACGTACATAAGCTGTAATCTTTACATAATCAAAAAGATAGAAACAAACAGTGTAGATTAATCACTCCAAAGTTAAGAAAATCCAGCGGTGGAGATTTACAGCATAGATGTTTAAACCACGTGCAAGAAACCATTACATGTACATGTACCAGACCAAAACTGAGTACCCATCAGAAAAAGGAGACCAAAACATAGTACGATTCACTTGTCTCCATGAAGAATACACCCAATAAGGACAACTGGTAGATTCCTAACTGGAACACGCAAAACTGAGCTGATTGATTTCTTATTAAAACACGCACACAACTTGATTTGTAGCAAGAATACAAACGTGTAAGCAGAATAGTGCACACCTCCGTACGCTCCGCGAACACTCAGGATGATGCAAAACAAATGGACAAAAAAGTTATTCTTCAGTCAAGATCATAGCTATTGTATGAATATATGCGCTATGATAGAATGAGATGGTTCTGCCCACAAAAATAAAAGAATTAGATGGTTCTTATCATTGAATGCTAATTTCATAGTCGTCTGAGAATTAGCAAAACCGAAATGTTTATTACTAACTTTATATGAATAACATTTGGTGAAAGACGAAAATACAAATCATATTTCCCACATAAGGTAGAAGTTCCCACCAACGTCTGATCATGTTTCCTGGAGATGCATATGCTCGCTATAATATTTATTGTAATTTAAATTATATATCAACGACAATGTGGGAAAAAAAACTAAGTAACATCAGTTTCCCTACATTGGAAATATTGGTAGAGAAAATAATAATAATATATATATAATTGTAACATGCGGGTGAAGGAAAGAAAATAGGTTTAGCAAGAAGGTTAGGAACAAATTTAGTGCAAGTGCGTGAATAACCATTTTGGCTATGCTGAAAAACACAATTCAAGGCAAAAGAACATGTTCCTCGTCAGAAAAATGCTACACTGTGCTCAGGTGAGAAATTCTAGCAATTTCCACACCATTAAAAAAAATAGGTTGTTTTATACTGGAAAGCGGCGAAATATTAAATAATATTAATATGAGAAGACATGGATGCATATATACTTAATCAACTACCCTAATAGAAAACAGAATTGCAAAGGAAAATGATGGAAGAGATAACAATATGACTATAAAGGTCGTCAATATTTCTTTTTCTTTGGCTACGCTGAAAAACACAATTCAAGGCAACATGTTCATGGTCAGAAAAATGCTACAATGTGCTCGGGTGAGAGAAATTCTAGCAATTTACACACCATTAAAAAATTGGGTTGTTTTATACTGGAAAGCAGCGAAATCTTAAACAATATTAATATGAGAAGACATGGATGCATATATACTTAATCAACTACCCTAATAGAAAACACAATTACAAAGGAAAATGATGGAACAGATAACAAGATGATGATAAAGGTCATCACTATGTCTTTTTCTTGGCAATGACTTCTATAGTAAAATCTGTGCAAGGATGAATGTATAGGGATGTGAAGGAAAGGAACTGGGAAAGCAGTCAACCTACTCGTACAAATCGTGAGACGTCGAAAATTTCAATGGGACCCCATGTTTAATAATGTTTTCTAAATATTACTTTACTACATAAATACCCATGTAGAGCTAACCAAAAAAACAAGACATTAAAATATTTAGCAAGTCTAGCCACGCAAATGTGCGGGTTATATTGCTAGTTCAACTTGTATTTAAAGTGGTGCACTTAGATTTAAGGGGCACATAACCATATAACAGCAGTACATGGCTATATAAAAAAGTTGTATTAGCTCAGCTCCAACATCAGACTCTCATTAACACCAGTATCACCCGAACTTGGATAAAAAGGGGCATACTCATACCCAGCTCAACCACGAGGCATGCATGTTGAAGTAAGGAATTTATGAAACAAAGAAAAAAGGATCCATACAATGCAGCAACATACTACTCTGTAAACAGTATCAGTCCATTTATTAAGGCCAGGGGCATAATCTCCGGTGTGTAACTGCCAAGCTTACATAATAGCAGTAAGAAAAATCATCAAAACAGGCATGTTCCTTCATGAGGTTCAGATTGCCCTCATGCGATGCAGCAAGATACATATTGTAGTGTGTAGCTAGCTTCATACACTAGACTACTAGTACTAGACAGGCTGCTATTATTCGTCTCATGGCATATTTCAGAGGGTTATATGAAACCTACTGCGAGGTTTTCCGGCACATAGTGGAATGGTTTTCCAAGCGTCAAAGCCCTTGTCCTAGTATCAACAGCCTTCCTTCCTCTTCTAGGTTTACTTGCACCTGGTTTACAAAAATTGGATGAGTTGAAGCTAGTAATATAGTGCTCTAGAATAAGGACACACTTCAATTAAACAAAATTAATGAAATTTAGTATCACAATATAAAACAATGGAATGTGTAAACTGTGTATCTATATGAGGTAAATTTCTAGAGTTGCAATATGACATTGCAGGAAATTTTGTGTCAACACAAGCAATCAAAGTTGTCTATAAAGTTGGGGTTCATACCACTTGCGGGACCAGTGGGATCATTCTTCCTCTGCATAATATGAACAAATGAAAATGTGTGAATACCAACCTTCAAAACTAAAATATTAAATTCTCTCTCAAAAAAACTAAAATATTAAACAGTTCATGTACAAGCGAAATTTGCATGTGTTGCACCAAGGAAATGAAACTAATTCCCTTTCATCGGGTGGGTAAGGTAGGCAAACCACACAAGCTTTACTTTAGAGTGACAAATCTTTTTACGGAGTAGGTTGAATGAAAGAAGGAGAGGAGCAAGGGCGGCCGTCATTTGATGTGAAGCTGTATATATAGAGAAAATTGCATTGGTTGCACGAAGGAAACGAAGTTAATTCCCTTTCACAGGTAGGAAAACCACATAATCTTCACTTTAGACTGAGAACAGAGTAGGTTCAATGGAAGAAGGAAAGGAACAACGGCGGCTGTCATTATTTGCGAAGGATGTATATATATATGCACACTTGTTGTCTTGAGCTTTTGCATACATCCATATATACTTTAAAATGCTGGTTTACTCTAAAACGTAGAGTCGATGTATAGGGTACGTGAATGTATACCCTACTTTGCAAACTTTAATGCCCAATACTAAGAGAAGATAATTGTAGAGAGTGTTACATTTCAACTGTAAATTTTTGAAGAAAATATAATGGATGGTTACCTTATTTCGTACCTTTTCTCCTTTAAACACCTGGTTCATCTCTTTGCCATCAAGGAAGAAACGGACACCAGGTGCTGAGCGGAATGTTTTGGGATATCTCTGATGGATGTACTTCTGCAAGGAAATACAATTTTGAGAAATTAAGGTACAAGTCATGCATCAACCATGTGCAACTAGAATATCAGGATCAAGCTAAAAAAAGTGTTCTTTTACTTTTGGTCTTCTATGTGTGTGTGCGCGTCTATCTGAATGAAAATTAAAATAGCTAAGAAACATAATATTTCTAGGACAGAACACGAACCGCGAGACACATAAGTATGGCCATGTTGCCAACAAAACACTCTGGAAAGATAAGTGATCTAGAAAAACTGGAGGTACTAGATAGCTAAACCCAAAGTATAGTGGCATGCAAAGCATTCATAATGTAATAGTAAGTATATGTATAAGTATCTACAAATTATTCGGTGTTAATTTAATGAGTATCAACACAAAGTATTCACCGGACATATGGGTGTAATATAACAACATCTATAACTACAAGAGAGGGGCCAGGATACAATGTAAAATAAAAAAGAGGAAAAATATGCATGACGATGGAAATATAACTCTCTTGCTATTACATATTTTTCAGTGCAGTTAAAATGGGCTGATTGGTTTGATAAAATAGAAGAAGCCATTTGTCAAGATGAAGGTACAATATATTGTTCAGGTAACAACGTAAGTAGGTACAAATAAGAAATTACAGTATGTACTTAAATTTTATTGGCTGAGATCGGTTTGTGGCTGAAACGGATCATCTAGGTTTATATCACGTAAGGATATATTTTTTTCTTGGGAAATGCACAAGGATATTTGTTGTGTTGGATAAATCAGATAAATACGAGATCATGTGTATGAATATTCTCTGTGGATAAGCAGGAGGAACCGAGGGAAGTGCATGTGAACTATGACTGCAAGGAGAAATTACAACCTCACTAAACCAGAGCACCTTCTGACAAATGTCGTATAAAATACTGTCTGAGCATATGGACACAGTTTCTTTAAGCAAGGAAATTCAAACTTTTTACCAGAGAAACACGATGTCCAGTAGATGACTTTTATATTCTCGATTCAAGCACATAATGGATCGATAGAGTATTATCCTTCATTTATCGCAGCGGAAGTGACATAACGAGACGGACGGGATGGCTGGCCGGCACCCGGGCCTTCGTGGCATCCAGGGCGCACCGCCCCAAGAAAAAAATACGGCAACACGTCCATGGAAACAGATCTCACCTGCCTACCTACTCCCTATAACGTATGTGAATTCCTACTTTACCTTGCAGGGGAGGTATACATACACCCTATAGCTATGTACTTCCAGGATCAATCGAATTAATTCGCTATTCATGCCCAGATTTGGATTGGTGAACGACTTACCCAGTCGGTCTTGCCGTTTTCTCTTTTATTGACGAGGACCTTCCAGTCCCCTTCCTTGAATGATTTGAGCTCCTTCAGCCAGGCCGGAACATCAACCTCCTTCCATTTCATTTTTCTGGGCTGTGCCAAGTTATTGGACATGTGCTTGCTCGTTGCTTCATCCTTTGTGTTCTTGGACGAGTTAGTTGGTGATTCGTAATGCCCTCCCATCTCCAAATGAATCGCCCCGGGAGAGGCTTTCATCGAGGGGATCTTCGACCCGCTATTTCTCTCAGATTGGGTGCTTGACCCTATGGAGTTGACCATTCTGTATTTTGTTGTTTGGGCTGTGGCTATATGAGTCTCCTTTGCTGTACACGAACATATATAGTCAATGGTTGAGGCAAAAAGTAGCAATACATTATGGAAATTAATGAGGGGCCAGCCTGGCATAAGTTATTAGCATACGAACATGATCTTACAACCGCAACACCCATGCAGGCACATTATTGACCATAGATTTGCAGTAATAAATGATAGCCAATCTCAAAAATAATAAAATAAATGATATCCAAACTATTATAGGGCGCTACTAATGTTTCGACAGAGCATCTCTAGCAGATCCCGCAATACCATGCGTCCCACAAAATTCCGATCATTTTACCAGATGGATCCTTTTTGCGGCCTGAACATGTCCGCTAAAATTAGCCCGTACAAGTGTGCCGCAAACCGACTGCGCCGACGCTATATCTACGGCTTCGTATCTCTTTTACCGGACGCAAACCCTGTCCCTCCACCACAATCCCACTGCGCCGCCACTACCACGCCCCAACTCCTTGCCTTGCCCGTCACACGTATGTGTGGCGGCCGCCTTGCCTCGCCCGTTACACATAGATCCGCGATGCTGCCTGCAGTTCAATTTCCCTCCACCCAAAAAACCGTTCCGAAATTTGGCATTTTCCCCTGCCGCTGCCCCCCGCGCCTGTCCCCGAAATTTCGCCCGACTCAGAGCCTCACCCCTCGTTGCCGCCTCTCATCCTTGTCGCCGCCGCGCCCCTCGGTGCTGCCTCTCATCCTCGCCGCTGACGCGCCCCTCGTTACCGCATCTCCTGCTCGCGGCCTTTGTTGCGCCCCTCATTGCTACTAGCCCCTTCGTCGACGCTGAGTCGCGGCCCTCCTCGGTGCCGCGGGCATGGACTCCTCCTCCATCACTGGAGGCATCTCGCTGCCGCCGCCACCGCAAAGCTCCTCCGCGATGGCTACCCTCCGGCCATCGCGCCCTCCTCCGCCAACATCGGATACCTCACGCCGCCTTCGGACGCCAAGCGAGCCACCTCCCCGGTATGGTCGAAGTTGTGTTTAGCGTAAATAAATATTTAGCATGGATTAAATTTGAGTAGTGTGTCTTACTCTTATTTGTGCTTAGATTAACTATGAGTAGATTAGGAATATTTTGCAGGTATTGACCTGAGTGCCAATGTTTTGGCGAAACCTCCATTCATTTTCGTTTTGCCGAATTTCTGGCACTCGTTATGTCCTCTTTTTAGCAAAGTCATGTCAAATTTTTCTTTAATTTTTTAAACTAGGATACAGTGTAGTAAAGTTGGCTTACCGTCTTCTATGTTAAGACGCTCAGCTGATGGGCCCATAGAATTTCGGAGTACCTTCTTCTATGGACCCATCAAATGAGCGTCGTAAAAAGGGCAGAATGCGAAAGAATAAATTAGCCAATGAACCTATCGCCAGTAAGGCACCAGGAGAAGATGTGGTGAATGTTTCTACCGGTAGGTGCTTCATGCAAATGATTAAGCCCGGTGAACCGATGTTACCATAACACAAGTTGAGTGCGCTCATTGAATTCAGCTTCTACACAAAGACGTAGTAGCTAGGTAAGAAAAGGGGAGATGTATTACACCGCCAATGTTATAGAGGGCCTTGTATTTGTCGACGAGTACCCTGCTAATAAAATATATCTTGGGTTTGAGAGTGTAGTCAACGACAATATTTTCTACATGGAAGTAATCAAGCCATCTTTAATGAGGCTTTGGTCACTCTGTTATACTACAAATCCATTACTCCAGAATGGGGAATTGGCTTCCTTGATCTGTATCTCATGCATTGGGCCAATGAGGATTTTGATAAAGGCCAATATCTTATCGCGACGTACGTCCAAAACACCATTGTTCATAATCCTCGGCACAAGCACAACTTTACTATGCCTTACTTCCAAACATAAGTTCATTTCTTTATGCTTGCACATATACACCTGAAATCTTTGATATCAACATCATTAATGTTACATTGTTCAATTGTTTTGCGCAGCAATGTACACTGGATCGTCATCGCACTTATGCCCCGACGTGGCCGAGATTGTTTCTTTGATTTCAGGAAATACCCTAAAAAGCCGTGGACCGAGCTAAAGAAAGTTCTCAATGCTGCTTTTTCTATGGGTTATAAGTCCGGCCGTAAGAACATGCCACATTCGCAGTAGAATTTAACACTAACTTCTGTTGCGGGCAACAACCGAAAGGCAAAAGCATGCACATGTCTGGCTACTATGCCATGGTCTTGATGGATGACTATGTGCGCACAGGACCACTACTGAGAAGTGATTCAATGTTGCAAAAATAGTCCAAAGAGAATAAGAAGAAAGTTAACCTAGCTCATATTTGGACAGGCAAGAGCGCCTTCAGAGGGTGCTCACGAATATCATGAATAGCCATGTGAGGTATGAGGGAATGTTTTACTGCGGACAGAGAGTCAAGAAGAATAAGAGATGAGAATGAAACATCAACATGGACATATACATGCTCCTTTCAAGTCTAGAAAACCGTCAAAAACATTAAACTATGTCATGACACAATGCTTGTTACCTTGTGATCTCTACTTTATATCTACGAGTGTCATTTGTTTATATATTAACCTTGTGATCTTTCTATATGTATATATTTTGAATGTTATTGTCTACTAAAAATAACAGATGGGGCCGCCAGAAGATTTGTGGGAAGGGGTCTCTGCGGCGGACATGGAGAAGCACTATCTATGGACGCGGGAAACGTATCGGCATAGCACCTCAAGGAGGCGATGTTAGCTTGGGTCAGAAGTATTCCAATGGCCTATTGTTCTCTCCCAGCGATTTAGAAGATTGCAGGGAGGCAGTTCAGTGACTTTGCAGTGTGCATCCTTATGGAGGCGACCCTGGATGAGAGGTTGAGGATCTGGCTGGGTATGTGTCCACCCACCATACCCACGGCCGCTGAGGTTTTTCAATGGGCTCTTCGAGAGGACAAAATTTCAATTCCAGAACAAGCGGCCTGTTGGTCCCTGTTCTTTCCATCAAGTATTAATTAATGTAGTATGTTTGACTTCTACTAACGGTTTACGTGTTGAACAATGGAAAAACAAGTTGTCAAACCATTAATTATATGATTAGCAACCACATATATATGCTTATTAATTATTGCAGTGCACTTGTTATATTTGCTTTATAACTACTACTTTTTATTAATCTAACATTATTGTAATGTGGTGTGTGTATGTCGATCAAGGTTCAAACAAGAATTTATGTATCAAATACAATCTCATGATATGATCAAGGTGCAGTATGCTGCAATTCAGCATGCGGCAGTAGCAGCTCACATCACACTGTGGCGGGCGGTACAAAAGGACCGCCACTTATGCGTGCAATTCCTATGAAGGGCAATGCAGAACACTGTGACGAGTCCCGAAAACAACCCGCCACTGCTCTTGGGCTACCACCAGCGGTGGGTGCCCCTGAAAACCTTGCCCCATACTTCTTGACTTTTTCCACCTGAAGAACCGGGTCAATACGTATATATGAATGAAACTCAACACAAATGATGGTAATAAAATAAAATTGTGAATATTATTGCTTACGCACTTCATATCGTGTTTTGGAGTAGCCCCGCTCACAGGTCATGTGGGGGATGAACTCGCATATGTAGTATCCACAGTAATTATTCCCAGGTTCCTGCCACAACCACTTTATAAGAAATAGAGTTCAATCAAACTGATAAGCAAGCATGCTAAATGGTATTGATGAAACTATCTAGAATCAATGGGAGATGCATGGAACTAGCTAGTAGTACTTACTTTCGGGTGTTTAAAGCGTATCTCCCCCGGCAGTCCCGGAGCTTCTGCAGTGAACCTTTTCCAAACCCCGTCAGACAAAGAAAAAAATTACTTGATATAAGGAAATGAACAAAGTTGCCGATATGGTGCGATAATGATCGATTGAACTTACTTATCGAGCATTTTAGTCATGGTCGCATACTCCTCGGGATCTTCTCCTCTCGAGTTTATGACGGTTACTAGTCCTTGCTCAAGCTTAATCTCTAGAAGAATAAAGTGCAAGATGCGCACGCATGCATAACTCATCAATTACATTACTATAACCTCGAGTAATAAGGGAAACCGAATATGCTCAAGACAGTAACACTCACTTGAATTCGTAAGGAAAGAGTATTATATCTTCGTTTTAATTTTGAAGTAACGATGATAGCAAGTTGGCCTCGGTTTGTTTGGCATCATGTTTAACATTCCATTCCTCTATGAGATTTGTGTTAATGAACCCAATATCACCGATTTGTCTTTTCTTGCATTCGACGATCTTCAATCTGCATAATATAGTGAGGATAATTATATATACATGCAATGAAAGAGCTGAGCTATAGAGACTTAATTACAGACGTAGAACTTACAGACAGTAGCAAGTGACCATTACTTTGTCGAGGGCCTTTTGATTGAAAAACTGGAAGAACTCCTCATATGAAACAGACAACAGATCAATTCCAACGAGGTCGTGCTCCTCTTTAACTCTCAGCGTCAAAGTATCCTTCCCAGACTTGCTGCAGATGTCCATGTACCAATCATGGAATCTTCGCATCATCATTGTTAGAGGAGGGTGACCAGGTTTGACGAGAGGCTTCCCGTGCCGGTATTTGAATTCGTCAACCTCCATTGTATCAAAAAGTGCATCGTCGGGCAGGTAATCTCCAGGATTGGTACCGGACACCATCCCCGGATGATTAGCGACGAGACCGCTAGACACCTTTAGCGGGGGGCACGATTGCTTTGCTTGTTCGCCGAGCTGGGGAATTTTTTTTACCACTTCTTCGTTTTGCTAACCTTCGATCACTGCAAGTACTTCCTGACCGCACTGTTTCCTTACATGTCCTTTCAATAATGCACTCATAGTTGGTTTGCGGCGGAGGCGGTGGTGCTCGCTTCGATTTGTCTTTTTTCGCTTTCACCAGATCTATCTTCTCCTCTGGAGGTGGATGTTCCATAGCTCTTTTCGTTTCAAGGAAGTCCTTCACTTGGGCTTGAACGACCAAATCGTTTTCCTCCGCGGTCATCTCCTATGGTAATTTCTCTACAGGCTTGAGAGATGGACCGAATCTGTATTGCCTCCTGCCTCTGGTTGTACTGCTAGACGCTGGAGCAGCCGGAGTGGCTGCGGCCGTCTTCCTCGTTGCTTACGAGGCGAAGAAGAAGGAGGCAAACTGCTACGACGCGCCGGAGCAGCTGGAGCAGCGGCGTCTGTGTTCCGCCATCGCCGACGAGGCGAAGGAGGAGGCGGGCCTCTCGGACGCGCCAGAGCAGGCGGAGAAGGAGGCGGAGTATTGCTGCCCTCACACGCTAGAGCAGGAGGCGGAGTGCCCTGATCACTCACTAGAGGAGGATGAGGAGGTGGAGGAGGCAGACTGCCCAGCTGAATCGCCGAAGGAGGAGGAGGAGGTGGAGGCGTGAAGTTCAGAAGCTTCATGTGCTCCTTCTGCCATAGACATGGAGTCTTCAGAGCAAGACCCAGCTGAGTATCCCCTTCACATGTAGGGTGGTCAAGCAGGATCTCCTCAAATCCCTCCGTTATTTCATCCACCATCACAACAACATAGCATTGTGGAATCAAAAGGCAGTGAAAAGTTGTGTCGGGTTCAGGAGGGAACACGGAGCCGACAGCCGCCTTAACTTTGATGTTCTGCCCTTGCGTCATAAGCTGGCACTGGTGTGACTCCATGATAGCATCCACGGGCTAGCTAGGACCTGTGAAGTCAGGCTGCTGAATGAGCTCGGTGGAAGTCACGCTACTTCTCCACTGAGATGGCGGGGTAGCTTCTAGGGTAGCTTGGGCAGGATCTCGCTGGTTCTCAATAGCTTGTCGTTTCTCTAGCTTTCGTACCCTTGCCTGAAGCTTCTGCAGTTTGCTCAGCTCCACTTTCCTCCTCCTCTCTTGGGTTTTGTAACCGCTTGCGTTGGGAAACCCAACCTTCCACACAACAGAGCCTGGCGTGCCTTGTGTTCGTCCATGGTGCTCGGGATTCCCGAGGGCCTGTGTGAGCTTGCAGTTCTCTCTGTCGGGAATGAACGTCCGCACCTGCGCTACCTTGATTGCTGCCTGAAGCTTCGTGATGGGTGTTGCAATTTTCTCGTCCGTCCAAAAGCACTTCCCTATTTCAGGGTCCAGGGTTCGCCCAACCCCAAAGAACCAAGTCCTTGAACGTTCTAGCCAGTTCAATGTCTCTGGTTCAACCCCTTTAGCAATCAGGTCACTCTTAGCCTTGTCCCACAATGGCAGGGCTTTGAGGTAGCCACCTGACCCCGTGCGATGGTGATGCTCCTTCTTTGCAGCATTTATCTTGTTTGTCACTGACATCTTCTTGCTCTTCTCCGATGTCTTGTGGGCCACAAATGCGGCTCAGTGATCTCTTATCTTCTCAAATCGGCCGGTGAATTCTGGAGTCTAGTTTTTGTCGACATACGTTGATTTCAACTCATTCTTCTACCTCCTGAATAGATCTGCCATCTTGTTGAGAGCACGAGCCTTGACCAATGGCTCTATAACTGGCTTATCCGGATCCTCCTCTGCCGGTAGGGTGAAATTTTCCTTCATGGCAGTTTCATCGGACTTTGCAACAGCTGATCCCGATTTCGTTCGGCCATCGGAGCCGTCATCATGGTCGCCGGAGCCATCATGATCATGACTTTCCTCCTCCATTGTTCGATCTCCGTAGCTTGCTTCCTCTCCTTCCAGACCATCGATGTCATTGAGAAACGACAACCATCACGTCCTTCACGGATTATGTCCCCCAACATCTCTTCTTGTTTGAAGTCTATTTATTGATCCATAATTTCTACAAATATTACAACATGGCATTAATATACAAACATGAGAGATGGATACATTAATAGTGGCAAACATAGACCTAGGTAGCTAGTCACAACACTTCTAGGGTTTGGGGTGGCCTCGACAACACTCTTTTAACTTGGTAAATTTGGGTGGCCTTGACTCTTCTAGGGTTTAGGGTGGCTGCCAGTGTCAAAACCAGCGGATCTCGGGTAGGGGGTCCCAAACTGTGCGTCTAAGGCTAATGGTATCAGGAGGCAGGGGACATGATGTTTTACCAAGGTTCGGGCCCTCTCGATGGAGGTAATACCCTACTTCCTGCTTGATTGATCTTGATGATATGAGTATTACAAGAGTTGATCTACCACGAGATCGTAGAGGCTAAACCCTAGAAGCTAGCCTATGATTATGATTGTTGTTGTCCTACGGACTAAACCCTCCGGTTTATATAGACACCGGAGGGGGCTAGGGTTACACAGAGTCGATTACAGAGAAGGAAATCTACATATCCGAATATCCAAGCTTGCCTTCCACGCAAAGGATAGTCCCATCCGGACACGGGGTGAAGTCTTCAATCTTGTATCTTCATAGTCCAACAGTCCGGCCAAAGTATATAGTCCGGCTGTCCGAGGACCCCTTAATCCAGGACTGCCTCAGTAGCCCCTGAACCAGGCTTCAATGACGATGAGTCCGGCGCACAGATTTTCTTCGGCATTGCAAGGTGGGTTCCTTCTCCGAATACTCCATAGAAGATTTAGGACACAAGGATCGTGTCCGGCTCTGCAAAACAAATTCCACATTCCACCATAGAGAGTATAATATTCCACAAATCTAACCTGCTGATAGATTTTTGCAGCATGACATCACGCCACGATCCGGTCATTTATTCGAACCGTTTTTCATAACCGGCCATTGCACGTAATGCAAGGAGGTTTCCTTGACGCGTCTTGTCGAAGCAGAGATCGTGTCCCCTTATCACGGGAATCTCATCAATACGGGTATGGGTAACCCAACCGCGCCATCAATCGTGGTGCTTGGGAAACAAGCGATCTTAACAGGCAAGTGGGGAGGCGCACAGTTTCTACCGCCTTTATAAAGAAATAAGGGTTCTCCTCTTTCACCCACGCCTCCTTTCTTCTTCGCTCATCCATTCTCGCACGCTCGAGCTCCAGCGCCCAGTTCTCACCTTCTCCGCACAGCCAAACATGTCCGGAGCGGGAGGCAAGTGGATGGCTTCCTCCGTCAAGGAGGAAGACATTACGAAGCTCCGGGCGGCCGGATACTTGGCCGCAGACATTGCGCACCGGCTCCCGGATGTAGGGCAGATCATTCCGACTCTGGGACCCCATGAGAGGGTCGTGTTCCTTGCCCACTTCGTCCGTGGACTGGGATTCCCCCTCCACCCATTTTTCTGCGGGCTCATGTTCTATTACGGGCTGGATTTTCATGATTTGGCCCCTAATTTCATCCTCAACATCTCAGCATTTATCATCGTGTGCGAGGCTTTTCTCCGCATCAGACCCCACTTCAGCCTGTGGCTGAAGATCTTCAACATAAAGCCGAAGATAGTGGTCGGCCATCAGGCGGAGTGTGGTGACGCCATGGTGGGCAAGATGGCCAGCGTCACCTGGCTGGAAGGCTCCTTTGTGGAGACCGTGAAGGGGTGGAAATCGGGGTGGTTCTACATCACCGAGCCGCGCGATGCCAGCTGGGTGGCGGCCCCCGAATTCCAATCCGGCATCCCCATGCGGCTCACCTCCTGGAAGAGGAAGAGCCTAGCCTGGGGCGCATCCGCGGAGCTAACCGGACTTCAGAACTGCGTCAAGAACATGATAACCAAGAATATCAAGCTTGTCAACGTGGTCCAGGTCATGCTATTTCACCGGATTCTCCCGTGTCAAAGATGGGCAATCAACCTGTGGGAGTTCGACACGGCCCAACACAAGACACTGCAAGAGCTCTTCGACATGACGCACAAAGACGTCTGGAAGGTGTTGTTCAAGGCCAGCGAAGTTCCTCCTCCCAGTTCCGAGGACCGTGGACTCAGCGCCAAGCGCCACGCCAATGCGTTAAGCAATCTACATTTCGCAAGATGTACCTCTCCTCAGTATATTTGTGGGAGGAACATAAGCCACCATACTGATCTAACAGGAATACGTGGCGACGACAGAGCAAATCGACTGTCTGGCTCCGTTGCCTGAAGATCCAGCAACCGCTCCCCTGACGGAGATGCTGGTTCCGGCGCCCTATGAGGTGCCGGAGAAGAAGGCCAAGAAGATGGCCACGGGGACCAGGAAAAGTCTTCGGCGCAAGGTGGTGCCGGACTCATCGTCCGAAGACACCGAGGCACACTCCTCCAACGACAATGAGGAGGAGGAGGAGGAAAACCCTCTCCCCCAAACCGAGGGGGAGAATAAAAGGAAGGCCGCCCCTTCCAGGGAGGCCGAAGGGTCCAAGAAGGGAAGGACCCTCCCTCCAGACCACTCCACAACCGCCGCCTACGGCGAGGAGGAGTGGCTACCTAGGGCCAAGACCCTGGCGAAGTCGTAAATATCCGGATGCCACAGTACCTTTTGCATGTTCTTAGCTTTACTTACTATGTCAAGATTTGCTTGTGCAGTCCGCCCAAAGCCCACATCGACTTGCCCTCCTCGGATGGGTCCTTGAGCTTGTCGGAGATGAATAGCGATTTGCTCCCGACAGCTTCCACTCCCCGGCCCGCGGATGACACCGAGGTGTTATGTCAAAGGATACCAGGCCAGGAGGAGGTAGTCCTGGAGATGCCTCAAGGCGAGGCGCCCGACGCCGGGCTCATGGGGGGGGGGGGAGATCCCCATGGATTCGGACGAGGCGGGCCGCAGCAGGATTGGCCCCCAGCCAGATACTGTGCCGGAACCTCCAGTGGTTCCGGACTCAGGCGGGTAGCCACCCGCCAAGGGGGGCGAGCCGTCTGTGCCGATGACCTCTGTCCATCCAGAGGCATCAGATAATTTGGTGGAAGTGCTTCAGAGCACTTCCCTTGACGAAGGACACCGTACACTTATGAGTACGGTGATTGCGAAGGTTCAGTCTGCCAAAAGCGGATTGACCGAAGCCTGCGCCAGCCTCCTGACAGGCTTTGAGGTAAGTATTTTAAATTATGAGAAAGTATCACGGTGTAGACAGTAGCCCCTGATGCTCTGTTTGGTGTTCGGGAAGAAAAGCCGAACAAAGGATCAAATATTATTCCCAGGAGTCTAATCATATTATGTCTTTGTGAATAAGCAGGCGTCGCTGCTAGCCGCGCCGCCGCCACTACGGAGGTCTCCGGACTGAGGCAGAGCCAGGGGCGGGACAAAGAAGAGCTCGGCCTCGTGAAGAGGCAGCTCAAGGAGAACAAATGTAAGCAATACCCCGTCTAAATGTTATATAAAGGAAAAAAAGTCGTGGATTCTAATAGAACCATGATAATTTTACTAGGGGCCACGACCGAAGTGGCGGCCCTTAAGAAGACGCTGTCCGAGGCCGAAAACAAAGCGGCCAAGGAGCGCACTGAGCGCGAAAAACAAGAGGTGCGAGTTGATGAGGTGCAGCAAGAGCTTCAGGACTTCGTCAAAAAAATTGAGTCCTTGGAGCGTGACTCCAAGACGCAAGAGTCGGAGCTTGCAAAGGCCCGTCAGAGTGCACTAGATGCCAAGGCTGAAGCCCAGAAGGCCCTACAGGAAATTGAGGCGACCAAGAAGATAGCTGCGGGTAAGGCTTTCATTATGAAAAGCAAGCATGTCAAGGAGACTTTCCTTTTACTTACCAGAATTCAGAGCTCTCCAGGAGCATTCGCAGATCTGCCACGCAGCATCTCTGATGCCGCAGAGTTGTACCGGGCTGAGGAGGGGAGCTCGACGGACAAGCTGTTTTGGTCCCAGTATATTGGGGCCGAAAATCCGATGCCCTTGAGCGACCAGCTAAAGCAATTGGTCGAACTTCACAAGGCGGCCGAACTGGCCATGAAGGACTTCATAGTCTGGCTGTGGCCTGGCGAGCCCCTGCCCAGCAGCTACTTCGGCTTTGTCAAGCGGATGGTGAATGCCTGTCCGCGGCTTGAAGACATCAAGAGGTCCATCTGCATTGAGGGTGCGCGCAAGGCCTTGGCTCGTGCGAAGGTGCACTGGGGGAAGATGGACGCCGAGAAGCTAGTGACAGAGGGTCCGCCGAAGGGCGAGGAGCATCGCCACCCCGAACAGTATTATGACAATGTCGTTAAGGGTGCCCGCCTTGTGGTGGATGAATGTACAAAGGATGTGATATTTGAATGAATGTACTCATGTCATCCTGTACTATGAAAATCAGTTCATATGCGCTATGTAGCGCTTGTTAATTTAAAATATTACCTTCTGTGCGGCCGTTTAAAAAATCTTGAGAGTTGCCCAGTCGTCGGCTTCCGCCCCATGTAACTAGTACTGGGGTGTTCGGGATAAATATAAACACTATTTATCCAAGTTTTTGGTCCTTTTTAAGGAGGTGTTTAGTGCCACAAACGAGGCAATCGGACTATACGGCTTTATCGCCCTCACCTAGCCATAGAAGTCTACAATTTTAAGTTTTGGCGAAGCCCCTAGTATCCGGAAAGCCGGACTCGGGGTGCTATACACGCCAAAATCAGACGAGGTCGATTTCTCGCCTGAAGCGGAAAAAATCTTTAAGGATTTGAGACCTCTCGAACAGCGACCAGCTCTCGCCTTATCATGACAGTCAGTTTTCGGCTTTCTCTACTGAGGTGCTCGTCCGGAAGAACCGGGACACAATCGCAGTAGTTCTCCCTGCGCTACCTTAGCCGATATAGCGGAATGTAAGGTACCAAAACATAGGAGCCAGGCAAACCCAACTATTGACCCAAGACATGATTTGGAGCTGATGCATATAGTGTTATAAGTTCGGGGTTCCGCACTGTCGAAAGTGTTTGGACTTGTCTTGCCAGGTTATGGGGTACTGAAGCCCCAGGCAAACTGATCGTGCCAGAATGCATGGGTATAATAAATAAGCAGTAAAGAAAAAGGGGCAAATAAACTTAATAGCAAGCTGACGATGTATACTATTTTCCCTTGTTATTCAAATGATACGTCAAAGCGTACATATACAATTGGTGCGATAAGTGGAATAGGATTGTTTGACACATCCTGACCAGGAGCGGGTGGTATGTGGGTATGTAAAACAGGTATAACGATCGTTATCAGAGACCACCTAAGGATTCCCTCGTACACCAAAGCTTCTTGTCCTCCTAGTGTGTCTGTCCCGCTATGTGTCTGATACGTCTCCAACGTATCTATAATTTATGAAGCATTCATGCTATTTTATTATCTGTTTTGAATGATTATGGGCTTTATTATACACTTTTATATTACTTTTGGGACTAACCTACTAACCGGAGGCCCAACCCATATTGCTGTTTTATTGCCTGTTTCAGTATTTCGAAGAAAAGGAATGTCAAACGGAGTCCAAACGGAATGAAACCTTCGGGAGCGTGATTTTTGGAAAGGATATGATCCTGGAGACTTGGAGTTCAAGACAGGGAAGGCTCGAGGAAGCCAGGAGATAGGAGGGCGCGCCCACCCCCCTGGGCGCGCCCCCTGTCTCCTGGGCCCCTCGAGGCTCCCCCGACCGACTTCTTTCGCTTATATAAGTCCACGTACCCTAAATACATCGAAGAAGAAGATAGATCGGGAGTTCCGCCACCGCAAGCCTCTATAGCCACCAAAAACCTCTCGGGAGCCCATTCCGACACCCTGCCGGAGGGGGGATCCCTCACCGGTGGCCATCTTCATCATCCCGGCACTCTCCATGATGAGGAGGGAGTAGTTCACCCTCGGGGCTGAGGGTATGTACCAGTAGCTATGTGTTTGATCTCTCTCTCTCTTGTTCTCTCTATGGCACGATCTTGATGTATCACGAGCTTTGCTATTATAGTTGGATCTTATGATGTTTCTCCCCCTCTACTCTCTTGTGGTGAATTAAGTTTTCCATTTGAAGTTATCTTATCGGATTGTGTCTTTAAGGATTTGAGAACACTTGATGTATGTCCTGCCGTGCTTATCTGTGGTGACAATAAGATATTCACGTGATCCACTTGACGTATGTTTTGGTGATCAACTTGCGGGTTCCGTGACCTTGGGAATCTATGCATAGGCGTTGGCACACGTTTTCGTCTTGACTCTCCGGTAGAAAGTTTGGGGCACTCTTTGAAGTACTTTGTGTTGATTGAATAGATGAATCTCAGATTGTGTGATGCATATCGTACAATCATGCCCACTGATACTTGAGGTGACAAAGGAGTATCTAGGTGACATTACGGTTTTGGTTGATTTGTGTCTTAAGGTGTTATTCTAGTACGAACTCTTGAATAGATTGATCCGAAAGAAAAACTTTGAGGTGGTTTCGTACCCTACCATAATCTCTTCGTTTGTTCTCCTCTATAATTGGCTTTGGAGTGACTATTTGTTGCATGTTGAGGGGTTGTTATATGATCTATTTATGTTATTATTGTTGAGAGAACTTGCACTAGTGAAAGTATGAACCCTAGGCCTTGTTTCCTATCATTGCAATACCGTTTACGCTCACTTTTATCATTAGTTACCTTGCTGTTTTTATATTTTCAGATTACAAAAACCTATATCTACTATCCATATTGCACTTGTATCACCATCTCTTCACCGAACTAGTGCACCTATGCAATTTACCATTGTATTGGGTGTGTTGGGGACACAAGAGACTCTTTGTTATTTGGTTACAGGGTTGTTTGAGAGAGACCATCTTCATCCTACGCCTCCCACGGATTGATAAACCTTGAGGGAAATTTGCTACTGTCCTACAAACCTCTGCACTTGGAGGCCCAACAACGTCTACAAGAAGAAGGTTGTGTAGTAGACATCAAGCTCTTTTCTGGCGCCGTTGCCGGGGAGGTGAGTGCTTGAAGGTATATCTTTCGATCTTGCAATCAAATCTTTTTGTTTCTTGTTTTATCACTAGTTTTGTTTATAAAAGAAAAACTACAAAAAAATGGAGTTAAGCTTGTCCCATACGCTTCATCTTTTAATATCTTTCATGAGTATGATGGAAAGGAAAATTGTGCGCAAGTGCTAGAAGAAGAATGCTTTAAAATACTTGGTACTAAATCTTTGAATGATGAGCATGATTGCAATGTTGTTAGTATGAACTCTTTGAATACCCATAGTACTAATGATGATTGCACTAGTTATGATGAAAATATCTCTTATAAGCATGTCAATTTTTGTGGAGTAGATTGGGTTTGCAAGTACACACCAAATAGGGAAAGTAGATATTGCAAGAGGCATAAGTATTTAGAAACTAAAGGGTTGCAAGAAAGCCTTTATGTTTGTGCTGAAAAATTCAATATTTTTCGCGCTCCTTGTGAACTTTGCAATGAACGTGATCATTTAAATCTCCAATGCAAATTATTTCATGACCGAATCGTGTCCAAAAATTGTGATAACTTGATTAGCCTTGAGCATCCTAAAGACCTTAGTCTTCGTTTGGGGTATGAAGAAATGAAACATATAACTGAGGATATTCCAAAATTTAATCTTGATAGATGTCTTGATTTTGATCTAGAGAAGATTTATTTGTATTGTGCGGTGAATTGCAATGAAAATCCTTATATTGCCAATTACCTAAAGAAAAGAAAGCAATGAGAAGATGAAGAGAATACTAATGAAAGGGAAGAGACTTCCCAGTCTCCTCCTATTATTTCTTATGATGAATCAGGTAACGAGGAGGAGCTTTCTATTCAACCAATCTGATCAATAAGGAGCTCAAAGAAGAAGGTTGAACCCACACATAATGTGAAGAAGAAAAAGAAAATAAGGAGCAACAAAGGTAAAAAGGTATCTCTCTCAAATGAAGTTGCTCCTACTACTCATTGTGATGATGATAATTGCTATACTATTGGTGCTATCCATACTATTAATGATGAGAGTGATTATGCTGATGATATGAAAAGGCCCAAGCTTGGGGAAGCTATGTTTGATGAGGATGAAATATTTGAGAATATATTTGATGAAATTAATGTTTGTCCCAAGCTTGGGGATGTCACGTTTAATGAAGATGATATTTTTTGCCTCCCAAGTTTTGATATGCAAAGTTGTTATGATGATAGCATGCCTCTTACCTATGATGATTATATTGATGAAAGTGGGTTTGGAAGAGTGTCAACTTTAGGAAGCAGTGGTCCCACTATTTTGGAGGATGTTGAATCTTATTGTGATGAATATGAAAGTGGATTTGGAAGAGTGTCAAATTTATTTCGTGATGATTCCACTATCTTGGAAGAGGTTTCAATGAATTATGATGAGAACGAAGTTGCTACTTATGATGATTATTGTGATGAAACTTATGCTATAAAAATGAGTGATGATTAAATTTATAAAACTTGTCATGATTATGATTACCCTTTTCTGAACATTTCTCTTTTAATGTGGAAACAATTTTTAGTGTTCAAGTCTCTTATGATACTCCCACTATTCCGAATGAGAAGAATTTTGCTTATGTAGATAATAGTAAATTTTCTATGTTTGTAGATCATGAAAAGAATGCTTTAGGTGCTGGTTATATTGTTTAATTCGTTCATGGTGCTACTGAAAATTATTATGAGCGAGGAATATATGCTTGTAGGAATTGCAGTAATGTCAAGATTCCTCTCTATGTGTTGAAAATCTTTAAGCTATGCTTGTTTTACCTTCCTATGCTAGTTGATTATTGTTCCCATAAGTTGTTTGCTCACAAAATCCCTATGCATAGGAAGTGGGTTAGGCTTAAATGTGCTAGTCATATGCTTCATGATGCTCCCGTTATGTTTCAATTCTTATCTTTTATGTGAGCATCATTGTCATCATCATGCCTAGCTAGAAAGGCATTAAAGAAAAGCGCTTGTTGGGAGAAAACCCAATTATCCTTACTGTTTTTGTGTGTTCACATGATTATGCTACTGTAGTAATTATGTTTTATATCTTTTGTTTCAATAAAGTGCCAAGTAAGACCTTTAGGATAGCTTACGGTGATAGTTGTGTTGATCCTGCTGAGAATCAGAAACTTTTGCACCCCGTAAATTAGTTTTGTTAATTCACATAAACGTGCTTCTGATCTGATTCTTTTCGTTATGGATTGGTACACACATTTCTGAGGTCTTCCTTATTGGGTAGGATTTTTGGAGTTCCGGAAGTATAGGTTTGATACAGATGACTACAGACTGTTCTGTTTTTGACAGATTCTACTTTCTATGTGTTGTTTGCTTATTTTAATGAATCTATGAGTAGTATCGGATGGTATGAACCATAGAGAAGTTAGAATACAGTAGATATTGCACCAATATGAATTTAGGATGAGTTCATTACAGTACCTAAGTGGTGGTTTTATTTTCTTATACAAACGGAGCTTACGAGTTTTCTGTTGAGTTTTGTGTTGTGGAGTTTTCAAGTCTTGGGTAAAGATTCGATGAACTATGGAATAAGGAGTGGCAAAAGCCTAAGCTTGGGGATGCCCATGGCACCCCAAGATATTCAAGGATGGCCAAAAGCCTAAGCTTGGGGATGCCCCGGAAGGCATCCCCTCTTTCGTCTTTGTTCATCGGTAACTTTACTTGGAGCTATATCTTTATTCACCACATGATATGTGTTTTGCTTGGAGCTGTCAGGACCCCGACCCAATGCCACACCGATCTAGCATGTAACACCTCATATCACTTTGCGGCCTCGCGCATGGTATTCCCACGGGTGTCGCCTTACCAGGCCCGGGACCGTTTGCGCCTTTTGGCACACGTATATGATAGTGTCGCTAGCATCCATATGACAAGGAGCCCGAGCAGACATGGCTAGTCGTGAACCCAAAGTGGCACTAACTTATAGGAACATGCATACATGACCCAGCAACGAACGTGTCGGTCATCAGCGAGCGAATCCGGGCTGTAGAAACTGGGCTAGCAGGACTCCAGAGAATCTGGGCTGTAGCAGGCTAACAGGACTCCGGTAAACACCGTGTGACATTTCCCCGAAGGGATAGACACAGGAACGAAAAAGAACACATCCCGGCCAACCTAAGTGTTCTAGAGCAGTAGCAAGCTACCAAGGTTCAGTGGAAGCACTAGGAGACATTTCCCGGTAAGAGAGGCTACCAAGGATAAACAACTAGATAGTCAGATCCCACACATACCAAGCATTTCAATAACATACACACAATATGCTCGATATGTGCAAATAAAACATGGCATCACAACATGACTCTACAACTCATGTATTTTATTCAATAGGCTCCGAGGAGCAAGATATTACAAACATGGGTCTCATGACCCAACATTCAGAGCACACAAGTCAGAGCACAAGCGGGATCTTAGCATGTCTGAGTACAGACATCTACAAATGAAGAAGGCTGAGAAGGCTGACTATCTACAAGATCCTGCCGAGGGCACAAGATCGTAGCTGAGGTGACAAGCTAAATGTCGAAGTCCACAAGGAACTACTAATGAGACTGAAGTCTCTCTGCAAAAACATAAAATAGGCAAATGTGAGTACAAATGTACCCAACAAGACTTAGATCAGAGCTATCTACATATGCATCATTATCAACAAAGGGTTGGTGGGGTTTGACTGCAGCAAGCCACCTTTGACTCGGTGGCTATCCTGAACTACGACTGCAAGTAACTCTTTTTGAGGCGGTGCACACGAGTCCACATATTCACCATATCAATACACCACTATGGATCCGATCCCGTCTCCCTACGAGAACGCCATCCATAGCACTCATGCTTATCTTGCGCATTTTAGAGTATCCAATTTCACTTGTCTATGAACTGTACAGGCAACCCAGAAGTCCTTTACCGTGGACACGGCTATTCGAATAGATAATGTTAACCCTGCAGGGGTGTACTTCTTCACACATGCTCTCGCCACTTACCACCATGTACACGTCGTGTATCTCGGCAACCTTCAAGAAGAAGCCTGGCGAGGGAGTCGGCCATGACCTGACTAACCACGCAAGTCTCTAGTCCAGGTTTATCGCCTATTCGGGTTCCATCCACAAGGAGATCCGACCGGGGTGTCGCTCACGGCCCCAAACGATGTGTGCAGGGTTCCCAAGCCCACCATCCGGGTGCCACTTGGTACACCGGGCCACTGTGCCTAGTCTGTCCCAAGCCCACCTGTACCGGGTGCCACTTGGTAGACTACTAACACTACCTACAAACACCAGAAACTAGTTGCAACTCCTGGACAGAGATCGAGTTGATTAATAAGTCGAGAGGGGTCGAGTTACCGGAACTGAATGTGTGGTAGTAACAGTTCATGGATCACAAACACAGAACTCAGTTCCCGAGGATGGTTTCAATGAGACAACCCACCATGTACTCCTACATGACCTCTCACCGCTACCTTTATCAAATCGTCTTCACACGCCTCAGCTCACACACTGTAGGACATGTTCACACACCTCCGATTCATCCCCGGTGAATCAGACCTGACTCAACTCTAAGCAGTAGTAGGCATGACAAACAAGCATGAATGAGTAGGCACATCAGGGCTCAAACAACTCCAACTCATGCTAGTGGGTTTCATTTATTTACTGTGGCAATGACAGGTCATGCAGAGGAAAGGGGTTCAACTACCGCAGCATGTAACGGTTGAATCGTTGTTGTCCTAATGCAGTAAAAGAGAGCAGGAGCGACAGAGTGGGATTGTATCGGAATGAACAAGGGGGTGTTGCTTGCCTGGCACTTTTGAAGATAGTGTAGCTCTTTATCGGTGTCATCGAACTCATCGTTGGAACACGTCTATTGAGAGGTGACAAATACCGACAAACAAAGAAGAAACACAATCAATGCAATGCAACAATATGATGCATGATCATGACATGGCAATATGCTGTGATTTGGGCTAATGCAACAGCAAGTCATTTTGATTGAAGTGGAATTCAAAACTACATCAAATTCCAACTCCAAAACTATTATCAAAGTTGTCCTATTCATGTTTCATCATAATGTCAGCCTAATATGCGACCCTATCCAAAAGGAACTCGAAGGTCCCACCAAGGATAGACCCGCATATTGAAACACTTTTGCAAGGTGGATATCATTACATCAACATTACATAATAGGTAGGGATACATACATAAGGCATACAATGCCACACGAATACAACATCATCTTACATAAGATCAACATCCGACTATGGATGAAACACCAACAGAAGCTCAAACGACATCCACCTCGCTAGCCCAAAGCTGCCGACCGAACCTATCCCCGATCAAGAAGAAGCAGAAGAAGAATTCCAAAACAAGCAAACATCGCTCTCGCGTCATGATCATCGCATAACCTGTACCTGCAACTGTTGTTGTAGTAATCTGTGAGCCACGAGGACTCAGCAATCCCATAACCATGGGTATCAAGACTAGCAAAGCTTAAGGGAAAAAACGAAGGGGTAAAGTGGTGAGGTTGCAGCAGCGGCTAAGCAAGTATGGTGGCTAACATACGCAAATAAGAGCGAGAATAGAAGCAAAGGAACGGTTGTGAACCTAGCAATGATCAAGACGTGATCCTGAACTCCTACTTACGTCAAACATAACCCAAAGCCGTGTTCACTTCCCGGACTCCGCCGAAAAGAGACCATCACGGCTACACATGTGGTTGATGCGTTTTAATTTGGATCTGGTGTCAAGTTATCTACAACCGGCCATTAACAAATTCCCATCTGCCACATAACCGCGGGCACGGCTTTTGAAAGTTTATACCCTGTAGGGGTGTCCCAACTTAGCCCATGATAAGCTCTCGCGATCAACGAAGGATATACCTTCTCCCAGGAAGACCCGATCAGTCTCGGAATCCCGGTTTACAAGATTTTCGACAATGGTAAAACAAGACCAGCAATGCCGCCCGATGTGCCGATAAATCCCGATAGGAGCTGCACATATCTCGTTCTCAGGGCAACATTGGATGAGACTAGCTACGAGTAAAACTAGACTTCAAGTTTCCCAGAGGTGGCCCCGCAGGCAGCTCAGTTCGGACCAACACTCGAAGGAGCACTGGCCCGGGGGGGCTAAAAATAAAGATGACCCTCGGGCTCCGGAAACCCAAGGGAAAAAGGGCTAGGTGAGGCAAATGGTAAAACCAAGGTTGGGCCTTGCTGGAGGAGTTTTATTCAAAGCAAACTATCAAGGGGGTCCCATAAATCACCCGACCGCATAAGCAACGAAAAAATCCGGGAACATAACACTGGTATGACGGAAACTAGGGTGGCAAGAGTGGAAGAAAACACCAGGCACAAGGCCGAGCCTTCCACCCTTTACCAAATATATAGATGCATTAATTAAATAAGAGATATTGTGATATCCGAACATAATCCTGTCCATCATGGAGGAATCTTCAACTTCACCTGCAACTAACAACGCTATAAGAGGGGCTGAGCAAAGCGGTAACATAGCCAAACAACGGTTTGCTAGGAAGGGTGTCAAAGGTTAGAGGTTCATGGCAATTTGGGAGGCTTGAAGAACAAGTTATAGGAAGCGTAGCAAAGCGATAGAACGAAGCAACTAGCATAGCAATGATAGTAGTGAGATCCAAGGTGACGGTCCACTAGTAGAAAACCACCCATTAGACCCGGTTCGTAAGGGCCTTTAGTCTTGGTTCATGAACTGGGACTAATGGGTCGTTACTAATACCTCCACCCATTAGTCCCGGTTCAAACACGAACCGGGACCAATGTGCCTCCACGTGGCCCTGTGCGCCGAGCCCAGTCAGGGGGCCTTTGGTCCCGGTTGGTGGCTCCAACCGGGACCAAAAGGCATCCACGCGTCTGCATTCCAGTGGCTGGGGTTTTTGGTTTTTTTTGAAAGGAGGGGGGTTGGGCGTTTTGGGGGCTTAATTTATGTGTTTTGTATATTGTGTTAGCTAGCTAATTAATAGAGAGAAGTGTCCTCTCTTATGTCCGTGCTTGGTCGACGCTACGTAGTATATATACATAAGTGATAGAGAGAACCATTCAGTACAGAAGTTCGTCATGCATACCGAGAGAAGTGATCGATCGACCTCTCCTTCTATGAGAGATTGGTCGAACAACAAGTTTTTTACTGGCTACATACATGTACAATATGTATAAGATCTCTTAATTACAAACCCCTAGCATTTGAAATCAACTTCCACATGGTATTCTCTGGCTTTACTGATGACGTGTTCAAGAAAGAATCCCGCCAATTCCTCTTGAATTGCTTTCATGCGATCTGGTTCTAGGAGTTCATCCCGCATCTGCCACGTCTAATTTGAAGAAGGGGGTTAATTAATACATATATATGAATGAAACTCAACAGAAATGATGGTGTAATAAAATGAAATTGTGAATATTATTGCTTATGCACTTCATATTGTCTTCTAGAGTAGCCCCGCTTGTTTTTCAAAGTCGCGTTGTGGATGAACTCACACACGTAGTATCCACAGAAATCATTCCCTTCCTCCTGCCACAAGCACTTTACAAGAAATAGAGGTCAATCAAACTGATAATGAAGCATTATAAATGGCATTGATGAAAGTATAGCTATAGAATCAACGGGAGATGCGCGCAACTAGCTAGCCAGTAGTACTTACTTTCGGGTATGTATATCGCAGCTCCTTCGGCAGTCCTGGAGCTTGTGCGGTGAACTATTTCCAAACCCTGCAAGACAAAGAAAATAATTATTATTACTTGAGATATCAGGAAATGAACAAAAAGTTGCCGATATGGTGCGATAATGATCGATTGAACTTACTTGCTGAGCATTTCAGTCATGTCCGCATAGGTGTTGGGATCTTTCCGTCTCGAGTCTAAGACGGTTACTAGTCCACGCTCAAGCTTAATCTCCAGAAGAATATAGTGGTACCTGCGCACGCATGCATAACTCATCAATTACATTAACCTTGCTCGAGTAATATGGGAAACCGAATATGCACACGACAGTAACACTCACGGGCCGTTGTAAGGAAAGAGTATGGTATCTTTGTTTTGATTTTTGATCAACGATTGTAGCAAGTTGTCCTCGGCCTCTTCGACGTTCTTTTCAACCAGAAATACATCTATGATATTTGTGTTAATGAACCCAATATCATAAATTTCTTGTTTTTTGCACTCGACGATCTTCAATCTGCATAATATATTGAGGATAATTAATTTTAAATACATGCAATGAAAGAGCCGAGCTATATATAGAGACTTAATGACAGAAATAGTACTTACAGGCAGTAGCAAAAGACCATTAATTTATCGAGGGCCTTTTGATTGAAGAACTCGAAGAACTCCTCAAATGGAACACACAACAGATCATTTGAAACGAGGTCGTGCTCCTCTTTAATGTTCAGATACAAACTGTTCGTCCCCTCAGACTCTCTGCAGGTTTTCATGTACCAACTATGGAATCTTCGCATCATTATTGTCAGAGATTTTTCATCTTTGACGAGAGGCTTCCGTACATCAGATCTGAATACGCCCACCTCCATGAAATCAGGAAGTGCATCGTCAGGCAGGTAATCTTCAAGATTGCCATAACTGGCCACCGTCCCCGGAGGATTAGACATATTGAGCGGGGGGCACGATTGCTGTGCTTGTTCGCCGAGCTGGGCAATTTTTTTCCCCTTTGCTCGTTGTTCTTTTGACCTTTATCGGTGATGATAGTTCCCGACCGCTTGGCTTGGAGATATGTCCGCTCAAGAATGCGCCATAGTTGGTTCTCGGCGGAGACTTTGGTGGTTTCCTCAGGGCATCGAGAGTGCGCTTTGCTTTCACCGGATCTACCTTCTCCTCCGGAGGTGGATGTCTCTTTGCTTTCACCCCTTCAAAGAACTCCTTCACGTGGGCCTGCACAATCGTATTGTTTTCCTCCTTGGTCCTCTCGTACGGTAATTTCTCTAGAGGCTTTAGAGGTGGACCGTATCTGTATTGCCTCTCTCTTCTTGTGCTGCTAGACGCCGGAGCAGACGGAGCGGCTGCAGCGTCTGTCTTCTTTCGTGCTTGGTTACGAGGCGGAGGAGAAGGACTACGACGCGCCGGAGCAGCCGGGGCGGCGGCGGGTCTCTTCCGCCCTTGCTGGCGAGGCGGAGAAGGAGGAGGCGGAGTGCCACCACGTGCCGGAGAAGGAGGCGGAGTGCCGCCATGCGTGCCCTGATCGTCACTCGCTGGAGGAGGAGGCGGTGGAGGAGGCGGAGTGCCGCCACGTGTGCCCTAATCGTCACTCGCCGGAGGAGGAGGCGGTGGAGGAGGCGGAGTGCCCTGACTCGCCAGAGGAGGAGGAGGAGGCGGAGGCGTCCAGTTCAGAAGGTTGATGAGCTCCTTCCGCCATAGGCATGGAGTCTTCAGAGCAGAACCCAGCCTAGTCTCCCCTTCACCGGTAGGGTGCTCAAGCACGAGGTCCTCAAATACCTCTGTTATTTCATCCACCATCACCTTAGCAAATCCTTCTAGAATCGGCTGGCAGTGATAAGTTGTGCCGGGTCCACTAGGATAAACTTGGCCAACAGCCGCCTTGACCTTCAAATTCATCCATCGCGCCATAATGTGGCAATTTTGAGACTCCATGATACCATCCACGGGATAGCTGGCAGGAGCCGTCAAGACATGCTCCGGCTGAAGTAGCTCGGTGGAAGCCACGCTGCTTCTCCGCTGAGATGGTGGGGTAGCTTCGGGGGAAGCTTCGGCGGGTCGTTTGTTGCGATCTGCTGCTTCTCGTACCTCTTCTCGTTCCTCTAGCCCCATTACCCTTTCGTGCAGCGCTTGCATTTGGTCCTGCTCCAGTTTCTTCCTCCTCTCGTGGGTTTTGTAACCCCCTGCGTCCAGAAAACCAACCTTCCACGGAATGGAGCCTGGCGTGCCTCGTGTCCGTCCAGGGTGCTCGGGATTCCCAAGGGCCATTGTGAGCTCGTCCTTCTCCTTGTTTGGAAGGAACATCCCTCGCTGCGCTGCATCGATATAGTGTCGAAGGTTCTTGACTGGTGTTTGCAGTTGCTCGTCCGTCCACTGACACTTCCCTGTTATAGGGTCAAAGGTTCCGCCAGCCCCGAAGAACCAAGTCCGGCAACGGTCTGGCCAGCGCATTGTCTCTGGTTTGATCCCTTTTTCAAGCAGATCATGCTCAGCCTTGGACCACTTAGGCCGGGCTTTGAGGTGGCCACCTGACCCCGTGCGATGGTGAAGCTTCTTCTTCGCAGCATTTTGCTTGTTTGTCGCCGACATCTTCTTACTCTTTTCTGATGGCTTGTGGGCCAGTGATCTTTGATCTTCTCATATTTGCCGATGAATTCTGGTGTCTTTTTTTTCTCGACAAACTGGTTCAGCTCTTTCCTCCACCTCCTCATTAGGCTTGCCATCTTCTTAAGAGCACAAGACTTGATTAATTGCTCTTTAACTGGCTTCTCCGGATCCTCCTCTGGCGGTAGGGTGAAATTTGCCTTCAGCTCAGTCCAAAGATCTTCTTTCTGCATATCATTGACATAAGACACCTCAGGGTCTTCATCCTTAGCAGGCTTATACCATTGCTGGATGCTGATCGGGATCTAGTCCCTAACAAGAACCCCGCACTGAGAAGAAAATGCCTTCCTTGTCAGGATGGGTTCAATCGGTTCGCCGTCGGGCGCGATTTCTATGATCTCAAACTTTTCATCCGAGCTCAACTTTTTCTTTGGGCCTAGTCTCCTTACCAAAGTTGTGCTCGATCCGGAGGGCTAGAAATTATCAGGAAGAAAGACGACAGTAATTAATATGTGTACATATAACAAAACAATGGATGCATCAATTAACTAGTCAGCACGGGCTTAACTAATATATATATATACCTGGCCGGACTCGGTTGGTGACCGGAGCAGTCAGCACGGTCTCCTTTTTGTACCTCCATTATGTCACCGGAGCCATCATGAACATAGTCCTCCTCTTGTACCGGCATTAATGGGTCGAAGCCATCATAAACATAGCCCTCTTCTTCATCCAGTCCTTCCTGACCATCGGTCTCGTCGAGAAATGACGCAACTTCATCACTTCCTTGTCCGATTATTTCCCCCAACATCGCTTCTGTTTCTTCGTCTCGAGAGTGCTCCATAGTTTCTGCAAATATTTACAACATGTCAATTATTATTCAAACATGGTACATATGGATATATACATATATTAGTGGCAAACGTAGAACTAGCTAGCTAATCACAATAAGGAATCATGTTAGTGGCCTCGACGCTGCTTCTCTAGGGTTTGGGGTCGCCTCGACACAACGCTTCAAGGGTTTGGGGTGGCCTCGACGACAACGCTCTTTTAACTTGATAAATTTGGGTGGCCTCGAGAGAGTTAATTTGTCGGGTAGGGCGCCGGGGGGGGGGTAGGAGACCAACATCGTTTTCTCTCTAGGGTTTGGGTGTCCTCGAGAGTTATCGGGGAGGGGGTATCGGTACCACCATCTAGCTCGTGTTGAAGTTTCTTCTTTCTCTCCTATATTCCTTTCTTTCTTCTTCTCCTCTTCTTTTTCTTCTTCTCCCTCGAGAAAGGAAAATAATTAAGGAAAAGGAAGAAAAGAGAAAGAAGGAAGAAGGAAGAAGAAGAAGAAGAAAAAGAAAAAAAAAGAGGAGAAGAAGAAAGGAATAGTGGAGAAGAAGAAAAAATAGAATTTGTTTCTTCTATTTTTTCTTCTTTCTCCTCTATTCCTTTCTTCCTCTCCTCTTTTTTCTCCTTTCTTCCTCTTCTCATTTTCCTTTTTCCTCTCATTCTTTTAGTATAGCTTGTTTTTAAAAAATGTTCAAATAGAAAATTTTGAAAAAAAAGGTTTTTCCTAATACATTGTTCATATGAATATACAAACATTTGCATATTCTACAATAATTAATATCACCAAAAAATCTATGAACAGAAAAAAACCTAACTTTTCTAAAATCTATCTTTTGCATATATGAAAACATTAATACACATATGAACAAAAATACATATATGAACAAAAACATGCTCTGAACAATTTTGAACATCTACATACACATAGCCACATACATACACATATACATTATATATATATGAACAAAAAAACTAAACTAATAATGATGAAAAAAAATAGAGCCGCATATATATATAGCCACATACATACACATATACACTGAACAAAAAAATTAAACTAATAAAAATAAAAAACAGAGCGGTCTTGTGTGGCTCTCACAATGTGGCGGGCTGCTGGGCGGGCGACGGGACACGGGCAGGGGCTCGGGCGTGGCGTGGGGGGGGCGGGCGACGGCGACAAGCAACTGGCGGCGCCGGCAATGGCGCGGGCTCAGGAGGACAGCGCAGAGCTCGCGGAGGCGGGCGACGACGACGGCGATGGCGGCGGCAACAGCGACGGCGGGCGGCGGGCGGCGTCGCGGGCAGCTGGCGGCGACGATGTGCTCGGCGTCGTCGGGGCAATCTGGTGGCGATGAACTCGCAAAACTGCGAAGTGCTACTTATATACACGGAGCATTGGTCCCGGTTGGTGGCTGCAACCGGGACTAATGCCCCCTTTAGTCCCGGTTGGAGCCACCAACTGGGACCAAAGGCCGCCAAAAAGAGGCTTTTGGTCCCGGTTGGTGGCACCAACCGGGACTAAAGGTGCATTGGTCCCGGTTGGTGCGACGAACTGGTACCAATGCACTTTTAGTCCCGGTTGGTGCCACCAACCGGGATCAAAAGCCCATGTGCTGCCCGCATCGGGGCCAAAGTTTAGTCCCACCTTGCTAGTTGAGAGGGGCGCGCAGTGGTTTATAAGCCCCACTGCCGCACGCCTCTCGAGCTCCTCTCCACTGCAGGCTTATGGGCCTACTTGCTACTGCTTTGCCTGATGGGCCTTCTGGGCCTACTGCAGGCCTGAATCCTGGCCCAAAGTGGGGATTCAAGTCGTATTCAGGCCGTGGGGGCCCAATAGGGGGCATTTTTTTTGTTTTTTGTTTTCTTTACTTATTGTTGCTATTTTTATTTTTTTCCAGTTTTTTTTTCTGCATTATTTATTTTCTTTTGTTTTTTCCTTTATTTTTTAATTCTTTTTGCTTTTAGTTTTAGGAAAATTATAAACTTTCTGTTAGTGCCATTACTTTTCAAATTTGAAAACACTTTATTTTTGTTTTCTTTCTTGCTTTATTTATTTTACTTTGTTTCTACTTACAACAAAATACTTATTGTTGTTTTTTTGTGTTGTTTTCAGCATTATTATTTTCTTTTGTTTTTTGCTTTATTTTTAATTCTTTTTGCTTTTAGTTTTAGGAAAATTATAAAGTTTCGTTATGCCATTACTTTTCAAATTTGAAAACACTTTTTTGTTTTTTGTTTTCTTTGTTGCTTTATTTATTTTACTTTGTTTCTACTTACAACAAAATACTTATTGTTTTTTTTTGTTTTGTTTTCTGCATTATTTATTTTGTTTTGTTTTTTGCTTTATTTTTAATTCTTTTTGCTTTTAGTTTTAGGAAAATTATAAACATTCTGTTAGTGACATTACTTTTCAAATTTGAAAATACGTTTTTTGTTTTTTTGTTTTCTTTCTTGCTTTATTTATTTTATTTTGTTTCTACTTACAACAAAATACTTATTGTTGCTATTTTTAATTATTACGAGGGCGAACCATAAGACATTAAAGCATTTCAAATGAACTCGAAAAAGTTGAAAGTTGGCATGGTATCATAAATTGACCCACACATAGCATGTGCATGTACAAAATGGACAATGGTATCATACTGCGGCCATTACAAAGTTGGCATGGTATCATCATAATAGTTGCGGGAGAAAGTCTTCACTTTTTCTTCGCTTGTGTCATTTGCTTATTTGCGCCAGTAACCATGGATAATCTTCATTGTTTATCGGGATGTCAGTCAACCTTGACTTTAAAGGAGGAATTTCATGAAACTTTTCATAATCTTCGACATGTCATCTTGTCCTCCACTCCCACGATGTCCCTTTTTCCTGAAAGAACTATGTGGCGCTTTGGCTCATTGTATGATGTATTCGCTTCCTTATCTTTTCTCTTTCTCGGTCTGACAGACATGTCCTTCACATAGATAACCAGTGCCACACCATTGGCTAGGACGAACGGTTTGTCAGTGTACCCAAGATTTTTCAGGTCCACTGTTGTCATTCCGTACTGTGGGTCTACATGTACCCCACCTCCTGACAGATTGACCGATTTGCACTTAAACAAAGGGACCTTAAAATCATGTCCGTAGTCAAGTTCCCATATGTCCACTATGTAACCATAATATGTGTCCTTTCCCCTCTCGGTCATTGCATCAAAGCGGACACCGTTGTTTTGGTTGGTGCTCTTTTGATCTTATTCAATCGTGAAAAATGTATTCCCATTTATCTCGTATCCTTTCCAAATCGTAACAGTCGAAGATGGTCCCCTGGATAAGAAGTACAGCTCATAACAAACAGAGTTGTCACCTCTGATATGTGCTTCCAACCAACTGGTGAAAGTCCTGATGTGTTCACATGTAATCCAGTCGTTGCACTGCTCCGGGTGTATGGAGCGCAGACTGTTCTTGTGTTCATCGACATACAGGGTCACCAAGGTAGAGTTCTGTAGAACTGTGTAGTGTGCTTGAGACCAAGAATATCCGTCCCTGCATAATATTGAGTCCCTTCCAAGCGTGCCTTTTCTAGTCAGTCTCCCCTCATACCGCGATTTAGGGAGACCTATCTTCTTAAGACCAGGAATGAAGTCAACACAAAACCCGATGACATCCTCTGTTTGATGGCCCATGGAAATGTTTCCTTCTGGCCTAGCGCGGTTACAGACATATTTCTTTAGGACTCCCATGAACCTCTCAAAGGGGTACATTGTGTAGAAATACGGGGCCCAGAATGACAATCTCGTAAACCAGATGAACTAGGACGTGTGTCATGATATTGAAGAAGGATGGTGGGAACACCAGCTCGAAACTGACAAGACATTGCACCACATCACTCCTTAGCCTTGTTATGATTTCTGGATCGATCACCTTCTGAGAGATTGCATTGAGGAATGCACATAGCTTCACAATGGCTAATCTGACGTTTTCCGGTAGAAGCCCCCTCAATGCAACCGGAAGAAGTTGCGTCATAATCACGTGGCAGTCATGAGACTTTAGGTTCTGAAACTTTTTCTCTGCCATATTTATTATTCCTTTTATATTTGATGAGAAGCCAGTCGGGACCTTCATACTAAGCAAGCATTCAAAGAAGATTTCCTTCTCTTCTTTGGTAAGAGCATAGCTGGCAGGACCTTCATACTGCTTTGGAGGCATGCCGTCTTTTTCGTGCAAACGTTGCAGGTCCTCCCTTGGCTCAGCTGTATCTTTTGTATTCCCATACACGCCCAAGAAGCCTAGCAGGTTCACGCAAAGGTTCTTCATCACGTGCATCACGTCGGTCGAAGAGCGGACCTCTAGGTCTTTCCAGTAGGGTAGGTCCCATAATATAGGTTTCTTCTTCCACATGGGTGCGTGTCCCCCAGCGTCACTCGGAATAGCTAGTCCGCCGAGACCCTTTCCAAAGATTACGCGTAAATCATTGACCATAGCAAGTACGTGATCACCGGTACGCATGGCGGGCTTCTTCCGGTGATCTGCCTCGCCTTTGAAATGCTTTCCTTTCTTTCAACATTGATGGTTGGTCGGAAGAAATCGACGATGGCCCAGGTACACATTCTTCCTGCAGCTTGCCAGGTATATACTATCGGTGTCAAGTAAACAGTGCGTGCATGCGTGGTATCCCTTGTTTGTCCGTCCGAAGGTTCCGAGAGCGGGCCAATCATTGATGGTCATGAACAGCAATGCCTTTAGGTTAAATTCCTCCTGTTTGTGCTCATCCAACGTACGTACACCGTTTCCATTCCATAGCTGTAAAAGTTCTTCAACTAATGGCCTTAGGTACACATCGATGTCGTTGCCGGGTTGCTTAGGGCCTTGGATGAGAACTAGCATCATAATGAACTTCCGCTTCATGCACATGCGAGGAGGAAGGTTATACATACATAGAGTCACGGGCCAGGTGCTGTGATTGCTGCTCTGCTCCCCGAAAGGATTAATGCCATCCGCGCTTAAAGCAAACCATACGTTCCTTGGCTCACTTGCAAACTCATCCCAGTACTTTCTCTCGATTTTTCTCCATCGACCCGTCGTGGGTGCTCTCAACTTCCCGTCTTTCTTACGGTCCTCACTGTGCCATCACATCAACTTGGCATGCTCTCCGTTTCTGAACAGATGTTTCAACCGTGGTATTATAGGAGCATACCACATGACCTTCGCAGGAACCCTCTTCATGGGGGGCTCGCCGTCAACATCACCAGGGTCATCTCGTCTGATCTTATGCCGTAGTGCACCACATACCGGGCATGCGTTCAGATCCTTGTACGCACCGCGGTAGAGGATGTAGTCATTAGGGCATGCATGTATTTTCTGCACCTCCAATCCTATAGGGCATACGACCTTCATTGCTGCGTATGTACTGTCGGGCAATTCGTTATCCTTTGGAAGCTTCTTCTTCAATATTTTCAGTAGCTTCTCAAATCCTTTGTCGAGCACAAGACATTCTCGCCTTCCACTGCAGCAATTCCAGTACGGTACCGAGCTTTGTGTTGCCATCTTCGCAATTGGGGTACAACCCTTTTTTGTGGTCCTCTAGCATGCGATCGAACTTCAGCTTCTCCTTTTGACTTTCGCATTGCATCCGTGCATCGACAATGACCCGGCGGAGATCATCATCATCGGGCACATCGTCTGGTTCCTCTTGATCTTCAGCAGCTTCGCCCGTTGCAGCATCATCGTGCACATCGTCTGGTTCCTCTTGATCTTCAGGAGCATCACCGTATTCAGGGGCACATAGTTGTCATCATACTCTTCTTCTTCGCCGTCTTCCATCATAACCCCTATTTCTCCGTGCCTCGTCCAAACATTATAGTGTGGCATGAAACCCTTGTAAAGCAGGTTGGTGTGGAGGATTTTCCGGTCAGAGTAAGACTTCGTATTCCCACATATAGGGCATGGACAACACATAAAACCATTCTTCTTGTTTGCCTCAGCCACTTCGAGAAAATCATGCACGCCCTTAATGTACTCGGAGGTGTGTCTTAAACCATACATGCATTGCCGGTTCTTCTGCGTGCATTATATAATGAAGTGACCAAATTAATAGAAGTTCATCATCACATTAAAACCAAAGTACATACATAGTTCTCATCTAACAACATAAAGCTCTGCAGAGCATCTAAATTAATTAAACCGTACACTGAAACTATGTAAAACATTTCAATGCGAAAACAAATGCGATCATAATCGCAACCAATGTAACAACTGATCCAATGGCATAATGATACCAAGCCTCGGTATGAATGGCATATTTTCTAATCTTTCTAATCTTCAAGCGCATTGCATCCATCTTGATCTTGTGATCATCGACGACATCCGCAACATGCAACTCCAATATCATCTTCTCCTCCTCAATTTTTCTAATTTTTTCCTTCAAGAAATTCTTTTCTTCTTCAACTAAATTTAACCTCTCGACAATAGGGTCGGTTGGAATTTCTGGTTCAACAACCTCCTAGATAAATAAAATCTATGTCACCTTGGTCGGCATAATTATCATAAACGATAAATGAACCAATAGTTATGAAAAGATAATATATACCACATCGGAATCATAGACAGGACGAGGGCCGACGGGGGCGGATAACAAAACCATCGCACTATATAAGATGCAATAATAAAAGTAAGAAAATAATACAAGTATCTATCTAAACATACAAGTAGGAATATTTTTCCTTTCAGAAAGAAGATAAGAACAAGAGGCTCACCACGGTGGTGCGGCGATGAGATCGGCGGGTGATCGGCGATGGTGAAGACGGGACGGGCGTGACGGACCGCTGAACCTAGACAAATATTGAGGAAAATGGAGCTTGGCGGTCGAGCTTGGAGAGGAGAAACCTTAAGTAGTGTGGCTCGGGCATTCCATCAAACACCTTGTGTGCATAGGAGGTGAGCTAGAGCACCACCAAGCCCTCTCCCCTTGGCGGAAAAAAGCAGGCGGTGTGCTCTGCTCTTGCTTGAGGGGTATATATAGGCACCACCATTGGTCCTGGTTGGTCGCATGAACCGGGAATAAAGGGTTGCCTTTGGTCCCGGTTCATGCCACCAACCGGGACCAATGGTTGTGGGCCAGGAGCGAGGCGCATTGGTACCGGTTCGTCCCACCAACCGGGACCAAAAGGTCCAGACAAACCGGGACCAATGGCCCACGTGGCCCGGCCGGCCCCCGGGGCTCACGAACCGGGTCCAATGCCCCCATTGGTCCCGGTTCTGGATTGAACTGGGACTAATGGCATGGACCGGCCTGGACCATTGCCCCCTTTTCTACTAGTGGTCATCTTGCCTAAAATCCCGCTAGGAAGAAGAATGAATCCATGAAGGAGATGAAGCCATGAAGATGAACCAAGCGTAGACGAATGAATCCTCACGATCGCAACGAAACAGGAACTATCGAGAAGAAGCACACAACATGGTAAACACACCACACATAAACAAGACATGACGCACAACAAGCATGATGCATGACAAAGCTACATGGAGCTACTCATGGCAATAGATGATGCATACCAAAGCAACACATCAAAGCAAGTTTAAATGAGGCCGGGAACAACATATAACAATTCCGGTAAGTCCTCATATGTATCTTTCAATGTTGGTCCAGAACTAAATAAACATTATGTTCAAGTTGTTAAACAGCAAGTTAAGGTGCACCAAGATGATCTACACGAACTTCTAGTCAAGTTACATATAAAGTTCATTTAGTTCGGAGCTACGGCCTAGAAGATATGAGCAAAACAAGTTAAACATGGCATTGATGCTAAATGCATCCAAACATCAAGCAAACACCTCAAAACAAGGATGCAACATGATAATATGAAACTACATGCAATTCTAAGCAAGTTTCATATAGAGCACACTCAAAACGGAGCAACGGTGCAACACATACACTATACAAGTTTGAAGGACAAGCTGTCCAAAACAGCAACTAGGCTATAGCAAGCATCAAAACAATATGCTAGAACACCCCCAACATAAGAAAAAAAGGCATGGGCATGAAGTACAGGTAAAGCATGACAAAAGGTGAACACTGAGCTATCTCCAGAAACTAATACAACATGCTCAAAAGTACATGGCTAGATTGCAAATAATAACAGTTTCAGGCTTAGCAGAAATAACGTCAGGTTGCAAAGTTTAGAGCTATCAAACAACATGTTACACGAACTTTACATGGCAAACAAAGGCATGGCATGAATCTACTAATTGCATAGAATAAATGTCCCTTACTGACCATGAGCCAAAAAGGCACATAATATATGATGGCACCCATGTAAATATGGCAAGTTATATGACAGATTCATACATAGGAGGAACAACAATAAGTAGGCATGTTGGTGAGTTTGAACCACTCACCACAGAGCAATACATGGCATGACAAGACAACCAACAGTAAGAATACATGTTTACGAAGCTAAGCATGGCAAGAGCAAGTTCATAGGGTGCATGGATCACTAAACATGGCAACATTGAACTTAATGTTAACAAACTGACAGCAACATTATTTAGCAAGTTTGGAGCAAGATAACAACAAGTTACAGCAGGCTATAAATGCAACCAGGGGCATGAACGGACAGAGCAAGACATGTATAACAAATCATCTTTAGTGAACATCTCCAGATTATGCATAGAATTACTTGTAGTAGCTGGTTTATATAGCAACAAAATATAACAGAATCAGCCTAGCAGAACAGCAACAGCAAGTACCCTACTTAACAAGCTTGATACACTCAGCACACAACTCACAAAAATACATGGATGGCACCTTTGTGAAGATGGCATGACATAGTTCAAAACAAATGTAGACATCAACCTCATAGGATGCACACATCAAACATGGAAAAAATGACAAATGAGCAAGTTATAACAGTTTCAGCAGATTAACAGCAACATGCACTCTTGCAACGATGATTCAGGCATCAAGATGACCTCAAATAAACATGCTGCAATGGAATGAAATGAAGTACTCGTCGAGACGAACAATTCGACATATTTCACGCACGAAATGGAGCAGTATGCAGAAAGTTATGACGCGATGAACATGGGATGATATTGCAAAAATATCTCGGGACTTGGTGGAAATTTCACCTCGCGGACTCGGGTTGACCGCGGTACGGATAACGAAGCAGGTGCCGGCTCGCCGGAGTGGTGGCCGAGGAGGTCTCCGGCGAGGTCGGGGATGGCGTGGGGAGGTGGCCCCGAACCGGATCCGGCTGGATCCAGCCGGCGGCGGGCGCGGAGGCGCTGGGAGGCGCGGGCGGCTCCGGCGAGGAGGCGACGGCCGAGGGACGCGGTCCGCGAGGCGGCGACGAGATCTGGGACCCGCGGCGGGTGCGAGGATGGAGGAGCGGGCGCGGTGGTAGGGCGCTAGGGGCGGGAGGGCGCGGCGGCGGCGGACTCGGCGACGCCAGCGGAGGGGGCGAGGCGGCGGCGCAGGGGAGGCCCGATTCGACCCGGGACGGGCCAGATCTGGGCCCCGGGCGGCGGCGCGTGGTGGGATGGCAGCGCCGACATGCGGCGATGCGGGATTGGGTGGGGGGAGGTTGGACGCGTCCGGCGAGGGAGCGGACATGTCCGGCGGCGGAGAGAGGAGTGGCTAGGCTTTGGACTGCAATTTGTACGGGGGAGGGCTAATATATAGGTAGAGGGAGCTAGGAGAGTCCAAATGAGGAGCGGTTTTTGGCCACGTGATCGTGATCGAACGACCGAGAGCATGGATGGGAGTTTGTTGGGTTTTGGGCCACTTTGAATGGGTGTTGGGCTGCAAAGATAAATAGGCTTTAACGGTTACCCGGTTAACTGTTGGAGTATCAAACGACCTCCAAATGGTGCGAAACTTGACAGGCGGTCTACCGGTGCTATACCAAGGCCGCTTGGCAAGACTCGGTCCATTCCGAGAATGTTTAACACCCGCACATGAAAACAGACAAGAAGGGGACGCCGGATGACATAGGAGTGCCGGATTGCAAAACGGACAACGGGTGTCGGTGTCAAAACCGGCGGATCTCGGGTAGGGGGTCCCGAACTGTGCGTCTAGGCGGATGGTAACAGGAGACGAGGGACACGATGTTTTACCCAGGTTCGGGCCCTCTTGATGGAGGTAAAACCCTACGTCCTGCTTGATTAATATTGATGATATGGGTAGTACAAGAGTGGATCTACCACGAGATCAAGGAGGCTAAACCCTAAAGCTAGCCTATGGTATGATTGTTGTAATGTATGTTGTGTCCTACAGACTAAAGCCCTCCGGTTTATATAGACACCGGAGGAGGCTAGGGTTACACAGAGTCGGTTCCAATGGTAGGAGATCTACATATCCGTATCGCCAAGCTTGCCTTCCACGCCAAGGAATGTCCCATCCGGACACGGGACGGAGTCTTCAATCTTGTATCTTCATAGTCTTGGAGTCCAGCGGACGATGATAGTCCGGCTATCCGGACACCCCCTAGTCCAGTACTCCCTCAGTAGCCCCTGAACCAGGCTTCAATGATGATAAGTCCGGCGCGCATAATGTTCGGCATTGCAAGGCGGGTTCCTCCCTTGAATAATCCAGAGAAGATCATGAACACCAGGATAGTGTCCGGCTCTGCAAAATAAATTCCACATTCCACCGTAGAGATAATAATGCACATAAATCCAATCTGCCGACGTTTTATGCGGCATGACATCACACCGCTTCCAAGCCTTTATTTGAATCGTTTTTTATTATACCACATCAGCACGTTTAGCGAAGCGGTTTCCTTGGCACGTCTTGTCGAAGCAGAGATCGTGTTCCCCTTATTCCGGGATTCTCGTCAATATGGACGTGGGTAACCCAACCGCGCCATGGATGGTGGCGCTTGGGAGATAAGCGAGTTTTACCAGGCTGGCGCGGGACGCATAGTCTTCGTCCGCCTATATATACGGGATAAGGATTTACCTTTTCACCTACGCCTTCTTCCTCCTTTGCTTATCCATCTCCGCGCACTCAAGCACCAACGCCCAAGCTCGCGCATCTTGCCTCGACCTTCTCCGAATATGTCCGGAGCGGGAGGCAAATGGTTGGCCTCCACCGTTAAGGAGGAGCACATCACCAAGCTACGCATCGCCGGATACCTTTCCGGTGATATCGCGCATCGGCTGCCCGACGAAGGGCAGCTCATCCCTACCCCCGGGCCCCATGAGAGGGTCGTCTTTCTTCCCCACTTCCTCCGCGGACTGGGCTTTCCACTGCACCCTTTCGTCCGGGGGCACATGTTCTATTACGGCCTGGATTTCCACGATCTGGCGCCGAACTTCATCCTCAACACCTCGGCGTTTATCGTCGTGTGCGAGGCCTTCCTCTGCATCCGGCCCCACTTTGGCCTGTGGCTCAAGACCTTCAACGTCAAGCCGAAGGTTGTGAAGGGCACGCAAGCGGAATGCGAAGGCGCCATGTTGGGCAAGTTGCCCAACATCTTTTGGCTTGAAGGGGACTTCGTGGACTCCATCAAGGGATGGCAGTCGGGGTGGTTCTACATCACCAAGCCGCGCGAGCCCACATGGGCGGTGGCCCCCGAGTTTAGATCTGGCATCCCCACGCAGCTCACCTCCTGGAAAGAGAAGGGCTTGTTGTGGGGCAATCCGAAGGAGCTGAAGGGACTCCGAGCCTGCATCCAGAAGCTGGTGAGCAATAAGCTCAGGCTCGTCGACGTGGTCCAGGTCATGCTCATCCACCGGATTCTCCCATGCCAAGAACGGGCATTTAATCTGTGGGAGTTCAATCCGGAACAGCACCGGGCGCTGAGTGGGCTCTTCGACACGACGTACGAAGGCGCCTGGAGGGTGCTGTTTAAGGGCGCCGAAGCCCCCGCATCCGCGATGGAAGATCACTGATTTTGCTCGCAGCATCCAGCTGACGAGGTAAGTGATTCAACCCCTTTATGGGACACTTGCGGTAAATAGATTGATTATAAGAGGGTTTCAATTTCTTCTCTCCTTTGGCAGGAATGGATGGAGAAGGCCGAGCAGCTCATCTGTCCGGCTCCCATGCCAGAAGATCCAGTGGACGCCCGTCTAGCGGGGCTGCTGGTTCCGGCACCGCATGTGGTGCCGGAGAAGAAGGCCAAGAAGGTGGCCACGGGGACTCTAAAGAGTTCCCATAATCAGGCGTCCGACGATGAGGCGGACTCCTCCTCTGAAGACGAGGAGGAGGAAGAAGACTCTCTCCTGGAGGAGGGAGAGAAGAAGAGGAAGGCTTCCCCAATAGGGGAGGCCGAAGGGTCCAAGGGGGGAGAACTATTCCCCCAGACAGTTTCGCCAACACCATCGTTGGCGAGGAGATGTGGACTTCAAGGGCCAAGCGCCGGCGAGATCGCAAGTATCCGGATCCCTGATATGCAATTTCTTTCTTGTCACCCAGTGTCCTACTGATGCCGCATTCTGTCCGTAGTCCGGCCAATGATGATCTCCCTGCTTCATCGAGCGGGTCGTTGGCCCCGTCGGATGTGGATTCACTTCCGACTGCCTCTACCCCCCGCGCCGATGAGGACACCGAGGTGGGATCCCAGAGAGGGACCCATCAGGAGGATGCTCCGGAGGCGCTGCCAGGCAGCCTCCCGGACTTTGCGCCGGACTCTACATCGGAACCTACAGTGGTTCCAGAGTTCGGCAGGCGGCCCCTTCGAAAGAAGGGCAAGACCGTGACACTGGCGGCCTCCGTCTAACCGGAGGTGCCGGATAACTTGCTGGAGGCGCTTAAAGGCGCTTCCATCGAGGAAGAACACCGCACTATCATGAGTGCGGTGATTCAGAAGATTCAGCTCGCCAAGAGCGGGCTGACCGAAGCCTGCAGCAGCCTTCTAACAGGCTTTGAGGTAAGAAGTTATAATTATGTAATGTAATATCGCATAGACAGTAGCCCCTGATGCTCGGTTCGGTGTTCTGAAAGAAAAGCCGGACTGAGGATCTAATAAGATATACGCAGGGTTGCTTAAAATATGTCAATATGGGTTCGCAGGCTACGCTGCTGACCTCTGCCGCACTGACTGCGGAGGTCGGTGCGTTGAAGCAAGATCTCGAGCGGTCCGAGCAAGAGCTCAGCCATGCCAAGAAGCAGCTCGAGGACAAAGAAGGTGAGTAACACCACTTTGAATAGTTACCTTACAGAAAAGGATTTTGGTTGCAATAAGGATAATATGGGTATTGCAGGGGCCACGAACGAGGTGGCAGCCCTGAAGGAGGCTGTGTCCGCGGCCGAACGCAGTGAGGCCGCGGAACGGGCAGAGCGAGAAAAGCGGGAGGCACAGGTGGCGGAAGTACGGTAAGAGCTCCAGGCTCTCATGGAGAAGCATGAGAACTTGGAGCGTGACTCCAAGACTCGAGAGTCCGAGCTTGCCTCGGCTCTCGAAAGTGCCATGTCCACCAAGGCCGAGGCCCTTAAGGCCCTTCAGGAGGTTGAAGATTTAAAGAAGATAGCGGCGGGTAAGGCATTTTTCATGCAAAGCAAGCATGTTAATGTAAACTACCTGACACTTACCCGTATTCGGAGCTCTCCAGGGGCGTTTGCAGAAATGCCGCGTAGTGCGTCTGATGCCGCCGCATTCTATCGTGGCGAGGAGGGGAGCTCGACGGAGAAGGTCTTCTGGTCTCAGTATGCTGAGGCCGGCCATCCGGTGCCCCCAAGCAACCAGCTGAAGCAGCTGGTCGAACTCCACAAGGTAGCTGAGGAGGCCATGAAGGGCCTTATAGTCCGGCTGTGGCCTGGACAGGCCATGCCTGGGAGCTACTTCGGCCTCGTGCGGCGGCTGGTGGATGTGTGTCCCTGGGTGGAGGTCATCAAGCGCTCCGCCTGTATTGAAGGTGCTCGTCGGGTCCTTGCCCGCACAACGGTGCGCTGGGGCAGGCTGTATGCGGAGAAGCTTCTCACGGACCCGCCGCCACCGGGCAAGGAGTATCGTACGCCCGAAATGTATTATAAAACTGTCCTGAAGGGAGCCCGTGATATTGCGGATGAATGCCCCAGAGATGTAATTTTTGAGCAAACTTGCTATGTATTATCATGTGCGCTGAAACTTTGTTCATGTGCTCATTAAGCAACGCTTGTTTAATTTAAAATATTACCTTCTGTGCGGCCGTTTATAAAATCTGAGAGATGGCAAGTCGTTGGCTTCAGCCCCCGAGCCACGAGTGCTGGGGTGTTCGGGATAAACTTGAGCACTCTTGTTCCCATTTTTGGGTCCATCTAGGAGGCGCCAACACAGCGTAACAAGGCAACCAGACTTATAATGCTTGAACACTCTCACTTAGCCATAGAATTCTATAATTTTAAATTTGGTGAAGCCCCGGTATTGAAGACGAATCCGGCGCTATCCACGCCTTCGTCGAACATTGTCCGGAACTTCGCTCGAAGCGGCGTGAGTCTTTAGGGACCCGAAAAAACCTCTCGAACAGCGACCAGTCTCTCGCCTTATCATGCCGGTCAGTTTTAGCTTTCTCCACTGAGGCGCTCGCCCGGCTCAACTGGGCCGCAATCGCAGTGGTTCTCCTAGTGCCACCTTAGCCGACAGAACGGAACGTAAGGCACCAAAATGTGGGAGCCGGGCAAACCCAACTATTGACCCAAGACATGATTCGGAGCTGATTCATATAATGATATAAGTTCGGGGTGCCGCACTTATGAAAGTGTTCGGACTTATCACGCCATGATGTGGGGAACATAAGCCCCTGGTGTATTAGGCCGTACCAAAATATACGGGTGCAAGATGTCATGTAATGAACATATAAAAAGTGATGTAATTGCAGTCGAAAAGTGCTGCATTATTTATTAAAGAAAGTCTGCTATGAGTGCGGACTGATACAAATAGTGCGGTAAGCAAGGGATTTGGACTAATTAAACATGTCCCCCTCCAGGGGTGAGCTGCGGACTTGGTGTATATAATCGAATTTAATTCTCGTAATTGAGACCACCTGAGTGTTCGTCGCAACCTTCTTTCTTCCCTGGCTGTTGCATCATGAGTTTGGCAGGTTCACCGCCGAACAGGGCCTCTGGTTAACGGAGTCCTGTGTACACAAAGAAGGAAAATAATAATGATAAAAAAGGGGGCACACTTGCGAGCCCCTGGTGTGGTCGAGCCGCACTCTGGGTCCATTGTGATCGTGCCCCTTCCCCTGCGCCCATGGTATCTCCAAAGCGTAATGATGTACGCGGAGGGTTGTTCTTGCAATCATGCGAGGGCAGGGGTTAGGGCCGCATTGCTACGCGTGCTCTGATCGTGCCAGGTTGTCTTGGTTGGTATTGCTTCGGGCGTGTTTTGCTGTATCCGGCCGTTTAACGGCCGGACTCGAAAATTGCCTTAAAAGGCTGCTCTGTACTTCTGCCGCGAGAGCCGCTGTATGTTCCTCCGTTCGGAGGGAGCGTTCCGTATTTCCGTTGACCGTGATGACTCCACGAGGGCCTGGCATCTTGAGCTTGAGGTATGCATAATGCGGCACCGCGTTGAACTTTGCAAACGCGGTTCGTCCGAGCAGAGCGTGATAGCCGCTGCGAAATGGGACTATGTCGAAGATTAACTCTTCGCTCCGGAAATTGTCCGGGGATCCGAAGACCACTTACAGTGTGACTGAGCCCGTACAATTGGCTTCCACACCTGGTATGACACCTTTAAAGGTTGTCTTTGTAGGTTTAATCCTTGAGGGGTCTATGCCCATCTTGTGCACTGTATCCTGATAAAGCAGGTTCAGGCTACTACCGCCGTCCATCAGGACTCTCGTGAGGTGAAATCCATCGACGATTGGGTCTAGAACCAATGCGGTGAATCCTCCATGGCGTATGCTGGTCGGATGGTCTCTTCGATCGAAAGTGATCGGACAAGAGGACCATGGATTGAACTTCGGGGCGACTGGCTCCATCGCATAGATGTCCCTTAGTGCGCGCTTCCTCTCCCTCTTGGGTATATGGGTTGCATAAATCATGTTCACCGTCCGTACTTGTGGGGGGAAGCCCTTCTGTCCTCTTTTGTTCGGCGGTCGGGTGTCCTCCTCGTCGTCGCTGTTTAGCCCCTTGTCATTGTTTTCGGCAATTAACTTGCCTGCCTGCTTGAACACCTAGCAATCTCTGTTGGTGTGATTGGCGGCTTTTTGGGGGTGCCATGTATCTGGCATAAGCGGTCGAGTATTCGGTCCAAGTTGGACGGACCCGAAGTGATTCTTTTGAATGGCTTCTTCCGCTGACCGGGTTTAGAGCCTCGGAATGTGGCGTTGACTGCCGTATCCTCCTTATCGTCGCCGTTAATGCGGCGTTTGTTTTTGTTTCGACGTGACCTGCCGTTGTTGTCCTTAGTATCCGGACTGCCAGAAATTTTCCTGAGGTTGTTGCTGCGAGCTAGCCAGCTATCCTCTCCCGCGCAGAAGCGGGTCATTAATGATGTGAGGGCTGCCATTGATTTCGGCTTTTCCTGTCCCAGGTGCCGGGCTAGCCACTCGTCGCGGATGTTATGTTTGAAGGCTGCAAGGGCCTCTACATCCGGACAATCGACGATTTGGTTTTTCTTTGTCAAGAACCATGTCTAGAATTGTCTGGCCGATTCGTCTGGCTGCTGAATTATGTGGCCTAGGTCATCGGCGTCTGGTGGCCGCACATACATGCCCTGGAAGTTGTCGAGGAATGCGGCTTCCAGGTCTTCCCAACACCCAATTGACTCTGCGGGAAAGCTGTTGAGCCAATGCCGAGCTGGTCCTTTAAGCTTGAGTGGGAGATACTTTATTGCGTGGAGATCATCGCCGCGGGCCATATGGATGTGGAGAAGATAATCTTCGATCCAAACCGCGGGGTCTGTTGTGCCATCGTAGGATTCGATGTTTACGGGTTTAAACCCTTCAGGGATTTGATGATCCATTACTTCGTCAGTGAAGCATAGCGGGTGTGCGGCGCCTCTATATTGGGCAATATCACGACGCAGCTCGAGAGAGCGTTGTCTGCTGTGTTCGGCCCGGCCGGAGTTATTGTATCCGGCGCGACGGTATTCGTCGCGGGTCGTGGGGCGCCCTCGTGATCCGTAGATGGATCTGGATTGCTTTGCTTTGTCCTCCAATACGTCCCGCAAGTCCGCGTAGCGTTCTTTTTAACCGTACTTTTGGAGCGATGCCGGGGTACGGTTTTGGTTGAGGGCCTGGATGCCTCTCTGTCGCGACCACGTGGTGGTCGGTCTGCTGTATCGTGCGCTGGTGATGAAGGCATATACGCTTCCTCCTCTAGTCCGGGGAGCAACTTGCGTCTTGGGTAGCTTTTGGAGGGGCGTTCAAGTCTATACTCTTCGGCCGCGAGGACCTCGGTCCATCGATCGGCCAGCAGATCCTGATCAGCTTGAAGCTGCTACTGCTTTTTCTTTAGGATATTTGCCATGGCGATAAGCCTGCATTTGAAACGCTCTTGTTCGACGGGATCCTCGGGCACGACGAATTCGTCGTCGTTGAGGCTTGCCTCGTCTTCGGAGGGAGGTGTATAGTTATAATCCTCGACCTCTTAAATCGCCGCCTCTCGTGAGGGCTTGCTTACATCCTCGCGCCGAGTCTTGCTGGAGGGATTATCTTCGGCACTCTCGGGGTATTATTATCTCTGTGCGGAATCTCCATTCTTGCTGTGGCGGGATTTAGAGCGGCGACGCTGACGGCGGCGCTTAGGCTGTTTCTTTAAAGAATCTACCTCCGCTGCTTCTTCGCCGTCCCCGTCTTTTGGGGTGTCCACCATGTATATGTCGTATGACGAGGTGGTCTTCCAGTGCCCTGTAGGCGCTGGTTCTGTTAAATCTCGGCATCGTTGTCCATAGCGTTGATGTCTTCGGAGTCGTAGTCTAGCATGTCGGTTAGATCGTCGACAGTGGCTACAAAGTGGGTGGTGGGTGGGCTCTGAATTTCTTCATCGTCCATATCCCAACCATCCTGGCCATAGTCCGGCTAGGACTCTCCGGATAGCGAGAGATGCTTTAGCGAGTTTAGGATGTCGCCAAAGGGCGAGTGTTGGAAGATGTCCGTGGCGGTGAATTCCATAACCGGCTCCCAATCAGATTCGATTGGCAGGGGCGCGGGAGGTCCGGAGTCCGGCAAGGAGTCCGGCACCTCGGAGTCACGTACGAGATTCGCGAGGGACAAGGGTAGTGTTCGGCTCCATCGCCGTGGAAGTTGAAGCCCCCGAGGTGGCGTCCACCCACCGATCGTCGATCTAGGCGATCGGCTCCGGACTAAGGGGCCGAAACGGATTCGAGTGCGGCCACCAAGGCACTGTTCGGCGGCAGAGCTAGTTCATGCCCATCGTAACAGTGCGGTGCGCTTGGCTGTGGCTCGAGCCCGTCGAAGATCAAGTCTCCGCGGACGTTGGCCGTGAAGTTTAGACTTCCGAATCTGACCTGACGGCCAGGGGCGTAGCTTTCGATCTGCTCCAGATGGCCAAGCAAATTAGCTCGCAGTGCGAAGCCGCCGAATACGAATATCTGTCCGGGGAGAAAAGCCTCACCCTGGACAGCGTTGTTGGTTGAAGATGCCATCAAGCCTATCGGTGACGACACAGAGGAACTCTCAATGAAAGCACCAATGTCGGTGTCAAAACCGGCGGATCTCGGGTAGGGGGTCCCGAACTGTGCGTCTAGGCGGATGGTAACAGGAGACGAGGGACACGATGTTTTACCCAGTTCGGGCCCTCTTGATGGAGGTAAAACCCTCACGCCCCTGCTTGATTAATATTGATGATATGGGTAGTACAAGAGTGGATCTACCACGAGATCAAGGAGGCTAAACCCTAAAGCTAGCCTATGGTATGATTGTTGTAATGTATGTTGTGTCCTACGGACTAAAGCCCTCCGGTTTATATAGACACCGGAGGAGGCTAGGGTTACACAGAGTCGATTACAATGGTAGGAGATCTACATATCCGTATCCCCAAGCTTGCCTTCCATGACAAGGAAAGTCCCATCCGGACACGGGACGGAGTCTTCAATCTTGTATCTTCGTAGTCTTGGAGTCCGGTGGACGATGATAGTCCGGCGGACGATGATAGTCCGGCTGTCCGGACACCCCATAGTCCAGGACTCCCTCAACGGGAAAAATGCTCGGATGCAAGAAACGAACACGCATGAAAAATGAGATGCACATGATGACATGATATGAAATGCAGATAATGGCATGGCAAAATACAACACGCAAGCAAATGACATGGCAACGACGACGAATAACTGGCGGACACCTGGCGCATCGGATCCGGGGCGTTACACCTAAACAGTGAAGTTAACTTGCTCAGACATGCATGAAAATTCCATACACAGATTCTTTGGATTTTTCTAATCATTTTTCATATATAATTTATTTCATTTGGAGTTACAGTTGATTTTATATGAATTTTAGAAGTTTAGGATATTTTCTGGAATTTCCAGATATTTCTAAAATAGAAATAATCCAGAAAAGGGGTTTATTGCCTCAGTACTGCGTCACTATGACGTCAATGGTCAACTGACCATGCCAGGTCAAACCTGAAGTGAGGGTCCCGCACGTCAGTGTCTCAGGGCTGGTTTGGGTGAGTGACAGGTGGGACCGGCCAGCCCTGACTTGGTCAAAGTCAAAGATGACACGTGGGGTCTGCAAGATTAGCACTAATCTAAACAGGAATTAAACTAACCTAAACAGGCACAGGGGCCCACATGGCAGTGGCTCGGGGGGTTAGCGGGGTCATTACTGCTAACTAAATCGGGATTAGGCCAACGGCTCATCGCCGGCGAGGTCAGTGGCGGCGGAGCGCGTTGGGTTTCGCCCACAGGCGACCATTTGAACGGCGGATTGGTCCTACGCGTAGCTGGGGGTCGCGCGCATCTGGTAGTGCAAGTGGGAGGAGCACGGGTGAGCTCGAGCAGGTGGCTATAGGGCACGTGGGGAGGAGCTGGTGCTGGTTACGGGATCCTGGAGATGCGTTGAGCGCGGTGGTGTGCTTAGCTTGGACGGAGGCGAGCTAAAACGAAGGCAGAGACATGACCAGCGCCGGCGAGGTCTCGGCATCGTTGGAGATGGGGGCTACGCTAGGCTATCGAGCACGGGGAAGGGGGGGTTCGGTAGAGGAGCTCACGGCGAGGTCGTCGGTGATCCTAGCGTGCTCGGGGACGGCTTGGTGACGACGAATCTGTCGACGGTGGCCATTGGTGTAGAGGACGAAGATGGCGATGTCGCGGTCGTCTATGGCCTTCTCCGTCCGCGTGCGTCATCTTGGAGACAAAGCAGAGTCCGGCGGTGACACATGACACATCAGCGAAGCCTGGGGTGCGTGGTGGCTATGGATGCGACGGCGGCGCCCTCCGGTGGCTCTCGGTGGTGCTCCAAATTGAGAGAGGGAGAGAGCTAGAGCGAGCAGAGAGAAGGGATAGCAGTCGAGGGGGTCGAGGGCGTTCCAACGGTGCACTGGAGGGGTCGGGGGCGGCTGGGACACGTCGAAGCAGGAGGTGGCGACCAGCGACGCGCTCTGCCATGACTTGTCCTCCTGGCGAGGGGTTGAAGACAAACCTGCCCCTCGCTAGGTTGGGCTGGGCCGGCTCTGGTGGACTGGGCTGCCGGTGGGCTACCAGGTAAGGCCAGGTAAGTCTTCTTCTTATTTCTGTTTTCTGTTTTCCTTTTTTGTTATTTGTTTTGATTTAGTTTTAAGCACTAAACCATTTTCCTTTCTTCTGATAATTTGAAGGGACTAAAAGGGTTACTCCAAAGCCCCTCACAATTTCTCAGAATTATTGGACACATATTCGATATTTAGCAAATATAGATCCAATGCAAATAGTTATTGCATTAGCTTCAAATGCCCAAAATAAATATTTATGAGCTCATAAAAATATTGGTTTGAATTTTACTTCTGGCCAATATTTTCATAGAGAAACATGAGCATTTTCTTGGACCTATTTGAAGCAATTTTTATCTTGGTCATTTTCAAAAATGATTCCTGAGGCTTTCACATGTCCCCATTTCAAATTCATTGAAATTTAAACATGATGCACACATGACTAGCTAGCCTAGAGCAAACAAGAACTAGGTATGTGACAACTCACCCCCACTAACAAGAATCTCGTCCCGAGATTCAAGACATGAGGTAAGAGGACAGAGGGGACACAAAGCCAACTCAACTTCACGATCCAAATGTCCTTCTCGAGGATGCTGATTTATTGTTCCAATTGATCTTGACGTCTTTGCTTTCGAGATCTTCATCCAACACGATGATGACAGAAAGAAATTTTATCGGAAAGGATCATTGAAGCTCTTCTTACCAGGCTAATGGCAATTTACAAACGATCGTTTGAAGGAATTCGAAGAAACTAGCGGAGTGACCCGCGCATTTGCGCGGCTAGATTTCTACATTTATGCTTTATGTACCCAAGTTGGTTGCCACTATTTGTTAGCCAATTATATCCCAGACAATTGTTAGTTGATATAATTCAGGTAAACATATATGTGTTGTAATATTTACATCTTGAAATATTTGAGGTAGTATTTACATGCATTTGATACTTATATGGAGTGTTAGTTGGCCTTTTTTTTCTTCCAGCACAACATATTGCATGTGACCGATAGAAATTAATTTACAAACTTCATTCTAATCTACAACTACATATCACCTATAGGTTTTATTTTTACATAATTCTAAATAGCTAATTTTCTTTCCGTGTTTAGTCTAATTTTTCATATTTTTGTTCAAGAAATGTTTTTTAATTAATATGATTACTATATTGCTTGTCGGTTGTCCTGCACATTACAGTGGCTATGTTGCTTATTAGTTATCTTTCATACACATGCTATACTTATTTGTTAATATTAAAATTCTACCACTTACAATCTATATATGGTTTTGTCTATAGTCTGCGTTGAATTATTGTATTTTTAAAATCTGTCCCTTTGTATCCACTTCATTACTTGGTTCACGACTATCAGACATATTGCGTGAACTCCACCAAGCTCGAAGGCATAATTTTCATAATCTCTCATCATACTCATTTCTTTGTCTTAATAAATCAATCATCAATGAAACCTCCCTATTATTTGATTTTTAACCGCTCTTTAGCCACCTATCTTTAGCTATGCACTTGAACGATACATCTTATCGCTAGTCCCCACTACAAAACAACTTGGTAGTTGTCTTGTGTTACATGCACTTCTTGTCCTCAATCAGTTTATTCTCATGAGTTGCTGTGCTGAACCATAATAACAAAGAGTTTCTTGGCGATGTCATACTTTTCCCAGTTTTTAAAACAGTGACTCATATGCTATAGCCAATTGTTATGGCGATCATTCTCTCTCACTTATTGTCTTTGCAGCCTATTGTTTTTCATCGTGTCCATGTAGTTTTATGTTCGCTCGTACTATAGCAGGTTGTCAATTAAGCACCTTTTCTTTTTCAATGGCATGCATGTGTACGCAGTCCTTATACATGTATGTACGCTCCAGATTCCTTGATTGGTCGATTATCCACTGTCCATGCCTAAGCCCATCTTTCTCCTTCAAATTTGTATTCTCTACTATATACTTATAATTTTAGAGACATCATGCATGTCTGGCACGGGGTGCTTACACGTATATATACTATTTGGTTCCTTGTAATCTACCGCTTCTCTATTACTCTACTATTTTGGGAGAAGTCATGCATGCATATGTTTTGTTTTGTGTCCGAACAATTTATGCATGATCATCAAAATTGCATATTGCTGGACGCAGGAGAATATAAGTGAACGAAATCAAGAATTCTATTTGGTCCTGGCGTGCAACAGTTTATGCTTGTACCTATCCATATGCAATTCCGGGTAGACATTCTAATCTACATCGAAGTAGACATTCTAATTGTAGACTGGATTGTGAAGCACTAATTTCTTGGTGTGTGATGTAATTGTGACATTAACGCATGCATTGCTGCCAGGACTCTCCGTCCCTATTGTGTCCGATATGTACATGTATCACCCTTGACGTGACCCCTTTTAGAAGACTACACATGTTTGATTGTTTGCTGATGTCATCATGACATTAGTGTGTGCACTGTTGAAGGACTCTCCGTCCCTGTTGCAAGTATCCGACACGGACATGTATTACAGTTTACGTGACCCTCTTTCTCTTGGCACTCACATGGTCATCCTTATGACTATTTCTATATTAAAAAATGATAATTTATACTTTCAACCATTATAATTAGAACACACGATATGATTCATATGTAAAAATAATGCGAGAATATAAATATATTTTTCGGCACTTAAATGTAAATGTATATTTAGTATCAGTTGTCCATTCATGATTTATTCCTAGCTAACATCCAATAGTACTTTGGTAATTTGTATATTACTAATCAAAAGTATTTTGATAAATTTTTGCCCCAAAATCTATTCTATGTGTCTTTTTGTAATTTGTTTGCCCCACACTCTATTCTATTCATATGTACGTACACATCACCCTTTTTTGTAATCTTGGCAGAGAATGTTTTTTCCAAAAAGAGGAAGCTTGTTTAACGGACATTTTTTTCCAGCCCAACGATTGAAGAACTAACGTAGTTACCTAGATTGATTTTCCTTTAAAGCAAAAAATATATTTTGAACGGATTAATTTGCTGAAATAATATATTGATATTTTTCTGGTAAAATCAGAGATGACATCATCAGATATGTGGTATTGTGATCAGACTTTTCTTTTTTGCAGGCGCTCGGACTCCTTTAATGAGCAGCGTGCGTTCCTTTTTTTTATGGTGCGCGCTTTCCTTTTTGTTTAGCTTTGGCAGCTGTGCTTTTTTTTTTGCAGCTGTTGCCAGCCGTACTTACCAATGGCAACATACGTTCAGGTGTGGTTGTGCCGCATAGACTTCTTTTAATAGAAAACACATACATCTTGGATGAAAGACGTGTCAAACACATATATTTGTATGTAACGCTGCATCTTTTAAATCTGAACCATTAATCTATAAAATTGACGATCGAGATAATTTAACATATGTGGATGAACGTGATGTCTTGTTTTACTTCTGTATTAATTATATAATAGATGGCATACTCAGTTTTGGAATGGAACTATGGTTATAGAACAACTCGGCAAACAGAAAGCACATTCCAATTGATACCGAGGATATAGCCTAGTGACCGAGCGTGCTCTCAAGAACTTGAGCATTTCCATATTCATCAAGGTCTTACCAGCATCCGTGCCAAGGATCCTGGCAACACAACATACTACCATGATGAATAGTGATGGACAATGCAGATGCAAATGAAGATAACACCTTCTCAGATTTCACCTTAGCGAGGCCAAGGAGAACAAAATCTAAATGATCGAACGAGGGACATTTAGCACTCCGCTTATAATGTTCTCCTTCATGTACTAGCGCAGCCTATTTATAGATATGGTTTGTATCTAGAACATCAAGTAAAAGGTCGGACTTCGGGAGCACAAGAATCCATAAGGAACAACTACAGGAGTAAATCCTATGAAATCCTTATGGGGAGGTGGCCAACTTCCTCAACCAAGATACTACAATATTAGGCCTTCTAGCTAGGTGTGTTGGCCACGACATCCACGTTACCAGGTTACAGAGAGACCAATATTATAATTCTTGGGACACGTTCCAACCATCATATCTTTCTGAGATTCAGATCTGGTTGGTGTCAGGATATTCCAGACTCATCAAGTCTAGAAAAAAAATGAAAGTTTGCAATACAAATCGTCGAGACGGCATTGTGAGATTCTCGGGAATGAACTACGATAGCAAGCTCCAGAACATGAGCTGGTTCTGCTACAACATGTGAACACGTTGTCCGAGACAAGCATGACCACATAGTAGTCTTATAATAAAACACTAGCGAGTTCTGGTAGGGAACCATCATCGAGGATATCGGAGTTCTTGCATAAGTCGTATGATTAGCTCTTATGAAGGAACTTCTTCTCCTTAAGCAAGTCAATCAGTGGGTTGGTGTGATAGGGATATGTATGGAATGAAGATGATCAGTCTCTCAGACCATAGAATACTTCGCACGTGCATGACTAACCTGGGATGATTCCCGAGCAGGTAAAACTAGCCTTCTCAAATTCATGGCGGCAACTTGCATCAAGTGCACATGAATTAGAGGGACTCACATCTTTTGTCCGAACATTTGCTTCATGAACGGGACACGAAAGCATTGCTCACAAAGTTTCCAACACTAGCTGGATGTTCAACACGAATCATGGGGAAGGTAAATATGTTGCTGATGGGCTCAACAAAAATTCATCCAGGTTTCCATGAAGATGGAATTTCATAATTATGTGAACAAGGTGATAGCATTGGTCAGACCCAAAAGATATAATGGTGTATGCTCGAGGAACAACCACGAGTAAGACAACGTTACGAACATCATTGATTCTGATTTGATTTGACGATAGCCTGTACTCAAATCAAAGTTTGGGCAAGACAATAGGTTCAACAACTGATGACGAGGACCAATCGATGAAGAAATCATCTTTCTACAACAAACACACAAACACAAGATATCCCTTTGGAAATGAACTAAGTTAGGCAAGATTTTATCCTCCAACTCTCCAAGTTGCTGTTCAGCTGAACCAACTAGCTCAGGGGTATCCAACATAGATTCTTGGAGAAGGGGTGGTTTATAAGAAAACCAACTTGACCACGAGCTCAACATAACAGTCAGGTGACAACTTGGTAATACTTCTGAGAAGACATTCGGAACATCACGAACCACCGATATGTTACTTAGCTCGAGAACAATCTTGCTTTTCATAGCAAGACGATATGATCAAATAAGCAAGGGATTGAATAATCCTAACTCATTGATCAAAGAGTGCACCAGAAATAAGGACTAGGTAGCACAGTCTATCTTAGAATGATGGTTCAATACCAACACGCTAAGAATGAGATTATTGTCCATTAACTACCAAGCAACGGGGTTGCTAGCAGTACTGATTTCACACATCATGATTCACTTGTCGGCATTCCGGTTACAATAACACGGGAACCGAGGAATTAACAATGATGGCAAGAATTATTATTGCATCAAGAATTCATAAGAGGTGGTGCAATTCTCATGACACTCTTGACATAAAGATGGTAACACTCCAAGGTAGAGCAGAGCAGAAGCTGGATTGGCATTTTGATCTGCGGAATACAATTGCGTTGACCCAATCCTAGATATGGATAAGGTTCTAGAGTTTGTTTCTCCTATTCATTCTGAAATACAACGGCTTGACGGACCACAAGAATAATACGCATCGAAGAAGATGAATGCACGACATAAACTTGATTATCAACTGATAGACAAGGGTCAGAATACAACTAAAGAGGGACAACTCAAGGAGCAAATAACTTTCTGAGTTGTGGATGTATAGATTAGTATGTCGAACCAAGTTCAACATGTTTCTTCCGGATAACCCATGCAGAGAAGGTGGAACTGGCAGATTAACAGCATAGAATCGAGAACTCGTCAAGAGCACTCTGGTTGTGATCTTTCGGATCAGCGAGGACCTCTGCCATAAGCAGTTCATGGTATTTGGAAGAAGGACATACCACGAACCTCGAGGACTAATGAAAAGGGTTAATAATAACCTAAAGGAACTAGCAAACACTAACAACATGAAGTAGGTAGAGTGTATCTCGGATTCAAGAGCCCAGGAATAGAATACCTACCAACTAAATGGCATCATGGGATGCTTTGGAGAATGATGGCAAGAATCATCACATCGGGAACACAAAGAATGGCTAGATTACTACGTGATACTCTAGACACCTAGGGTCATAATAATAATTCCAACATATATGTCGAGGCAATAAAATACATCAACTCAACAATTAGTGTGATTAACCTGGCCTAAAGGAACATCGAAACCAGAGGGAAAGGATTTTGCAAATGCATCATATTGTTTACAAACCTGGGACAACTCGGACAGCGTAACGGCTGTAAATGCTCAAAAGGATTTAAGACATCCTGCAAAATGGTGGCATAGCCACTCAACATCACAATATCAAGGTTCCGAGATCAATAGACAACATACGGAAGTAGTAGAGACTGAACTGAGGCTTGAATCCAACAATCTTATAAGTCTACGGATTAATAACACATGATCCTGATAGAAAGAAGAGAAAGTCTAGTTCCTTAACCCCGTATGAAAGATAGGATGACTCAGATTAGAAGGGCATAAGGTAAAGGAGTAAAAAGAGCCTTACGTTCCATCCCACAATCAATTCCCCTACATAGAACTAAAGCATTTCTAAACTCAACTTTGACCAGTTTGCCTTGGTAATCCTACAGGCAGTCAAACTCTGATACCAAAGCTGTCAGGACCCTGACCCAATGCCACACTGATCTAGCATGTAACACCTCATATCACGTTGCAGCCTCACGCACGATATTCCCACAGGTGTCGCCTTACCAGGCCCGGGACCGTTTGCGCCTTTTGGCACACGTAATATGATATGGTCGCTAGCATCCATATGACAAGGAGCCCGAGCTGACATGGCTAGTCATGAAACCAAAGTGGCACTAACTTACAGGGACTGGCATACATGACCCGGCAACGAACGTGTCGGTCATCAGCGAGTGAATCCGGGCTGTAGCAACTGGGCTAGCAGGACTCCAGAGAATCTGGGCTCTAGTAGGCTAACAGGACTCCAGCAAACACCACGTGACATTTCCTCGAAGGGACAGACACAGGAACGAAGAAGGACACATGTCGGACAACCTAAGTGTTCCGGACCAGTAGCAAGCTACCAAGGCTCAGTGGAAGCACTAGGAGACATTTCCCGGTAAGAGAGGCTACCAAGGATAAACAACTAGATAGTCAGATCCCACACATACCAAGCATTTCAATAACATACACACAATATGCTCGATATGTGCAAATACAACATGGCATCACAACATGACTCTACAACTCAAGTATTTTATTCAATAGGCTCCGAGGAGCGAGATATTACAAACATGGGTCTCATGACCCAACATTCAGAGCACACAAGTCAGAGCACAAGCCGAAGCTTAACATGTTTGAGTACAGACATCTACAAATGAAAAGGCTGAGAAGCCTGACTATCTACAAGATCCTGCCGAGGGCACAAGATCGTAGATGAGGTAACAAGCTAAACATTGAAGTCCACAAGGAACTACTAATGAGACTGAAGTCTCTCTGCAAAAACATAAAATAGGCAAACGTGAGTACAAAATGTACCCAGCAAGACTTACGTCAGAGCTATCTACATATGCATCATTATCAACAAAGGGTTGGTGGGGTTTGACTGCAGCAAGCCAGCTTTGACTCGGTGGCTATCCTGAACTACGACTGCAAGTAACTCTTTTGAGGTGGTGCACACGAGTCCACATATTCACCATATCAATACACCACTATGGATCCGCTCCCGTCTCCCTACGACAAAGCCATCCATAGCACTCACGTTTATCTTGCGCATTTTAGAGTATCCAATTTTACTTGTCTATGAACTGTATAGGCAACCCAGAAGTCCTTTACCGTGGACACGGCTATTCGAATAGATAATGTTAACCCTGCAGGGGTGTACTTCTTCACACACGCTCTGGCCACTTACCACCATGTACATGTCGTGTATCTCGGCAACCTTCAAGCGGAAGCCTGGCGAGGGAGTCGCCCACGACCTAACTAACCACACAAGTCTCTAGTCCAGGTTTATCACCTATTCGGGTTCCATCCGCAAGGAGATCCGGCCGGGGTGTCACTCATGGCCCCAAATGATGTGTGCAGGGTTCCCAAGCCCACCATCCGGGTGCCACTTGGTACACCGGGTCACTGTGCCTAGTCTATCCCAAGCCCACCTGTACCGGGTGCCACTTGGTAGACTACTAACACTACCTACAAACACCAGAAACTAGTTGCAACTCCTGGACAGAGATCGAGTTGATTAATAAGTCAAGAGGGGTCGAGTTACCGGAACCCAATGTGTGGTAATAACTGTTAGTGGATCACACACACAGAACTCAGTTCCTGAGGACGGTTTCAATGAGACAACCCACCATGTACTCCTACATGGCCTCTCACCGCTACCTTTACCAAATCGTGTTCACACACTTAGCTCACACACTGTAGGACATGTTCACACACCTCCGATTCATCCCCGATGAATCAGACCTGACTCAACTCTAAGCAGTAGCAGGCATGACAAACAATCATGAATGAGTAGGCACATCAGGGCTTAAACAACTCCTACTCATGCTAGTGGGTTTCATCTATTTACTGTGGCAATGACAGGTCATGCAGAGGAAAGGGGTTCAACTACCGCAGCAAGTAACAGTTGAATCATTGTTGTCCTAATGCAGTAAAAGAGAGCAGGAGCGAGAGAGTGGGATTTTATCAGAATGAACAAGGGGGTTTTGCTTGCCTGGCACTTTTGAAGATAGTATAGCTCTTCATCGGTGTCATCAAACTCATCGTCGGAACACGTCTACTGAGAGGGGACAAACACCGACAAACAAAGAAGAAACACAATCAATGCAATGCAACAATATGATGCATGATCATGACATGGCAATATGCTGTGATTTGGGCTAATACGACAGCAAGTCATTTTGATTGAAGTGGAATTCAAAACTACATCAAATTCCAACTCCAAAACTATTATCAAAGTTGTCCTATTCATGTTTCATCCTAAACAGTGAAGTTAACTTGCTCAGACATGCATGAAAATGCCATAAACAGATTCTTTGGATTTTTTTGATAATTTTTCATATATAAATTATTTCATTTGGAGTAACGGTTGATTTTATATGAATTTTAGAAGTTTAGGTTATTTTCTGGAATTTCCAGATATTTCTAAAATAGAAATACTCCAGAAAAGGGGCTTATTGCGTCAGCACTGTGTCACTATGACATCAGCGGTCAACTGACCGTGCCAGGTCAAACCTGACGTGAGGGTCCCGCACGACAGTGTCTCAGGGCTGGTTTGGGTGGGTGACAGGTGGGACCGGCCAGCGCTGACTTGGTCAAAGTCAAAGATGACACGCGGGGTCCGCAAGATTAGCACTAATCTAAACAAGAATGAAACTAACCTAAACAGGCACAGGGGCCCACATGGCAGTGGCTCTAGGGGTTTAGCAGGGTCATTAGTGCTAATTAAACCGGGATTAGGCTGACGGCTCGTCGCAGGCGAGGTCAGTGGCGGCGGAGCGCGTCGGGTTTCATCGATAGGCGACCATTTGGACGAAGGATTGGTGCAACGCGTAGCTGGGGGTCGTGCGCATCTGGTAGTGCAAGTGGGAGGAGCTGGGGTGTTGCGAGCTCGCCGGAGTCGAGCTCACGGCGATGGCCGGAGCTCGGGTGAGCTCGAGCAGGTGGCTGTAGGGCACGTGGGGAGGAGCTGGTGCTGGCTACGGGATCCTGGAGATGCGTTGAGCGCGGTGGTGTGCTTAGCTTGGACGGAGGCGAGCTAAAATGACAGCGGCGACATGACCAGCGCCGGCGAGGTCTCGGGATCGGCGGAGATGGGGGCTACGCTAGGCTATCGAGCACTGGGAAGAGGGGGTTCGGTAGAGGAGCTCACGGCGAGGTCGTCGGTGATCCCAGCGTGCTCAGGGACGGCTTGGTGACGACGAATCTGTCAATAGCGGCCGTCGGTAAAGAGGACGAAGATGGCGATGCTGCAGTCGTCTGTGGCCTTCTCCGTCCGCGTGCGTCATCTTGGAGACGAAGTAGAGTCCGGCGGTGACACATGACCCATCAACGAAGCCTGGGGTGCGTGGTGGCTACGGATGGGACGGCGGCGCCCTCCTGTGGCTCTCGGTGGTGCTCCAAATCAAGAGAGGGAGAGATCTAGAGCGAGCAGAGAGAAGGGATAGCGGTCTAGGGGGTCGAGGGCGTTCCAACGGTGCACTGGAGGGGTCGGGGGCGGCTGGGACACGTCGAAGCAGGAGGTGGCGACCGGTGATGCGCACTCTACCACGACTTGTCCTCCTGGCGAGGGGTTAAAGACAAACCTGCCCCTCGCTAGGTTGGGCTTGGACGGCTCTGGTGGACTGGGCTGCTGGTGGGCTACCAGGTAAGGCCAGGTAAGTCTTCTTTTTATTTCTGTTTTCTGTTTTCCTTTTCTGTTATTTGTTTTGATTTAGTTTTAAGCACTAAACCATTTTTCTTTCTTCTGATAATTTGCAGGTACTAAAAGGATTACACCAAAGCCCCTCACAATTTCTCAGAATTATTGGACACATATTCGATATATAGCAAATATAAATCCAATGCAAATAGTTATTGCATTAGCTTCAAATGCCCAAAATAAATATTTATGAGCTCCTAAAAATATTGGTTTGAATTTTACTTCTGGCCAATATTTTCATAGAGAAAAATGAACATTTGCTTGGACCTATTTGAAGCAATTTTTATCTTGGTCATTTTCAGAAATGATTCCTGAGGCTTTCACATGTCCCCATTTCAAATCCATTGAAATTTAAACATGATGCACACATGACTAGCTAGCCTAGAGCAAACCAGAACTAGGGATGTGACAGGAGCGTCATTTTATTTTGTTAGTATTTGCTTGCTGTTATTTATAATAATGTTTTTCATCTTTAGTTTCAATAAAAATGTCAAGGATAGCCTTTACCATGCTTATTTTGCTAGTATACATGTTACTGTTTCAAAACAGAAAGTTTACCGCTGTTGCAAAAATTCCCTAGAAAAGTCAGAGAATGATATACTGATGAATCCTTTTGCATAATGAGCTCTGATAAATTTACTAAAGTGGGAGTTTTCTCTCATAATTTTTGGAGTTAGGGAAGTATGATGAATCTTGCATTCTTTACAGAATATACTGTTTTGGCAGATTGCTGTTATGGTTAAATTGTTTGCATATGTTTACCTGTTTAATGATTCTATTTGAGAATAGGAGTATTAAATATGCAGAGGCAATTAGTATGCAATGTTGAATAATAATTTTAGTGATTTGTTACAGTAGAAAATGATAAGGTTTTTGCATTAATTTATACTAACTTATCTCACGAGTTCTTGTTGAGTTCGGTGTGGATGAGACTTTTGAGAAATAGAGAAACCATGATATGAGAGGAATTAAGGAGACACAAAAGCTCAAGCTTGGGGATGCTCAAGGCACCCCAAGATAATATTTCAAGAAGTCTCAAGCATCTAAGCTTGGGGATGCCCCGTTAGGCATCCTACCTTTCTTCTTCAACAACTATCGGTTAGTATCGGTTGAGCCTAAGTTTTTGCTTCTTCACATGAGTTTTGTTATCATTGCAAAGTCATTTTATTTTGTTTTGCTTGCTGTTCGAATAAAATACCAAGATCTGAATTCTTAAATGAGAGAGAGTCTTCACATAGTTACATAATTATTTAGCTACTCATTGATCTTCACTTATATCTTTTTGGAGTAGTTTGTCATTTACTCGTATGCTTCACTTATATCCTATGAGTAAATTGTCGAATGAGTTGATTGTCATAAATCTGAAATTATATATGTTTCATTTGCTTATCCCATGGGGAGTAATGACTTCACATCTAAGAAGTAGAGGTTGTAAATTTATTGAAGGTTAGCAAGCATCGTATTGTTCATTTGAACAATTCATGAAAGAATATTGAAGGAAGAGAGATTTCACATATAAATACACTATCCTAGACATCTTTTATAATTGGGAGCACTCATTAAGTATGACATGCTAAAGAGTTGATGTTGGACAAGGAAGACAATGTAATGGGTTATGTTTTCGCACATCTCACTTACAGTATATTGTCATGGATCATTCAAACATGTTGAGCTTGCCTTTCCCCCTCATGCTAGGCAAAATTCCTTGCACCAAGTAGAGATACTACTTGTGCTTCCAAATATCCTTAAACCCAGTTTTGCCATGAGAGTCCACCATACCTACCTATGGATTGAGTAAGGTCCTTCAAGTAAGTTGTCATCGGTGCAAGCAATAAAAATTGCTCTCTAAATATGTATGATCTATTAGTGTGAAGAAAATAAGCTTTATACGATCTCGTTATGGAAGCAATAAAAGCGACGGACTGCATAATAAAGGTCCATATACAAGTGGCAATATAAAGTGACGTTCTTTCGCATTAAGATTTTGTGCATTCAACCATAAAAGCGCATGACAACCTCTGCTTCCCTCTACGAAGGGCCTATCTTTTACTTTATGTCTTTTACTTTATGCAAGAGTCAAGGTGATCTTCACCTTTCCCTTTTTCATTTTATCCTTTGGCAAGCACCTCGTGTTGGAAAGATCCTGATATATATATCCAATTGGATGTAAGTTAGCATGAACTATTATTATTGACATCACCCAAAGGTGAATACGTTGGGAGGCAACACTATAAGCCCCTATCTTTCTCAGTGTCCAATTAAAACTCCATAACCATGAGTATTGCGTGAGTGTTAGCAATTGTGGAAGACTATATAGTTGAGTATGTGGAGTTTTCTAAATTAAAGCTCTGACATAGACCCTTCCTGAAAATAGGATGAATTGTAATTGTTTGATGACTGAGAATGAAGTTTGCTAGTTTTCAAGAAAGTTTATGGTCTATGCTTTAACATGTGAACAGCTTGTTACTTGATCGTGAGAAGTTTTATGAGATCAACTACTGATATGACATATAATCATGCTAGAAAAGGTGATTGAAATTTTCATTGATCAAACTTGTGCACCTTCTAGCATTCACACTTCATAAATTCTTTCTTCTATCATTTACCTACTCGAGGACGAGTACGAATTAAGCTTGGGGATGCTGATACGTCTCCAACGTACCTATAATTTATGAAGCATTCATGCTATTTTATTATCTGTTTTGAATGATTACGGGCTTTATTATACACTTTTATATTACTTTTGGGACTAACCTACTAATCGGAGGCCCGGCCCATATTGCTGTTTTATTGCCTGTTTCAGTATTTCGAAAAAAAGGAATATCAAACGGAGTCCAAATGGAATGAAACCTTCGGGAGCATAATTTTTGGAAAGGATATGATCCGGGAGACATGGAGTTCAAGCCAGGGAAGGATCAAGGAAGCCAGGAGATAGGAGGGTGCGCCCACCCCCTGGGCGCGCCCCTGTCTCTTGGGCCCCTCGAGGCTCCCCCAACCGACTTCTTTCGCTTATATAAGTGCACGTACCCTAAAAACATCAAAGAACAAGATAGACTGGGAGTTCCGCCGCTGCAAGCCTCTGTAGCCACGAAAAACCTCTCGGGAGCCCGTTCCAGCACCCTACCGGAGGGGGGATCCCTCACCGGTGGCCATCTTCATCATCCCGGCGCTCTCCATGACAAGGAGGAAGTAGTTCACCCTCGGGGCCGAGGGTATGTACCAGTAGCTATCTGTTTGATCTCTCTCTCTCTCTCATGTTCTCTCTATGGCACAATCTTGATGTATCGCGAGCTTTGCTATTATAGTTGGATCTTATGATGTTTCTCCCCCTCTACTCTCTTGTGATGAATTGAGTTTTCCCTTTAAAGTTATCTTATCGGATTGAGTGTTTAAGGATTTGAGAACACTTGATGTATGTCTTGCCGTGCTTATCTGTGGTGACAATGGAATATTCACGTGATCCACTTGACGTATGTTTTGGTGATCAACTTGCGGGTTTTGTGACCTTGGGAATCTATGCATAGGGGTTGGCACACGTTTTCGTCTTGACTCTCCGCTAGAAACTTTGGGGCACTCTTTGAAGTACTTTGTGCTGGTTGAATAGATGAATCTGAGATTGTGTGACGCATATCGTATAATCATGCCCATGGATACTTGAGGTGACAATGGAGTATCTAGGTGACATTAGGGTTTTGGTTGATTTGTGTCTTAAGGTGTTATTATAGTACGAACCCTTGAATAGATTGATCCGAAAGAATAACTTTGAGGTGGTTTCGTACTCTACCATAATCTCTTTATTTGTTCTATGCTATTAGTGGCTTTGGAGTGACTCTTTGTTGCATGTTGAGGGATTGTTATATGATCTATTTATGTTATTATTGTTGAGAGAACTTGCACTAGTGAAAGTATGAACCCTAGGCCTTGTTTCCTATCATTGCAATACCGTTTACGCTCACTTTTATCATTAGTTACCTTGCTGTTTTAATATTTTCATATTACAAAAACCTATATCTACTATCCATATTGCACTTATAAAATTTACCATCTCTTCGCCGAACTAGTGCACCTATACAATTTACCATTGTTTTGGGTATGTCGGGGACACAAGAGACTCTTTGTTATTTGGTTGCAGGGTTGTTTGAGAGAGACCATCTTCATCCTACGCCTCCCACGAATTGATAAACCTTAGGTCATCCGCTTGAGGGAAATTTGTTACTGTCCTACAAACCTCTACACTTGGAGGCCCAACAACGTCTACAAGATGAAGGTTGTGTAGTAGACATCAGTGTCCGATAGCCAGTCTTTCGGAAGAGCCTCCTGAAGATAGGGACCTGAAAGCAAAAGGGGTGCAAAAATGCATGTATCCTTGGGCGGTCGAACCGCATTGCCGACCGTATCATGGTCGTGCCTCCGCCTATGCCAAGGGTATTTTAAGTGCGTAGTTGTGTACGCGCGGCACGAATGTTGCCGCTTGGCTGGGACTAGGGCGGAGGCCAAATTGCTAGTTGAGCTCTGGACGTGCCGGACGATACTGTTGTGGAGTACTCCGGACTCGCTTGACGGTATCCGGGTTCTTTATCGCCGAATTGGCCGTTTGCCTAAGAAGACCGTTTTTTACTTCCGCCGCGAGGGCCGCAGTGTGCTCCTCTGTACGAAGCGAGCGCTCTGTGTTTCCATTAACTTTAATAACCTCACAAGGTCCCGGCATTTTGAGCTTGAGGTATGCATAATGCGGTACTGCATTAAATTTGGCGAATGCGGTTCGTCCGAGCAGTGCATGATAGCCGCTGCAAAAGGGGACGATGTCGAAGATCAACTCCTCACTTCAGAAATTGTACGGAGATCCGAAGACTACTTGCAATGTGATTGAGACCGTACAACAGGCCTCCACACCGGGTATGACACCCTTGAAGGTGGTTTTTGTGGGCTTGATCTTTTAGGGGTCGATGCCCATTTTGCACACTGTATCCTGATAGAGCAGGTTAAGGCTGCTGCCACCATCCATAAGGGCTCGTGTGAGATGGAATCCGTCGATGAAGGGTTCAAGGACCAATGCGGCCGAACCGCCATGACAGATACTGGTAGGATGGTCCCTGCGATCGAAAGTGATCGGACAAGAGGACCATGGGTTGAATTTTGGGGCGACTGGCTCCATCGCATAGACGTCACTTAGTGCACGCTTCCACTCCCGCTTGGGGATATGGGTTGCGTATATCATATTCACTGTTTTCACCTGGGGGGAATTTCTTCTGTCCTCCCGTGTTCGGTGGTCGGGGCTCCTCGTCGTCGTCGCTATGCAGCCCCTTTTCCTTGTTTTCGGCATTCAGCTTGCCGGCCTGTTTAAACACCCAGCATTCCCTGTTGGTGTGGTTGGCTAGTTTATCGAGGGTGTCGTGAATTTGACATGAGCGAATGAGTATGCGGTCCAAACTGCACGAGCCCGGGCTATTTCTTTTGAATGGATTTTTCCGCTGTCCGGATTTAAAGCCTCTGAATCCGGCATTGACTACCGTGTCTTCGGCGTTGTTGCCATTATTGTGACGCTTGTGTCTATTCCGTCGTGGCTTGCCGTTGCTATCCCTGGCGTCTGAATCTCCTGAGTTTTTGGGTCGGATGTTGCTGTGAGCCAGCCAGCTGTCCTCGCCCGCGCAGAAGCGGGTCATGAGTGTCATGAGGGCTGCCATGGACTTTGGATTCTCTTGTCTGAGATGTCGGGCGAGCCATTCGTCGCGGATATTGTGCTTGAAGGCCGCTAAGGCTTCGGCATCCGGACAGTCGACAATTTGGTTCTTTTTAGTTAAGAACCGAGTCCAGAATTTCCTGGCTGACTCTCCGGGCTGCTGGGTTATGTGACTTAAGTCATCAGCATCCGGTGGTCGCACGTAAGTGCCCTAGAAGTTATCGAGGAACGCATCTTCCAGATCCTCCCATCCGCCAATGGAGCTTGTTGGCAGGCTATTCAGCCAATGCCGAGACGGTCCTTTGAGCTTAAGTGCTAGGTACTTGATGGCATGTAGGTCATCGCCGCGGGCCATGTGAATGTGGAGAAGAAAATCTTTGATCCATACCGCGGGGTCTGTTGTGCCATCGTATGATTCAATTTTTACGGGTTTAAACCCTTCTGGGAATTCGTGATCCATAACTTCATCAGTGAAGCATAGGGGTGTGCGGAGCCTCTATGCCGGGCTACATCCCAACTAGTTCAAATGAATCCGGTCTATTGTATACGGCCCGACCGGACTTTGGTTTATTGTATCTGGCGTGACGGTCATTGTCACGTCTTGTGGCGCGCCCCCGTGATCCGTAGATCTATCTTGACTGTCCTGCTTTGTTTTCCAATACATCTCGCAGGTCCTTCATGTAGCCTCGGGCCTTGGTATTATCGTTTGATTGGCGACGGGGTGCGGTCTGGACTTCGGGCTGGTATGACACTTTGTCGCAGCCACGAGGTGGCCGATCAGCCGCATCATGTGCTGGTAGCGTGGGCTTTAAAGCCTCCTCCTCGAGTTGAGGTAGCACCCTGCGCTTTGGGTAGCTTTTGCTAGGGCGCTCAAGTCCGTATTCCTTGGCAGCCAGGACCTCGGTCCATCTATCAGTTAGCAGATCTTGATCATCTTGAAGTTGTTGCTGCTTTTTCTTCAGGCTTTTTGCAGTGGCTATCTGCCGGCGTTTGCAGTGGCTATCAGCCACGATGAATTCTTCGTCGCCAAGGCTCAGTTCGTCTTAGGAGAGAGGCATGTAATTATCGTCCTCCGATTCTCCATCAGTTACCTGTTTTTTAGGGCTAGTGTAGGACATTGAAGTATGTCTAGAGGGGGGTGATTAGACTACTTGACCAATTAAAAACTTAACCTTTTCCCAATTTTAGACTTTGGCAGATTTTAGCTATCTTTGCACAAGTCAAGCAATCTTCACACAATTCAAGCAAGCATGCGAAGAGTATATGAGTAGCGGAATATAAAGCATGCAACTTGCAAGAATGTAAAGGGAAGGGTTTGGAGGATTCAAACGCAGTTGGAGACACGGATGTTTTATCGTGGTTCCGATAGGTGGTGCTATCATACATCCACGTTGATGGAGACTTCAACCCATGAAGGGTAACGGTTGCGTGAATCCACGGAGGGCTCCACCCACGAAGGGTCCACGAAGAAGCAACCTTGACTATCCCACCATGGCCGTCGCCCACGAAGGACTTGCCTCACTAGCGGTAGATCTTCACAAAGTAGGCAATCTATTTGCCCTTACAAACTCCTTGGTTCAACTCCACAATCTTGTCGGAGGCTCCCAAGTGACACCTAGCCAATCTAGGAGACACCACTCTCCAAGAAGTAACGAATGGTGCATTGATGATGAACTCCTTGCTCTTGTGCTTCAAATGATAGTCTCCCCAACACTCAACTCTCTCTAATAGGATTTGGATCTGGTGGACAGAAGATTTGAGTGGAAAGCAACTTGGGGAAGGCTAGAGATTAAGATTCATATGGTAGGAATGGAATATCTTGGCCTCAACACATGAGTAGGTGGTTCTCTCTCAGAACTGGTAAGTTGGAAGTGTAGGTTTGTTTTGATGGCTCTCTCCACGAATGAAGAGGAGGTGGAGGGGTATATATAGCCTCCGCAGAAAATCTAACCATTACACACAATTTACCAAACTCGGTGGGACCGAATCAACAAACTCGGTCGGACCGATTTAGCAAATATAGTGACCGTTAGGATTTTCGGTGGGACCGACATGCAACTCGGTATGACCGATATGGTTAGGGTTAGGGCATAATGTAATCTCGGTGAGACCGATTACACAAACTCGGTGAGACCGATTTTGGTAATTAGCTAACCAGAGAGTTGGTCAGGTAAACACGGTGGGACTGATTTGCTCTTTTCGGTGAGACCGAAATGTTATGAAAGGGAAACAGAGAGTTTACATTGCAATCTCAGTGGGACTGATCGCTCACTTCGGTTAGACCAAAACGTTACGAAGGGAAACAGAGAGATTACAATCCCATCTCGGTGAGACCGAGATCCCTATCGGTGAGACCGATTTTCCTAGGGATTGTGGAAGTGGCTATGACATTTGAACTCGGTGGCGCCGGATAGAAAGAATCGGTGGGACCGATTTTGACTTTGGATTTAGGTCATATGTGGATGTGAGAAAGTAGTTGAGGGTTTTTGGAGCATATCACTAAGCACTTGAAGCAAGAGGCTCATTAAGCAACACCTCATCCCTCCTTGATAGTATTGGCTTTTCCTATAGACTCAATGTGATCTTGGATCACTAAAATGTAAAATGTAGAGTCTTGAGCTTTTGAGCTTGAGCCAATCCTTCGTCCTTAATATTAAGAGGAATCCACTTTCATCATCCATGACATGCCATTCATTGAGCTTTCCTGAAATATTTGTCTTGGAATAGCATTAGCTCAATGAGCTATATGTTGTTATGAATTACCAACACCACCTAGGGATAGTTGCACTTTCAATCTCCCCCTTTTTGGTAATTGATGACAACATAAGATCAAAGCTTCAACAAATGATAATAAGATTGAAAAACATCGTCGCTTTGAGAAGTAGGTGATAAGCAAGAGCTCCCCCTAAATTTGTGCATAGTTTAAGATTTGCTTTGGACTGCAAATGCACAAGGAATTAGGCTCATGGGTAACTCTTCCATGTCACATACATCTTGGTGGAGGCTCAAAATAATAAAGATTGAATACATGCACTCATCACCAAGAAAAATGAATGATCATATAAGGATAAGTAAGATAATATCATCTAACAAGCATAAGTGTAGCTTATGATCAAACACATGATCATCAATGTCTCACAGATAATAGCATAGTATCTCAGGCAATCAAAAGCAAACAAAGTCCAACCAATAAGACAAGAGAGAACAAAAGCAAACTCCTGTCTCGAAGCCTATGATCTATACATTTTTCTCCCCTTTGGCAGCAAGTTACCAAAAAGTTCCTAGAAAATGCATAGTACTATATTGTCTCTCAGGCTTGGTCTTCAGTTGGTGGCGTAGAGATGGCTCCTTGGACGAAGACTTCAGTTGATGTGGATGGAGCTGAAGGAGTTGGTGCTGGAGCTGGTTGCACTGGAGCTGTAGCTGGTGCAGATGAAGTAACTCTGGTGTCTGTTACTGGCTCTGCAGCTGATCTCTGAGCTCGAAGCACTCTGGCAAATGCATCAGTAGTTGTTCTGCCCTTCCTCTCCTGCATGTCATCCTGTAGCTGCTCCACAACTGATTGAATCTCAGTTACTTTGACATCTAAATCATAGAATTTTTGTTCCATGATTCTTTCCAGGCTCTCCTGGTTTTGAGTTGATGCTATCAAGTAACCAAGCTGGTCCTTCTTGTTCTTCAAAAAGTACTCAGATGCCTCCTCTTGAGTTGGCATCTTGGCAGCCTTCTCTTTCTTTGCTTTCTCCTTCTTCTCTTGAGCTTGTACTAATGATGGTTCATTCTCATTCATCACAACTTGATTGTCCTCAAAGTCTGGATAGAGAACAAAGTGTTCCTTATCCAACAGATATTTTCCTGTGCCCATCTTTGAGTTTATCAACTCCTGAATTTGTGGGGCATATCCACAACTTCTCTTTTGGTCTGCTGCTGTCCTTTTGATAGTCTCAACCATGAGGCTCATGACCTTGAATTTCTGTGGCATATCAAATATGTGTAGCAAATTAATTGCATGCCCTCTGATCATGTTGTGTTCACCTGACTTGGGCAAAAGAGTGTGCCTCAGGATCCAGTTGATCGTTGGCAGCCCTGACAGAAGAAAATGGACTGACCCAAACTTGAAAGTCTCAAGAGCTTTGTCTGGGATCTCCTTATACATATGTGACATAGAATTGTGATCCATCTTTTTCTTGTCATAAACGTCCAAGTCATCTTCACTCTCCTTTGGGGCATTCATCAGATTGGTCGATTCCTCAATAGTTGATTGGTATCTAGTACCTTCAGACATCCAAACTATCCTGCCATCTGGATAAAAATGTGCTGTGGAGTAGAATTGCATAATGAGCTCATCATTCCAGTTTGTGAGCTTCTGCCCAACAAAGTCTGCAACTCCACACGCACTGAAGCTGTCATACACTCAAGGATAATGTTCTTCATTTTCCTTCATGTAGGTCCAGTCGACCCACCTCATATCACACACTATAGGCTTCTTGTCCAACAAGATGGTCTCATAGAAATCCTAATGTTCCTTTGTGTGGAACCTGTAATCAACAGCAGTCCTTCTCCTGGTGGCATATGGATCGGACTCTCTCCATAGCCTCAACCCTGAGTCTCTCCTGATCTTCATGTTCTCAGCCACAGGATGAGCATCATTGTGGTCTGGAATCTTGGGTTTAAGCTTCCTCAGGACTTGTCCTTCGTCGTCTTCCTCAGCAGCAACTTCAGGCACTGGGGCCTTGTTCTTCTCAGCAGCTGGTATACTTCTGGTATTCCTCTTTGGTGCACTCTTGGGCTTGGAGGCAGCTTTGGGTGCTTCTTTGGGCTTTGATGTTGCAGCCCCTGACTTTATAGCATCACCCATCAGCTTTTGTGCCTTGGGTGCTGGTGCAGCAACCTCTCCTTCCTCTTCTTCAGAGTCTCTCCTCATAGAGGGATTTCCAAGAACTTTGGCAGCAGTGGTTCTGACTCTCTTTTTCTTCTTGTCTTGACCAGCAGCTTCATCTTCTGACTCAATAGTAAACTTCATGGTTTCTCTAGTGGCAACCTTCCTGGGTTTGGAAGTGGGAATCCTTCTTGCAGGTGCCTTCTTCTGCACTACTGGCTAAGTGGCTGCAGCTGAACCATATTCTTTCTTGACCACCTTCTTCTTGGAAGTGGCCTCATCTTCAGCTGCCACATAATCCTCATCCTTAGATTCTGATGTTTTCTTCCTTCTGGCTCTTGTGGCTGCTTTAGGCAAATTTCTAGGAGAGCTTCTGCTGCCATCATCTGAAGTGCTAGAGGGACTAGTGCCCTCACTCATCTGAATCTGCTCTTCTGACTTGTTCTGGCTGTCACTTTGGTCTGACATGTTGCAAACACTGACTGCTGACCCTGTGAATAGTTATAAATGAGATAGAATGGATGAGCATCACAAAATGCAGAGATTTTTGGAAAAGAATGATTCAAAAACTTAGTTTTAGTTTTCCACAGAAAGCATTTCGGATCAACCGATTTTCAAACTCGGTGATACCGAAGCAGTTTTGGAACCTAAACAGTGAACTCGGTCAGACCGAGTCATAGTTCGGTGGCACCGAGACTGCTAGGGTTTCAAAAAATTCTAAAATTGTTCACACCGATTAGCAATTCCCGGTCAAACCGAGAGTTACTAGTGCAATGACGTTAGCTGAATCGGTGGGACCGAGTTTTTTAACTTGGAGGGTCCAAGATGGTTTTGGCAGATACCTAACCCTAAATTTTCAAATCGCATCTATTCTAAGGATTGTTTTGACTGGATAGAGGTGTTTCAATCGTGGCAAGAATCATATTGAACACGCTGAGAAACAGATGAGAATAGCACTGTGATCGAGTTCGTACCCTAGTTCGGCGATGAACTCGCTACGGCGGCAACGGCGGAGATGAAATTCGTTGATGGCGGCGGAGACCAGCGACAGGAGGCGGCTGGCGACGAAGTCGATGATCCGGAGACCTAGAAGGCAGAGCAAGCTATGCGCGGGCGAAGAGGTTTGGAGAAAGTTTTCCAAATTTTTGCCCGTGTGCATATATAGCCCGACACTGTCGGTGTGACCAAGTGGAACGACTCGGTGGCACCGAGATGCCTAACTGTTGACACTTATAGCAACTCGGTGTGACCGAAAAGTTCAAATCGGTTGCACCGAGATTGAAAACCTAGATCGACTTAGTGATCTCGGCGTGACCGAAATGGAAGAATCGGTCAGACCGAAAAGCACAAAGAAGTTTTGGAAGTTTAAGTCTATGACGAATCGGGGACTCTGAGTGCTCCTCACACAGAGTGGTTCGAATCTGACTTGATCAAATTTTCTGATGTAGCATGAATAGAGTTTGAGACGAGAAAAGCATAGATAGCAAGAGAAGGTTCTTAGGCATTCTTGTCCATCCACTTGGCCAAAGAAAAAGAAACCAATCAATCAAAACAACAAGTGGATGTCCTCAAATGAGTAAAATATGCAACCAACATGCTGACACAATAAAATGGCAAATGAAATATGTGGCAAAGCATGCACAACCAATTCTAGCACCTATCAAACAATTGGCGATGACTAGGTCATCTATATAAGAGTATATTGACTTAGGAGTCAAATGAGAACATTTGATCATAGGTCATACTCATCGTTTAAGCTCAAGTGGGGTTACCACTTTTACATAATGCATTGATGTGTTCACATCATTAGAGTTGCTTTGACTCAATTCTTAGAGTTAAGCTCCCCCTAGATGTGAGATCCCCCCTTAGAGGGATGAACTAACCTTGGGTTTTGTCGATGATGACTTCATGTAGGTGTTGAAGATGTGGATGCTCAATGTTGATGTAGATCATTTGGAGCAATCCTTTGGAGAGAGTTGCACTTTCAATACCTACATGGGTTATGTCGGAGTAATGGGCCACGGGTAGGCTAACCCGGGTCCCAGAACCTTTCAAGACATCGAGGCAGACTGCGCCCCTCAAGTACCTACGGCGACTCCAAGATAAGCCGAGTCCCGGCGGCGACTCCCGTTCAAGCCGAGTCCCAGAGGCGACTCCCGTTCAAGCCGAGTCCTAGAGGCAACTCCCATTCAAGCCGAGTCCCAGAGGCGACTCCCGTTCAAGCCGAGTCCCAGAGGCGACTTCGGGGAAGCCGACTATGGGGAGTCGGCCCGCGACTTCCAACTACCCCGATAATTAAAGGCGGGCATGGCCACAATGCGCCGTACCTGCGGAGATCTCCGCCCGGCGCGACACTGTTGCCATGCCAGCCCTGACATCAGCCCTTGGGGCGGGGCCCTGTGCCCACGACCACCTGTCTGTACCGGCCGGGGACGGCGGGGCCTACCAGACAGCGATAGTATTGAAGACGGCGAGATCGCCGAGAGTCAGACCCGTTGGGAGTCGGCCCCCTGGAGTCCGCCGGCCACCTCCCACGGGCCCCACACGCCATTAACCAGATGCGACCTGGGCATGGCCACAGCGATCACCCGCCAGGCGGCGGCGCTGTTGCCATGACCCACTGACCAAGCCCGCGTCATTAGAAGCACGGCTACAGTAATCTGAAGCCGGCAAGACCCGCCCGCGGCGGACACGGGCTGACACCCTCGTACCAGGCCAGTCGACGGGACCCACCAGTCAGCGGGCCCCAGGAGTCGGCGGAGAAGACGGCGCCTGAGAGACAGATGGTTGGGACCCACACCCAGCCGGTTTTACCATTGTAACCCTGGGGGGTAGGCCTATATAAACCCCCCAGGGCACCCATGCAAAGGGTTTGCATCCAATAGCATTAGACAGATCACATAGGAAGGAGAGATCCAGCCTCGCCCTCTCCTACCTCCAGAAACAGCTCTAGGAGCAAGCTTGTATTCACTTTTCCTTAGTGATCATGCGGAGACCCCGCAGAGCAGTAGTAGGGGTGTTATCTCCTCGGAGAGCCCGGAAGCTGGGTAAGATCCGCCGGCGTGCATGTCTTCGCCTCAGCCCGTTTCCAGGCACCGGCTACGATCTACTCGCCCCCACCATGATAAGCCATCCTTTGGCATATGTCGCACCCAACCCCCGACATTTGGTGCCCACCATGGGGCCTGGTGCACCGTCGTCCGGAGATCTGTTCTGGACGGGAACCCTCTTCCTCCCTGGCGAGCGCAGCCAGCCAAGCTCGCCAGACGGAGTCTGCATCGACGCGCTGCGCGGCACTGAGGCCGCTTGTGCGGCGAGCAGCCTCACCGAACTTGTCGGCGAGGTACGCCTCTCCGACGAGCCTGCATCTGACGCAGGCACGGGTGGCCCCAAGAGTCTCCTCGTGGGCCTCCTCGACCAACTCCACGTCAGCGGCGAGCCTGCCGTGGACTTGGAGTCCGTAGGCTCCACCGACCCGATGCTGGTCGACTCTGACGTCGTGTCTCTTGACAATTTCCCCACCAACATGGTGGTCTACGTCGAGTCGCTTCCTCGCGAGGAGAGCAGCGGGAGCGCCATCACGGAGGTGCTCGTCATCATTCACGATGAGCGCTCCGGTGAGGGAGCTCAAGACCCGCTCGACGCGGCCCTGCAAGACCTGACTGTGCCTATTCCAGAGGACGTAGACGCGAAGACGTTGGAGACACGCCACCTTCAGATCATCGAAGGCGCCAAGAAGCTGGCAAGCATGAGGCGCTTGTCAGAAGCCTACCAGCGCGAAATGGATCGCACCATGGGCGGCTCGTCGGCTCCGACTGGGCCCAGCCACCTAGGTGCGGTCCGGCAATGCGACACGACCATCGCCGACTTGTTCGGGGCCAATCGCCCCGTATACGCCACCCCTGCGGAGAACATCCGCGCCGCCCAAGTGGCCATCGACGAGCTGAAGAATTTCGAAGGCGAAGAGCACCGCATGATGACGGAGAGAGTCCAGCAACTCCTCGACGCAGTCGCTGCGCAGAACGCGGCCGATGGCTGCACCGAGGCGCCATGGCAGCTAAACGACGACTTGCCTCCCCGCCGAGATCAGGGCGTAACATCTCGGATGCCGACTGGTAGAGTCCGTGGAAGAAATGACAAAGAGCCGGCTGTCAGCCGCAGTCGGACTCGCATCACCATCGAGCGCGACCAAGATGGCCGTCCAAGAGCAGTGGAGCTGCAGGACGACTACCTGCCTCCCCCACCAAAAAGAGAATGGTGAGTTTCCCCGCCGCCTGTTGAGCATCCGACTCTCAGTGGCCGCCTTGGCCGCCGAGAGGGAGTCTGAGAGAATGACGCCCGCCATTGGATCGACCGACTCCACCGATCCCTGGCGTTGGAAGAAGAAGATGAGCTGCGTCCGCCTTGCTTTGGACCCCGCATCCGAGACGAGCCTTTCCCCAAAGGGTTCATGCTCCCCCGAGACACACCCAAGTACACCGGCTCCGTGAAGCTAGAAGACTGGCTAATTGATTACTCCACGGCCGTCAGCATAGCGAACGGCAACAAGCGAGTTGCCGTGAAGTACGTTCCACTCATGCTCCAGGACACGGCCCGGACATGGTTGAACAGTCTGAAACCCCGCAGCAACAACAACTGGGTCGACTTCACCAAGGCGTTCATCCACAACTTCACGAGCACATACAAGCGACCTCCCAAGCCGCGCCAGCTTTCCTTTTGCGTCCAAGGCCCTGACAAGTCAACACGCGACTACCTCACACGTTGGGGTGAGCTTCGGAACTCTTGCAAGGGCGTGCACGAGGTGCAGGCTATCGAGTACTTCACCGCCGGGTGCCGAGAGGGCACCCTCCTCAAGCACAAGCCCCTCTGTGACGAGCCAGAAACCCTCGACGAACTGCTGGTCATAGCAGACAAGTATGCCACGGTCGACTCCTCCATGAAGACGGAGATTCAAGTCAATGCGGCTGGCAAAGTGGCCCCTCAGGCTCCCAGAACTCCCGCTGGAGACGCCAGTCAACGACAACAACTGAACAACAACAAACGCAAGGCCCAACAGCCGACATCCAACAGGCGGCAGGTTGCGACAGTCGAAGATCAACAGCCGGAGGGGCAGCCTCCGGCCAAGCGACAGAAAGGCAGCAAGTCCAACTGGTTGCCGGCCTTCTCTTACGAACAGACTCTGGATGGTCCTTGCAAATTCCACAGTGGCGCAAAGCCGTCGAATCACACCATCCGAAAGTGCCACTGGCTCACCAGAATCACCAAGGGAGACGGCGTCCTTCCTCTACCGCCTGCTGGGCTGCCGCCTCCACCGCCGCCCCAGCTGCCGGCTGCTCGGCCAGTCGGCGCAGTACAAGATGAGTACCCGGAGGAGCATGGAGCCTATGTGGTGTTCACCAATGTGGCTGATGATCGACGCAGCAGACGGCTGCAGTAGCAAGAAGTAAATGCAGTGGCAACAGATACTCCGGAGTTTATGCGTTGGTCCGAGAAGCCTATTAGTTAGAGCAGAGCGGATCACCCAGAGGTGATGCCGAATCTGGGCTCCTATGCCCTGGTCCTAGGTGCTACCTTGGCCACTGATAGGCGGGCAACCCGCTTTTCGAGAGTGCTGATAGACGGAGGCAGTAGCATCAACATCCTGTACAAAGATACTATGGAGAAGCTAGGGATCAAGCAGAGACAGCTGCAGAGCAGCCGGACTGTGTTCCATGGTATTGTACCCGGCCTTTCCTGCTCACCAATCGGCAAGATCCTGATAGACGTCCTCTTCGGAGACAAAGATCATTTTTGCCGAGAGCCAGTCTGGTTTGAAGTAGTGGACCTTGAAAGCCCGTACCATGCACTGCTTGGCCGACCTGCACTGGCCAAGTTCATGGCGGTTCCTCACTACGCCTACCTCAAGATGAAGATGCCGAGTTCCAAGGGAATTCTGACCGTAGCCGGCGACTACAGGAAGTCGTCCGCCTGCGCGGCCGAGAGCAGCCGGCTGGCCGAGTCCCTGGTGATCGCAGCTGAGAAGCGGCTGCTTGATCGGGTCGTGGCGATGGCCGGAAAGCAGCTAGAGATGTTGCCTGACCCCAAGGAGTCGGAAGCTGAGGGTTCGTTCAAGCCGACCAAAGAGACCAAGAAGATACCCTTGGACCCGGAGCACCCAGAGAGGTACACTGTCGTGGGTACAAACCTTGACAGCAAGTAGCAAGGCGAGCTCGTCGATTTCCTCCGTGAGAATCGAGACATCTTTTCATGGTCCCCTAAAGACATGCCGGCTGTACCGACGGAATTCGCCGAGCACAAGTTACAGTCCGACCTGATGTGAAGACCGTCAGACAGCCTTTGCGCCGACTGTCAGTAGAGAAGAGAAGAGTCGTAGGAGAAGAGATAGCCCAGCTCCTAGCCGCTGGCTTCATTATGGAAGTGTTTTTTCCAGAGTGGTTGGCAAACCCGGTCTTGGTGTTGAAGAAAAACAAGCAGTGGCGGATGTGCATTGATTACACAATCCTCAACAAAGCCTGCCCAAAGGATCCATTTGCCCTGCCGACAATCGATCAGGTGATAGACTCCACAGCCGGATGCGAGCTGTTGAGTTTCTTAGATGCATATTCAGGATATCACCAGATCAAGCTGAACCCGGCAGACAGACTGAAGACCGCCTTCATCACGCCATTCGGACCCTTCTGCTACCTGACCATGACATTCGGCTTGAGGAATGCCGCCGCTACCTTTCAACGTTGCATGCAGAAGTGCCTCCTCAAGCAACTCGGCAGAAATTCCCACGTCTACGTGGATGATGTGGTGGTGAAGACGGAGAAGCGTGGGACGCTGCTGGAAGAGCTCAAGGAAACCTTTGAAAATCTACGCTGATTCCAGATCAAGCTCAACACTGAGAAGTGCGTTTTTGAAGTACCAGCCGGCCAACTCCTTGGCTTCCTAGTCTCTGAACGCGGCATAGAGTGCAATCCGGTGAAGATCAAGGCCATCGAGAGGATGGCGGTACCCAGCCGACTGTTAGATGTGTAGAAATTCACCGGCTGCTTAGCGTCCATCAGCCGATTCATCAGTCGGCTGGGCGAGAAAGCTCTCCCTTTGTATCAATTGATGAAGAAGACCACCTTTTTTGAGTGAAACCACAAGGCGGGTGAAGCATTTCTCTAGCTGAAGAAGATGTTGACTACTCCCCTGGTGTTGGCGGCTCCGACTCCCAAAGAGCCCATGCTCCTGTACATCGCCGCCACCAGCCGAGTAGTCAGCACAGTCATTGTAGTCGAACGCAAAGAGGAAGGCAAGGCGCTCCCTGTCCAGAGACCGGTGTATTACCTGAGCGAGGTACTGTCGACCTCCAAGCAGAACTACCCCCACTACCAGAAGATGTGCTACGGTGTGCATTTTGCCGCCAAGAAGCTGAAGCCTTACTTTCAAGAGCATCCAATCACTGTGGTTTGCACGGCCCCGCTGGCCGAGATCATTGGGAGCCGAGACGCTTCTGGTTGAGTAGCCAAATGGGCTATAGATCTGGCTCCCTACACCATCCACTACCAGCCCCGCACCGCCATCAAGTCGCAAGCACTGGCCGACTTCCTCATCGACTGGGCTGAGACTCAGTACCTACCGCCAGCGCCCGACTCCACCCATTGGCGGATGCATTTCGACGGCTCCAAGTTGCGCACCAGCCTGGGAGCCGGCGTCGTCCTCACCTCCCCCAAAGGCGACAAGCTCAAGTTTGTGCTGCAGATCCACTTTGCCGCCTCCAACAACATCGCCGAATACGAGACGCTCATCCATGGGCTCCAGCTTGCCAAAGAACTCGGCATTCGCCGGATCCTGTGCTACGGCGACTCCGATTTGGTGGTCCAGCAGTCATCTGGCGACTGGGACGCCAAAGATGCAAACAGGCAAGCTACCGCTTCCTGGTGCAGCAACTCAGCGGATACTTCGAGGGGTGCGAGTTCCTTCACGTGCCAAGAAACGACAACGACCAAGCAGACGCCTTGGCACGAGTCGGCTCCACCCGCCAAGCAATACCATCCGGCGTCGCTCTTGGCGCCTCCTTGCCGCCTATCAAGCCTTCACCAGAATCAGACTCCATCTTCGTGCCGGCTCCTCCCGAAGAAGTCGGATCCGACTCAAGAGCCCCAGCAGACGGCCCAAGAAAATCACAGTTGAAGCCAGCCCGAGGACTTCAGAACCCGGCCCGGGGACTGCGCCAGTCGGCCCGGGGACTTCATCAATCCAGCAATCAACTGCAGACTCCAGCCCGCCGCCTCCCAGCCCAGCCGCCCTTGTCCAAGTCGCAGTGGTGGCGGTTGAAGAAATAACAGCACCCTCATGGGCACAGCCCATCCTCAAGTTTCTAGTGAGCAGAGAGTTGCCAACTGATGAGATCTTGGCTCGGCAAGTGCAACGCCGAGCGGCAGCATACACCATAGTCAACAGAGAGCTGGTCAGGCGCAGTGTCACTGGTGACTACCAGCGCTGCGTAGAGCCAGAACAAGGCCAAGCAATTCTTAGAGACATTCATCAGGGCGAGTGCGGCCACCATGCAGCTTCAAGAGCACTCGTCGCCAAAGCCTTTCGGCACGGTTTCTTCTGGCCGACTGCCCTAGAAGAGGCTAAAGAGTTAGTCCAAAAATGCAATGGGTGCCAGAAGTTCCGATCCAACCCGCTTCAGCCGGCTTCCGCGCTGAAGACAATCCCCATCGCCTGGCCCTTTGCAGTTTGGGGCCTGGACATGGTGGGACCATTCAAGATGGCCCGAGGCGGACTGACTCATCTGCTTGTCGCGGTGGACAAGTTCACCAAGTGGATAGAAGCAAAGCCCATCAAGAAGTTGAACGGTCCAACTGTAGTGACTTTCATTGCCGACATCACGGTGCGGTACGGCATACCACACAGCATCATCACCGACAATGGCACAAATTTCGCCAAAGGTGCCTTGGCCCGTTTATGCGCGACGCAGGTCATCCGACTAGACTTAGCGTCCGTTGCCCATCCACAGTCAAACGGCCAGGTGGAGCGAGCAAACTGCCTCATTCTGTCCAGCATCAAGCCTCGACTAGTCGAACCACTCGAGCGTTCGGCCGGCTGTTGGCTTGAGGAGCTGCCAGCCGTCCTCTGGAGTCTGCGCACGACTCCAAACAAGTCAACCGGATTCACACCTTTCTTCCTCGTCTACGGTGCCGAAACCGTCATCCCGACGGACATAGAGTTCGACTCTCCACGAGTCACCATGTACACCGAAGAGGAAGCTGAAGAAGCATGTCAAGACGATGTCGACCTGCTGGAAGAGGGCCGGCTGTTGGCACTCAGCCGGTCCGGCATCTACCAACAGAGTCTGCGCCGATACTACAACCGGAAGGTCAGGCCAAGATCGTTTCAAGAGGGCGACCTTGTGCTCTGGCTAATTCAGCGAACAGCCGACCAGCACAAGTTGTCTGCACCTTGGGAAGGCCCTTTCAGCATCAGCAAAGTGCTGGGCAACAGCTCCTCCTACCTAATCGACGCTCAGAAGCCTCGAGCGCGCAAGAGGGACGACTCCGGCAAGGAGTCAGAACGGCCATGGAATGCAAATCTTCTCCGAAGATTTTACAGTTAATGCAGTATGTACCACGCTATCCTTTGTATTAAAGTACCAAGACTTCGGGCCCCCGAAACGAGCTCGGGGACTGCCCTTTTTGTTATCTGTATGATAAGAATTATGCCTCCGAGTATGCTACTCTTTGTTATGCCGCTTGGCACCTGGTTCGACTAGTCGGCCTGGGGACTTACCATCTTGCACTATAAAATGCTTCCTGCAGTCGGACAAGTAGTGTGCTGCGCTTAAGCCGTCTCCCGTCGAAAGCCGCAGCTCGCAGAGCGACTGTTGGTAGGCAGAGAATAAGCAAGAACGAGCGCACACACGAAAAATGGCTAAGGACTCAAAGCGTATGCATAGCCCAAGCCGGCTCCCGGCCTCTCTCTGCAGAGCCGACTCTCGAATAGTTGGCTCGCCGCCTTCTATCCCACCTGTTAAAAAACTCTAAAAAGGCGAAGTACTTGCCTTCCCTAAAGTAGCCAAGCATTTGACTTGCGGCAGTCCGCGGAGCGGCTGTCCGCCTGGCAAAGCAGCAACTATGGAAAGTCGGCAAAGGAAAAAGCCAAAAAGAGCAATAAGCAGGGAAAGATAGAAGGCAGATAGATATTTACATAGCAAAGGCCTCTGGCCGAGTTCAAAATACACCCCGCGGGTGGAATTGTGCAAATTAACAAGTTCTTCAAAGACTATGAAAGCAGATAAAGTAAAGACAAGACGGCAGCCTAAGGAGCAGCAGACGGGTTCGGCGGGTCGGCGGAGATGACGGTGTCAGGCGCTGGAGCGGCCTGCTGGGCAGTCTCGGCTTGATCATCTCCGGCGGCAGCCGGCCCGGTTGGACGCGGCTCGTTGCTGGAGGCGCGATCGAGCTGAGGCTGGTTGTCCGCTCTCTCTTCTGGCGCCTCCGTCTCGTCTTCATGCCCCGCCTCGTCTTCCTCCTCGGTGCTGGAGCCGATCACCTCCGCCGAGTCCTCGTCGTAGTCGGGGTTCATCCCAAACCACTCCGGAGGCACCTCCTTGCCTTTCGAGGCCCGCTCAGGAACGAAGACGCTGGTGTCGGTGTAGTCGGCGATCGCCACCGCACGCTCGACGAGGGCGCCTTCCACAGCCGCCAGTTCTGCCTGGGCCTCTGACCGAAACGCGGCCAGCCGGTCCAGGTCCAGCCCTGGATACCAAGCCTTGACGAATTCCAAGGCCCGGCGCACTCCAGCCCGGGCCGAGGAACCCTTCCAAGCCTCTAGACGGCCGGCCGCGACCTCCAGCCAGTCGGCAGTCCGACTGGCAGTGCGCAGAGCCGGCATGCCCGGCCACAGGGCGGAGGTGGCTTGGGCCCCGGCGCGTTGAAGCTGGCGCAGCAGCTGATGGGCCGGTCGCAGACGAGTCTCGACGCTCAGGAGCTACTCGTCGACGGTCAGGGGGGCGTTGGCGGCGATCTCCTCGCCATTCGCCCTCTATGCCTCGCGATCAGCCTCGATGGCTCGATTGACCGCCTGCGAGTGGCCAGGGAAGAAGTCTGCCCAAAACAGAAAGAACAAAAGAGAAAATCAGCAGTCGGCCTGACTTATAGTCAGCGGTTCGAAGAAAGAAAGCAAAGAAACTCACCGTCGACAATGTCCTCGATCTCATGGAAGCCGGAAGTCAGCATCGCCTCCCTGTCAGTCCGGGAGGAGCGCTCCATCTCGAACTCGGCCAGGAGGGTGGTCTCTTTCTTCCCCGCCTCGTCCTGAGCCGCCTTGAGCAGCTCCTTCTGCTCCGCCAACTGCTCGGCCAGGAAGTCGCGCTCTTTGGTGAGCTTGCCGCACTCCTCCTCCTTAGCGCGAAGGGTCGTGCTGACCTCGCCCAACCGTTCCTGAAGAGCGGCATTGGCCTCTGAAAAACAAAGAGAAAAGACGTTAAGTCGTCAACAACAAAGGTCACCGGGAAGATCCGCCCGACCGCCGCGTGATCAGCCCGAATCTCGGGGACTACAGCTGCAGTGCGCCGCGCGCTTCGCCAAAAAGAAGAAGAACTTACTCCGCCTCTCCGATAAGTCGGCAGTCCACTTCTCCAGCCGGTCAACGTTACGGTTGAAGGTGGTGACGCGGAGGTTGTGATACTCCTGTGATAAAAAATCGGACAAAGACAAAATGAGGAACTCACCAGATTGAGTTTCGGGCCGCCTGCGCAGCAGCCGGCCCGAAACTCGAGGACTACACCCAGTGGGTGCGCTGGCTCGCCCCCACAGAGAAGAGCGAGAAGAGACAAAGTCAAAAAAGAAAAACGTACCCGGATAGACGCTCGCGACGCCAAATGCGCCCTGGTGCAGCCCTGGATGGCTTCGCCCTCAGCTCGCAGCTTTGCCTGCACGTCCAGGAGCGCCTGGTTCAGCGGACCGTCGCCGCCCCCTCGCACCCATCCAGTAGGCGCAGCACTTGATGCCTCAGCATCTGGAATGGCCGAGCTGGCGGCGCCGGCTTCCAAGGGGCGTGGCGCCGAGACCGCCTTCGCAAGGCGGCGGCGTGTTGGCGAGGCGACTTGAAGAAGCAGCCTCGCCACCGCCTCGCCCTCAGCCGGCAGCACTGAAGGGCCCGCCGGCTGCTTGCCATGCAGTGGAGGCGGCGGTGGCGGCGAGGCCGTGCCTGATGCGGAGGCCTCGCCACCGTCCTTCTCCACGATGGAGTGCTCCCCGCCGACTTCTCCAGTCTACCCCGTGAACTCCGGGGGCGGCGGCGCGGAGCTCAGCGAGACGACAAGCAGCGCCGACTGGCGGCGCGCGGCCTCCTCTGCCCGCAATTTTGCTGTGGCGGCGGCTTCGGCCTCCTCCAGCTTCTTCTGGGCGGAGGCCGCTGCTTTCTCGGCCTCCGCCTTCTCCAGACGGGCGGCCTCTTCCTCGTCGCGCTTCTCTCGCGCTTTGCGCTCCGTCGCCTCCCGAAGGTCGGTGGCGGGGTCAATCCGCCGAGTGTTGGCGGACGTCTCGGCCGACCCCATGACAGAGGGGACGGCGACCCTCTCAAGAGAAAGAGGGGCCCTGCAGCAGAAAACGGAATGAAAAAGACTCGGAAAAGATCCGTCCAAGGAAGCAAGATAAAAGATAGTCAACACTTACGCAGAGACCAGCGGCGGTTTCTTCACCTCCTTCCGGAAGCGGCTGGCCTTCGCGATCGCCTTCTCCCGCTTGGTCGCGGCGGCCGCCCCCTTGAAATTTTTCGGCCGACCACCAAGCGAACTCGGCGCGGCCCGGCACTTCCTCGCGCCGACTTGACCGGTCAAGCCGGCGGAGGAACTCGCACCTGGATGGCCGGCTTTCTGTTGGCGGCGCAGGACGACCTCGCCATCGGCCTCGTCCTCTGGCCAGTCAGCGAAGGTTGCCGACGGCCGGAGGCCGCCTTCTGCTCCTCCTCCCCCGCCTTCGGCGTCGGCCTCCATCGCCACCGCCCCCAAGTCGGGGTCGTCGATGTCGCTCTCTGCGCGGTCTGGAGCGAACTCGCGGGGCGGCCCGGTGGCGCCGGCTGCAGGCTGGATGAGGGGGTTCTGACTCGAAGAACCAAGAAGATCAGAAGTCGGATTCGGCTATAAATAAGAGTAGAAGACAAAAGACTTGACTTACCACAGGCGGAGGGTTGGCACATGAGTACGGCTCCTTGTCGAACTGCCAGTCTTCCGCGAGCTCACAGTTTGCGATGTGGTTCACCATGTTCGCCACCTCCGTGTGGGGCATCTCCCAGGTGCTCATCCGGCTCGGGTCTCGGCGGTCGCTCATCTGACAGATCAGATGAGGTCGGCCTTGGAGTGGGAGGACTCGGCGCGCCACGAAGGCGGCCAGCAAGTCAGCCCCGACCAGGCCTTTCGACTGCGTCAAGACTCGGAGTCGGGCGATGGCGGCGATGCGGAGAGGAGACAGCGTCTTGGCCCGATTGGACCAGCTGGAAGCCTCCTAGCGGGCGCCCCGCTTCATAGTCTTGGCAGGTTGACCCAGTCGCCTTCCGTGGCGACGTTCTTCACGTAGAAGTACGAGCGTTGCCACATCTTCACCGACTTGATCAGCGCGATGGAGGGGAAGGGGTTGTCGGCGGTCGACCTGCGCATGGCGAGGAAGGCGCCGCACTGGGCCAGTATACCGGCGACGTGCGTTCCGAGCTTCGATTGGAAGAACTCTCCCCACAGCTCGAGGGTGGGGGAACGCCGAGGAAACCCTCGCATAGGATGGCGAAGGCGGCCAGTAGCACCACCGTCTTTGAGGTGAGGTGGTGCGGCTGGAGTCCGTTGAACTCCAAGAACGAGCGGAGGAAGCCGCTCGCCGGCAGGCCCATGCCGCGCATGAGGTGCAAGCGGAATATGACCCGCTCGCCCTCCTCCGGCGCCGGCCTTATCTCCCCCTCCGGTGCAGCGCGGGCTCGCACCAGGTGCGCGCCGGGGAGCCGGCGCGTCCTGTGGAGGTGCTCGATGGCGTCGTCATCCACCCGGGAACCATCCCACGCGCCGGAGCGGACGGCAGAGGCCGCGGCGGAGGAAGAGCTCATCGCTGCAGAGCGGTAGGGTGTGGTGCGGCGAAGGCAGGAAGAAGGAGAGGAAGGAAGAAGCGGGGGAAGCAGGGAAGAACGAGCGCACGCTTCGCCGTCTCGCTCCCCCCGCCTATTTATAGTCTCAAAGGCTGAGAAGCCGATGGGGCGGCGTGGGGATTAACTGCGCGCGAGCCCCCACGCCCCCCAGCCGCAGCGGATCCGTTTGCGTGCCGAGGCGCGGTAGTGGCGGGCCCCACCTAACGGCCTCTCCTGTCGTGCGCGTGGGCAGGCAGACTGCCCTTGCCACGTGGCGCCGCGCGACGGGGCCACGACGGGTGACTGCGGGAAGCATATCAGGCACGCCGCCTGGTTCCCGCCACGACGTTCGAAACACCTCAAGGGGCAAGATGGCCTCGGCGAATCCGATTCCAGCTAGTCAGCTCGAGCGCAACGACCCTCATTGAGTCCGACTCCATCCAGTCGGCCTGAAGGAAGACGGCCATCAAGGCCTGCATCCCCTCTCCTAAAGAATGAAACTGTTGAGGCGCACGACGTACCACCCTCGGAGCCTCACCAGCTTCGGGGACTACTGTCGGAGTAATGGGCAACGGGTAGGCTAACCCGGGTCCCAGAACCTTTCAAGACATCGGGGCAGACTGCGCCCCTCAAGTACCTACGGCGACTCCAAGATAAGCCGAGTCCCGGCGGCGACTCCCGTTCAAGCCGAGTCCCAGAGGCGACTCCCGTTCAAGCCGAGTCCCAGAGGCAACTTCGGGGAAGCCGACTATGGGGAGTCGGCCCGCGACTTCCAACTACCCCGATAATTAAAGGCGGGCATGGCCACAATGCGCCGTACCCGCGGAGATCTCCGCCCGGCGCGGCACTGTTGCCATGCCAGCCCTGACATCAGCCCTTGGGGCAGGGCCTTGTGCCCACGACCACCTGTTTGTACGGCCCGGGGACGATGGGGCCTACCAGCCAGCGAGAGTATTGAAGATGGCAAGAGCGCCGAGAGTCGGACCCGTTGAGAGTCGGCCCCCAGGAGTCGCCGGCCCCCTCCCACGGGCCCCACACGCCATTAACCAGATGCGACCGGGGCATGGCCACAGCGATCGCCCGCCAGGCGGCGGCACTGTTGCCACGATCCACTGACCAAGCCCGCATCATTAGAAGCACGGCTACAATAATCTGTAGCCGGCAAGAACCGCCCGCGGCGGACACAGGCTGACACGCTCGTACAAGGCCAGTCAGCGGGACCCACCAGTCGGCGGGCTCCAGGAGTCGGCGGAGAAGACGGCGCCTGAGAGACAGACGGCTGGGACCCACACCCAGCCGGTTTTACCATTGTAACCCTGGGGGGTAGGCCTATATAAACCCCCCAGGGCACCCATGCAAAGGGTTGGCATCCAGTAGCATTAGACGGATCACATAGGAAGGAGAGATCCAGCCTCTCCCTCTCCTACCTCCAGAAACAGCTCTAGGAGCAAGCTTGTATTCACTTTGCCTTACTGATCATGCGGAGACCCCGCAGAGCAGCAGTAGGGGTGTTATCTCCTCGGAGAGCCATGAAGCTGGGTAAGATCCACCGGCGTGCATGTCTTTGCCTCATCCCGTTTCTAGGCACCGGCGACGTTCTACTCGCCCCCACCATGATAAGCCATCCTTTGGCATATGTCGCACCCAACCCCCGACAGGTTAGTCCCACAAGGAACAAACAAGAATATCCATAGACATAGAGTGATGCACACACAAATGATGTCCATGAAAACATTAGGTTACCTTGTCCCTTGCCTTACCAACATAAGGGTTTGTGACTACTTGAACTAGTGCAAGATATGGAAGTTGATTGCACTTGTCCTTTCCATAATGATATGAGTGAAGAATGTTGGCAGAGTCACCCTCAAGAACACTCTAGTTCTTCTTCTTTGGGATCCACATCATCTTGATCGGAATCCTTGGAGTTGTAGTTGTACTTGATGAAGTAGAACTTGACGTAGTCTTGGGAACCCACTTGACCAAGGCCTTAGGTGCTTCTTCAAATGCATCAATCCCCTCTTGAAACTTGTCCTTGCCTTTGTTCTTGTGGTCTTGTGGTGGAAGATCATCTTGTGCTTGTGTTCCCTTGAAGGAAGTAGGATCATACTTCTCTTGTCGAGGAACAAACTTCGTCTTGGGGTATTAATCTTCTTCCCACTCAACTCCATTGGCATTGAACTTTCGTTCAAAACCAACACCTTGATTCTTCCGGTGCCTTCCTTGCTTGCGTACAATTTCCTCGAATTGCTTACTTCCGGCAAGGCTCTTGTATACACCTTTCTGTATAATTCCATTCAACAAGCTATTTTCTTGCTCAAGTGTAACTTGGCTAAGAGAATCATTAGTGGAATCAAGAGAACTACTAGAAGCAACAATATTGGATTTAGCATTATTATTGTTACTACTAGAGGAAGAATCTTTCTTGTTCTTGTTACTAGACTTGACTTGAGGCATGTAAGTAGATAAGAGTAAACGCTTGGCAATGTAAGAAGAAATTTTCTTACGGAGATCATCATTGATTGCCTTTAAGAACTCATGCTCTTGCTCAAGATTGAGCTTCTCAAAGCATAATTTCTCATGAGCCCTTAAAAGTTCTCAATGATCTTCGAAGATAGTTTCATGAGCTAACTTAAGAGTGTTTAGTTCTTTAGTTAGAAGCTCAATCTTCTCCTTATCATTGTCATTCGTTTTATCTTGATTAGCATGATTAATTGACGTTTCATCATAGTATTCATTACTAGAGTTCTCAATAAGTAAATCATCATCACCTAACAAGTCATCTTCATCACTATTAAAATCAACATACTCGGGGTGTGTTACCTTAGGACCTTTGGCCATGAAGCATCTTCCAATTCCTTCATTTGGTGAATCAAATATGTCGTAGGAGTTGGTTGACACAAGTGCTAGACCGGCAACACCTTCATCTTGAGTATATTCGGAGTCGGAGTGATAGCTTCTCTCGGAGTGATTGTCGGAGTCGGAGCCGGATACCCATTCACCAATATGAGCTTGATGTCTTTGTTTTGGGTAGCTCTTTGATGACTTGTCCTTCCTTTCCAAATCCTTGCTTCTCCATGAGGGTCTTCGTTCATAACGATCATCTCTACTCCTTCTCTCTCTTGGTGGTGATTCTTCTCTTCTACTTCTTCTTTTTGGAGAATCTTCTCTTCTTTTGTAGGGTGCCGTACACTCATTCGAATAGTGTCCGGGTCTCCCACAATTGTAGCAATTGCGCTCTCGGCTAGAAGATATTTTGTCATTGTAGGACCTTGACTTAGAGCTTCTTTCTTTGCTTCTACTCTTGTAGAATTTGTTGAAGTTCTTCACCATTAAGCTCAATTCTTCATTGAAGGTTTGTTTCTCACTTGATGATGTGGAGGCTTCACATGAGGCTTTGTAAGTACCACTTGACTTGTTGTGAAGTTCCTCCTTATCCTTGAGTGACATCTCATGAGCAACAATTCTTCCAATGACTTTCGTTGTCTTGAAAATCTTTATAATTTTGGCATCATTTGGATCAATGTGCACACGGTATCATACTTTCCATCCAATGCTCTTAGGATCTTCTTGATGATGAATTTGTCGGTCATCTCTTCGCTTCCTAAGCCGGCAATCTCATTTGTGATAAGAGCAAGCCTAGAGTACATTTCAGCGACACCTTCACCATCCTTCATCTTGAACATGTCAAGATGAATTTGGAGCACATCCAACTTGGATTCCTTGACGGAGTCGGTACCTTCATGCATATCAATCAAGGTATCCCAAATTTCCTTTGCATTCTCAAGACGGCTGATTTTGTTGAATTCTTCGGGGCACAAGCCGTTGAAGAGGATATCACAAGCTTGAGCGTTGTATTGCAGCATCTTCAATTCATCCGCGCTAGCTTCACGGTTCGGTTCTCTCCCATCAAAGAATTCACCTTGCAAGCCAATACACACAATAGCCCAAACGGCGGGGTTATGTCCAAGAATATGCATTTTCATCTTATGCTTCCAACTAGCAAAATTAGTGCCATCAAAGTAAGGACCTCTACGGTAATAATTTCCCTCGCTAGACGCCATACTCTCCTAGGTTGTGAAACCAAGGCTATGACCACCAAAAGCTATGGAATCAAAGCAAATTGAGACCAAAGCTCTGATACCACTTGTAGGACCTTGAAGTATGTCTAGAGGGGGGCGATTAGACTACTTGACCAATTAAAAACTTAACCTTTCCCCAATTTTAGACTTTGGCAGATTTTAGCTATCTTTGCACAAGTCAAGCAATCTTCACACAATTCAAGCAAGCATGCAAAGAGTATATGAGCAGCAGAATTTAAAGCATGCAACTTGCAAGAATGTAAAGGGAAGGGTTTGGAGGATTCAAACGCAATTGGAGACACGGATGTTTTTGTCGTGGTTCCGATAGGTGGTGCTATCGTAGATCCACGTTGATAGAGACTTCAACCCACGAAGGGTAACGATTGCGCGAGTCCACGGAGGGCTCCACCCATGAAGGGTCCACAAAGAAGCAACCTTGTCTATCCTACCATGGCCGTCGCCCACGAAGGACTTGCCTCACTACCGGTAGATCTTCACGTAGTAGGCGATCTCCTTGCCCTTACAAACTCCTTGGTTCAACTCCACAATCTTGTCGGAGGCTCCCAAGTGACACCTAGCCAATCTAGGAGACACCACTCTCCAAGAAGTAACAAATGGTGCGTTGATGATGAAATCCTTGCTCTTGTGCTTCAAATGATAGTCTCCCTAACACTCAACTCTCTCTCATAGGATTTGGATCTGGTGGAAAGAAGATTTGAGTGGAAAGCAACTTCGGGAAGGCTAGAGATCAAGATTCATATGGTAGGAATGGAATATCTTGGCCCAACACATGAGTAGGTGGTTCTCTCTCAGAACTGGTAAGTTGGAAGTGTAGGTTTGTTTTGATGGCTCTCTCCACGAATGAAGAGGAGGTGGAGGGGTATATATATCCTCCACAAAAATCTAACCGTTACACACAATTTACCAAACTCGGTGGGACCGAATCAACAAACTCGGTCGGACCGATTAAGCAAATCTAGTGACCGTTAGGATTTTCGATGGGACCGACATGCAACTCGGTATGACCGATATGGTTAGGGTTAGGGCATAACGTAATCTTGGTGAGACCGATTACACAAACTCGGTGAGACCAATTTGGGTAATTAGCTAACCAGAGAGTTGGTCAGGTAAACTCGGTGGGACCGATTCGCTCTTTTCGGTGAGACCAAAATGCTACGAAAGGGAAACAGAGAGTTTACATCGCAATCTCGGTGGGACCGAGCGCTCACTTCGGTTAGACCGAAACGTTACGAAGGGAAACAGAGAGATTACAATCCCATCTCGGTGAGAACGAGATCCCTATCGGTGAGACCGATTTGCCTAGGGTTTGTGGAAGTGGCTATGACATTTGAACTCGGTGGCGCCGGATAGAAAGAATCGGTGGGACCGATTTTGACTTTGGGTTTAGGTCATATGTGGATGTGAGAAAGTAATTGAGGGTTTTTTGAGCATATCACTAAGCACTTGAAGCAAGAGGCTCATTAAGCAACACATCATCCCTCCTTGATAGTATTGGCTTTTCCTATAGACTCAATGTGATCTTGGATCACTAAAATGTAAAACGTAGAGTCTTGAGCTTTTGAGCTTGAGCCAATCCTTTGTCCTTAATATTTTGAGGAATCCACTTTCATCATCTATGCCATGCCATTCATTGAGCTTCCCTAAAATATTTGTCTTGGAATAGCATTAGCTCAATGAACTATATGTTGTTATGAATTACCAAAACCACCTAGGGATAGTTGCACTTTCAGCTAGCTTGCCCATCCTCTTGCTCGTCATGCTCGAAGTCTGGCTGAGCAGGATTGTTTTTGTCTTTGGCGCCATCCGGATTGTTATCTCTTGTGCCAGTATCAAATTTTTGCTATGTCGGCGCTTTGAGCGGCGCCGATGACGCCGGTGTCTATATTGCTTCCCCAAGGTGTTATCTTTCGTTGACCCATCGCCATTGCTTTCTTTAGGGGTGTCCACCATATAAATATCATATGATGAGGTGGTAGTCTAGCGCCCTATAGGCGGTGGTCCCTGTTCTTCTCCTGCATCGTTGTCCATACCGTCGATGTCTTCGGACTCGAAGTCAAGCACGTTGGTTAAGTCATCGACAGTGGCTATAAAGTGGGTGGTGGGTGGGGGAAAATTTCTTCATCGGCCGCTCCCCACTCAAGCCGGACATAGTTCGGCCAAGAATCTCCTGACAATTAAAGAGACCTTAATGAGTTCAGCACATTACCCAAGGGCGAGTGCTGCAAAATATCCGGGGCGGTGAACTCCATGACGGGTGCCCAATCCGATTCGATAGGCATGGGCGCACGCGGTTCGGATCCTACAGCCGGAGACGAGTCTGGGGGTCCGAAGACACCACCCTCACAGGAGGTGGGATCAATGTTCGGCTCCGACACCGATGAATGTGCGGCTTTTGTGGCGGGGCCCATCCACTCGTCCTCAGAAGGCACGATCTGCTCCGGATTGATTCCCGGTGCCCCTGTAGGTGCGATCTCCCGAATACTGTCTAACGGCAGATCAAAGTCATGCCCGTCATGACCGTGCGGCGCACCCATCATGGGCTCGAATCCGTCGAAGATCAAGTCTCTGCGGATGTCGGCAGTATAGTTTAAGCTTTCGAACCTGACCTGACGGCCAGGGGTGTAGCTATCGATCTGCTCCAGATAGCCAAGCGATTTGACCCGCAGTACGAAGCCACCGAATACGAAGATCTGTCCGGGGAGGAAAACCTCCTTCTGGACCGCATCATTGAAGATGATCGAAGGGGCCATCAAGCCTTACAGCCATGGTACAGCGGAACTCTCAATGAAAGCACCAATGTCGGTGTCAAAACCGGCGGATCCCGGGTAGGGGGTCCCAAACTGTGCGTCTAAGGCTAATGGTAACAGGAGGCAGGAGACACGATGTTTTACCCAGGTTTGGGCCCTCTCGATGGAGGTAATACCCTACTTCCTGCTTGATTGATCTTGATGATATGAGTATTACAAGAGTTGATCTACCACGAGATCATAGAGGCTAAACCCTAGAAGCTAGCCTATGATTATGATTTTTGTTGTCCTATGGACTAAACCCTCCGGTTTATATAGACACCGGAGGGGGTTAGGGTTACACATAGTTGGTTACAGAGAAGGAAATCTACATAATCCGATTATCCAAGCTTGCCTTCCACGCAAAGGAGAGTCCCATCCGGACACGGAACAAAGTCTTCAATCTTGTATCTTCATAGTCCAACAGTCCGGCCAAAGTATATAGTCCGGCTGTCCGAGGACCCCTTAATCCAGGATTCCCTCAATGGCCTCAGCAACGCTTCTAGGGTTTCGCACGGAACGCCTCTCTAACGAATCTCCGACGTCCGGACTGCCTCTCTCATGAATGTCAAACAAGGGATTTAACTAGATGGAGCCATTCTGGATGTGCAAAAAAAGTCCCTATTTTTCCCGATCTCATCTACCCTTCTATATGTCATGTTGTCTCATGTCAAAGGATTCAGTACTTTGACACAAGAGAAAGTGCACATATAGAATGGTTGATGAGATTAGAAAAAAATAGGGATCAACTTAACTATGCACATCCATAATGGGGGCATTCTTGATAAATCTCTTATAAATCTCGAGAGAGTTTGGCGGGTAGGGGCGGAAGGGGGTACGAGATCGACAATGTTTTTTCCATGGTTTGGGTGTCCTCGAGAGTTGGTCGAGCGAGAGGTTGTTGATCGACGTCCCCTTGTCGACCTCTCGGCGATCCTCGACCCTCGACCCCTCGACGACCCACGACCCACATCCCCTCGGCGACCCTTGACCCTCTACCTTAGTTCCGATCGTCGACCACTCGGATTCTCTTAACCTTTAAGGGATTTAACAAGATGGCGCCATCCTGGATGTGCAGAAAATGGTCCATATTTTTCCTGATCTCATCTACCCTTCTATATGTCATGTTGTCTAGTGTCAAAGGATTCAAGAAAATCATTGCTTCATCATTTGCCGACAGTAATAGGCGCATAATGGTACAAAGCTCTCCAAAATTGTTTTGGAATGGAGTTCCGGACTAGATAATTAGCTTTTTGGTACGAAGTTCAGCAAGAACCTTTCGAATATCGCTATTTGGAAGGCCTTTGCTGAAATTCGTACCAAAAAGCGAACCATTCTATCAGGAACTCCGTTCCAAAACAACTTTGAAGAGCCCGGTGTTAGTTACCCCACATCTCTCATATACTACCATATGGTACTATATATAATATTTTATTATTTTAAATATGTTTATATATTATATGTAAGATATTTCAAAGCAGCATATATAAAAAAATTGCATATGAGCCCATAGTTTTTGTTATATTTGTGAAATACGTACATATTTATGCGTAAAAAAGAGCATACTCAAAACATGGTACATACTACCTAAAAAATAGTATATATACTATCTAATCATCATTATATACTACATATTATACGTACATACTCACGGTTTCGATAGATACTACATATAACATACAAAACACAAGTGGTGGTAACTACCTTGCTTGTAGGAAACATTTGTCTCTCTCTCTCTCTCTCTCTCTCTCTATATATATATATATATATATATATATATATATATATATATATATATATATATATATATATATATATATATATATATATATATGACATCAGAAAAAATGGATCAACTTGTGCACATCTATAATGGGGGCATTCTTGTTAAACGGAGATCCTCGACCCCTAGACGACCCTCAACCCTCGGCGAGCCTCGACCCTCGACCCCTCGACGACCCTCGACCCTCGACCCTCGACGACCCTCGACCCCGCGACAACCCACGACCCTCGACGCCCTCGACGTACCCTCGACGCCCTCGACGACCCTCGTCCCCTCGGCCACCGTCGACCCTCTACCCTAGTTTCCGACACCCTAGTTCCTGACACCCTCGTTCCCAATAAAAAATTAGGAGAGGAAGAAGAAGAAAAAATAGAGTAGAATAAGAAGAAGAAATAATAGAAGGAAAAAAAGAAGAAGAGAAAAGAGGAGAAGAAGAAGGAATAGAGGAGAAGAAGAAAAAAGTAGAAAATTTTCTACTTTTTTCTTCTTCTCATCTATTCCTTCTTCTTCTCCTCTTTTTTTATTCTTTTTTCTTCTTCTTATTTATTTGTCATCTTCTTCCTCTCCTCTTCTTCTCCTTCTTCTTCTCCTTCTTCCTCTTCTTATTATTTTCCTTTTTCTTCTCCTTCCTTCTTCCTTCTTCCTAGATAAAACTTTTCTAAAAATGTAACTTTTGCATATATAAAAGTTTTTCTTCTTCTTGCTTCTTCCTAGCTAGATATTAAAACTTTTTCTAAAAATGTAACTTTTGCATATATATATAACTTTTTCTTCTTCTTCCTTCTTCATTCTCTTCCTTCTTCCTAAATATATAAAGCTTTTCTAAAAATGAAACTAACCTAAAATGCACTAAATCAGAGAACATACATAGATAAAACTTTTCTAAAAATCTAACTTTTGCATATATTAACATATATACATAGAGAACATACAGACATATATATATATTTTTTTATAAAAATGCAGAAAACAAATCATACATATAATCACACATATACATATAATGAACAAAAAATCAGGACATATAATCTTATATACACTCATACATATAATCACACATATACATATAATCTAAAATAATATTATATATATGAAAACAGAGAGGAAGGCCGGCCGGACCGAACGTGGCGGCGGCGCACGGACGGGGCAGGGCGTGGTCGGGGCGACAGTGATGGGGTCGGGCAGGGCGGTCAAGGTGTAAGCGGCGACAGGTCGGGCAGGACGGCGCCTGGCGATGGCGACAGTGTCGGGCAGGGCAGGCGCGGCGGCGGCGACGGTGTTGGGGCAGGGGCGGCGCGGCGACGGTGTTGGGGGCGAGGTTCAGCGACAAGGAGGAGGCCGACGGCGGGGAGGCGACGGCGCAGTCCGGCAGCCTAGCGGCGTCGAGGTGGTTGTGGAGACGCCGGGGGAGAGGAGAGATCGAAGGACAAATTGAACGGAAAACTGCTAAGTGTTGTTTATATAGGCACACCTTTGGTCCCGGTTCGTGGCACCAACCGGGAACAATGCACCCCTTTAGTCCCGGCTGGTGCCACCAACCGGACCAAAGGTCAAATTCCAGCAGCCCAAAGGGCGGGAAAAGGAGACCTTTGGTCCCGGTTGGTGCCACCAACCGGGACTAAAGGGGGGCATTGGTACCAGTTCATGGCACCAACCGGGACCAATGCCCCCCTTTTGTCCCGGTTGGAGCCACCAACTAGGACCAAAGGCCATGTGCTGGTGCCCGTCGGCAAAATGTTTAGTCCCACCTCGCTAGTTGAGAGGGGCTTGGAGTGGTTTATAAGCCCCACTCCCGCTGCTCTCTCGATCTCCTCTCCAATGCAGGCTTACGGGCCTAATCTGACACAGATGTGCCTGTGGGCCTACTAGGCCTTTTGCGGGCCCATGGTTGGGTTTCTAGTCGTATTCAGGCCGTGGTAGCCTAGTAGGTGGCATTTTTTATTTTTTTTTGTTTTTTGCATTATTTATTTTCTTTCCTTTTTTGCTTTCTTTTTTTAATTCTTTTTGCTTTTAGGTAATAAAAATTATAACCTTTCTGTTAGTGTCATTTATTTTCCAATTTGAATAATTTAAATTTGAGTTTTTTGAAATTTTTGTGAATCACTAGTTTTTGAATAACTTTACTATAAAAATAGATTTTTGAGTGATTCTTTTTCATGCTATTTAATATTAATGTGTTTTATCATTATATTCAAAAACAGATTTTGTTATTTTAGTTTGTAACAAAAAATTCTTTCTGATAATTCTTTTTGCTATTAAAGTTTCTAACAAAAAAATTCTTTATGAAAATCCCTTTTGCTTTTAATGTTTTGAACAGAAAATACTTTGATAATTTTGGTTGCATAAATTTTATATAATTTTAGTTTCAATAATACTAGAGGTTTAAAAGTTTTTTGAGTTGATTCCTTTTGCTATTGGAGTTCTATAAAAGCTTTTTAGTTGATTATTTTTTCTATTGAAGGATATTATAGTTTTGTTTTAGTTGATCATAATAGAATATTTTAATTGATTATTTTAGTTCATTCTTTTTGCTATTAGTTCATTCTTTTTGCTATTAGTTCATTCTTTCAGCTAAATGACCCTTAAATTGAAAAGCACTACAAATGAACTCTGGAAAGGTTCAAAGTTGGCATGGTATCATCATTTCACCCACATAGCATGTGCTAAAAAGTTGAGAGGGTTACGACAAAAACTGGATGCACTTCGTGTACAAAACAGACAATCTCTTTGGAAGTATCAGGGTTTCGAACGAAAACTCATCTGTTACAAAAGGATTTCATTTGTTCACATGTAACTGCAATGATATTCTAGATCAAAGGCATCATCATAATAATTGTGGATAGAAAGTCTACACTTTTTCTTCGCTTGTGTCCTTTGCTTGTTGCGCCGTAACCATGGATAATCTTCATCGTTTAACAAGGTGCTTGGGTCAGCCTTGACTTTGAAGGGAGGAATTTCATGAAACTTTTCATAATCTTCAGACATGTCTGTCTTGACCTCCAATCCCACGATGTCTCTTTTTCCTGAAAGAACTATGTGGCGCTTTGGCTCATCGTATGATGTATCCGCTTCCTTATCTTTTCTTTTTCTTAGTTTGGTAGACATGTCCTTCACATAGAAAACATGCACCACATCATTGACTAGGACGAATGGTTCATCTGTGTACTCCTGATTGCTCCGATCCACTGTTGTCATTCCGTATTGTGGGTCTACATGTACCCCGCCTCCTGACAGATTGATCCATTTGCACTTAAACAAAGGGACCTTGAAATAATGCCCATAGTCAAGTTCTCATATGTCCACTATGTGACCATAATATGTGTCCTTTCCCCTCTTGGTTGTTGCATTAAAGAGGACACCACTTTTTTGGATGGTTCTCTTTTGATCTTGGGTGATCGTGTAAAATGTATTCCCATTTACCTCGTACCCTTTGTAAGTCATTACAGTCGAAGATGGTTCCCTCGCCAACAAGTACAACTCATCAGAAATAGTGTTGTCACCCCTGAGACGTGTTTGCATCCAACTCCCGAAACTCCTGATGTGTTCACATATAATCCAGTCGTCACAATGGTCTGGATGTTTGGAGCGCAGAATGTTCCTGTGTTCATCGACATACGGGGTCACCAAGGTAGAATTTTGTAGAACTGTGTAGTGTGCTTGAGACCAAGAATACTGATACGTCCATTTTGCATCATGCTTTTATATCGATATTTATTGCATTATGGGCTGTTATTTCACGTTATGTCACAATACTTATGGCTATTCTCTCTTATTTTACAAGGTTTACATGAAGAGGGAGAATGCCGGCAGCTAGGATTGTGGGCTGGAAAAGGAGCAAATATTATAGACCTATTCTGCATAGCTCCAAAAGTCCCGAAACTCCACAAAAGTCATTTTTGGATTTAATAAAAAATACTAAGCAGAAGAAATACCAGAGGGGGCCCACACCCTGTCCACGAGGGTGGGAGCGCGCTCTACCCCCCTGGGCGTGCCCCTGCCTCGTGTGCCCCCTGGCAGCCCTCCGGCGGCCGTCTTCTGCTATATGAAGTCTTTTACCCTGGAAAAAATCATAAGCAAGCTTTCGGAATGAAACTCTGCCGCCACGAGGCGGAACCTTGGCGGAACCAATCTAGGGCTCTGGCAGAGCAGTTCTGCTGGGGAAACATCCCTCCGAGAGGGGGAAATCATCACCATCGTCATCACCGTCGATCCTCTCATTGGGAGGGGGTCAATCTCCACCTACATCTTCACCAACACCATCTCCTCTCAAACGCTAGTTCATCTCTTGTATCCAATCTTTGTACCTAAACCTCAGATTGGTACCTGTGGGTTGCTAGTAGTGTTGATTACTCCTTGTAGTTGATGCTAGTTGGTTTATTCGGTGGAAGATCATATGTTCAGACCCTTAATGCATATTAATGCCCCTCTGACTATGAACATGAATATGCTTTGTGAGTAGTTATGTTTGTTCCTGAGGACATGGGAGAAGTCTTGCTATAAGTAGTCATGTGAATTTGGTATTCGTTCGATATTTTGATGAGATGTATGTTGTCTCTCCTCTATTGGTGTTATGTGAATGTCAACTACATGACACTTCACCATTATTTGGGCCTAGAGGAAGGCATTGGGAAGTAATAAGTAGATGATGGGTTGATAGAGTGACAGAAGCTTAAACCCTAGTTTATGCGTTGCTTCGTAAGGGGCTGATTTGGATCCACATGTTTCATGCTATGGTTAGGTTTACCTTAATACTTATTTTGTAGTTGTGGATGCTTGCAATAGGGGTTAATCATAAGTGGGATGCTTGTCCAAGAAAGGGCAGTACCCAAGCGCCGGTCCACCCACATATCAAATTATCAAAGTAACAAACGTGAATCATATGAGCGTCATGAAAACTAGCTTGACGATAATTCCCATGTGTCCTCGGGAGCGCTTTTATCCATATAAGAACTTGTCCAGGCTTGTCCTTTGCTTCAAAAAGGATTGGGCCACCTTGCTGCACCTTATTTACTTTCATTGCTTGTTACTCATTACAAATTACCTTATCACAAAACTATCTGTTACCGATAATTTCAGTGCTTGCAGAGAATACCTTACTGAAAACCGCTTGTCATTTCCTTTTGCTCCTCGTTGGGTTCGACGCTCTTACTTATCGAAAGGACTATGATAGATCCCCTACACTTGTGGGTCATCAAGACTCTTTTCTGGCGTCGTTTCCGGGGTGTGAAGCGCCTTTGGTAAGTGGAACTTGGTAAGGAAAAATTTATATAGTGTCACTTGTTACTATGGAACATAATCCTTTGAGGGGCTTGTTCGGGGTATCTTCACCCTGACCAGTAGAGCAAAGAGTTGCTCCTCAACCTACCAAACCTACTAAAAATGTCTACTTTGAAATACCTTCGGGTATGGTGGAGAAAATGCTAGCTAGTCCCTTTACTGGAGATGGAACATCGCATCCTGATTTACACCTAATCTATGTGGATGAAGTTTGTGGATTATTTAAGCTTGCAGGTATGCCCGATGACGTTATCAAGAAGAAGGTATTCCCTTTATCTTTGAAGAGAGATGCATTGACATGGTATATGCTATGTGATGATATGGGATCATGGGACTACAAACGGTTGAAATTGGAATTTCACCAGAAGTTTTATCCTATGCATCTTGTTCATCGTGATCGTAATTATATATATATAATTTTTAGCCTCGCGAAGGAGGCATCACTCAATCTTGGGGGAGGCTTAAGTCAGTGTTATATTCATGCCCCAATCATGACCTCTCAAGAGAAATGATTATTCAAAATTGTATGCTCGGCTTTCTCTCAACAATCACTCCATGCTCAATACTTCTTGTACTAGTTCCTTTATGATGAAGACTATTGAATTCGGATGGGATTTACTGGAAAGAATTAAACGCAACTCTGAAGATTGGGATATCGACGAAGATAAGGAGTCAGGTATGACACCTAAGTTTGATTGTGTTAAATCTTTTATGGATACCGATGTTTTCCATGAATTTAGCACCAAATATGGACTTGACTCTAAGATAGTAGCTTCTTTCCATGAATCATTTGCTACTCATGTTGACCTCCCTAAGGAGAGGTGGTTTAAATATAATCCTCCCACTGAAGTAAAAGTAGTTGCACCTATTAAAGTTGAAGAAAAGACTATCACTTATAATGATCCAATTGTTGCTGCTACTTATATTGAGAAACAACCTTTCCCTGTTAGGATAAAGGATCATGCTAAAGATTCAACTGTGGTTCGTAAGAGTAATACTAGAACATATACACCACCTGAGCAAATTAAAGTTGAACCTAGTATTGCTATGGTTAAAGATCTCTTGGCTAATAATATTAATGGGCATGTTATTTATTTCTGTGATGCAGCTGCTAGAATTGCTAGACCCGATGCTAAGAAACATAGACCTGTTGTTGGCATGCTTGTTATTTTTGTTAAAATAGGAGATCATTGTTATCATGGCTTATGTGACATGGGTGCTAGTGCTAGTGCAATACCTCATTCCTTATACAATGAAATTATGCATGATATTGCACCTGCTGAGATAGAAGAAATTGATGTTACAATTAAGCTTACCAATAGAGATACTATTTCACCAATTGGGATTGTTAGAGATGTTGAAGTCTTGTGTGGGAAATTTAAATACCCTGCTGATTTTCTTGTTCTTGGTTCCCCACAAGATGACTTTTGTCCCATTATATTTGGTAGACCCTTCTTGAACACTGTTAATGCTAAGATAGATTGCGAAAAGGATGTTGTTACTATTGGTTTGGGGGATATGTCTCATGAGTTTAATTTTGCTTCGTAGACAACCCCATGATAAAGAATTTCCTAGTTAAGGATGAAATTATTGGTCTTGCTTCTATTGCCATGCCTCCTAATGATCCTTTAGAACAATATTTGCTAGACCATGAAAATGATATGTTTATGAATGAAAGAAGGGAGATAGATGAAGTATTCTTTAAATAGGGACCTATTTTGAAACACAACTTGCCTGTTGAAATCCTAGGGGATCCTCCTCCACCCAAGGGTGATCTCGTGTTTGAGCTTAAACCATTACCTGATACTCTTAAATGTTCTTATCTTGATGAAAAGAAGATATATCCTATTATTAGTGCTAACTTTCAGAGCATGAAGAGGAGAGATTATTGAACTCTGAAGAAGCACCGTGCTGCTATTGGATATACTCTTGATGATCTTAAGGGCACTAGTCCCAATTTATGTCAACACAAGATAAATTTGGAGAAAGACGCCAAACCAGTTATTGATCACCAACGACGGTTAAATCCCAAGATGAAAGAAGTGGTAAGAAAGGAAATACTAAAGCTCCTCGAGGCAGGTATAATTTATCCCGTTGCTGATAGTCAGTGGGTAAGCCATGTCCATTGTGTCCCTAAGAAGGGAGGTATTACCGTCGTTCCTAATGATGAAGATGAGTTGATCCCGCAAAGAATTGTTACAGGTTATAGGATGGTAATTGATTTCCGCAAATTAAATAAAGCTACTAAAAAGGATCATTACCCTCTGCCTTTTACTGATCAAATGCTAGAAAGATTATCTAAACATACATATTTTTGCTTTCTGGATGGTTATTCTGGCTTCTCTCATATACCTGTGTCAGCGAAGGATCAATCTAAAACTACTTTTACTTGCCCTTTTGGTACTTTTGCTTATAGACGTATGCCTTTTGGTTTATGTAATGCACCTGCCACCTTTCAAAGATGCATGATGGCTATATTCTCTGACTTTTGTGAAAAGATTTGTGAGGTTTTCATGGATGATTTCTCTATTTATGGATCTTCTTTTGATAACTGCTTGAGCATCCTTGATCGAGTTTTGCAGAGATGCGAAGATACTAGTCTCGTCTTTAATTGGGAGAAGTGCCACTTTATGGTTAATGAAGGCATTGTCTTGGGGCATAAAATTTCTGAAATAGGTATTGAAGTTGATAAAGCTAAGGTTGATGCTATTGAAAAGGTGACGTGTCCCAAGGACATTGAAGGTATAAGAAGTTTCCTTGGTCATGCCGGTTTTTATAGGAGGTTCATTAAGGACTTCTCTAAAATCTCTAGGCCTCTGACTAATCTCTTACAAAAATATATTCCTTTTGTCTTCGATGACGATTGTGTAGAAGCATTTGAAATACTTAAGAAAGCTTTGATTTCTGCACCTATTGTTCAGCCACCTGATTGGAATTTACCCTTTGAAATTATGTGTGATGCTAGTGATTATGTTGTAGGTGTTGTTCTAGGACAAAGAGTTGATAAGAAACTAAATGTTATTCAATATGCTAGTAAAACTCTAGACATTTCCCAGACAAATTATGCTACTACCAAAAAAGAATTCTTAGCAGTTGTATTTGCTTGTGATAAGTTCAGACCTTATATTATTGATTCTAAAGTAACTATTCACATTGATCATGCTGCTATTAAATATCTTATGGAAAAGAAAGATGCTAAACCTAGACTTATTAGATGGGTTCTCCTACTACAAGAATTTGATTTGCATATTATTGATAGAAAGGGAGCTGAGAACCCCGTTGCAGACAACTTCTATAGGTTAGAGAATGTTCTTGATGACCCACTACCTATTGATGATAGCTTTCCTGATGAACAAATAGCTATCATAAATGCTTCTTGTACTGCTCCATGGTATGCTGATTATGCTAATTATATTGTTGCTAAATTTATAACACCTAGTTTCACATACCAGCAAAAGAAAAAGTTTTTCTATGATACATTACTTATGGGATGACCCACACCTTCATAAAGAAGGAGTAGATGGTGTTATTAGAAGTTGTGTACCTGAGCATGAACAGGAACATATCCTACGCAAGTGTCACTCCGAGGCATATGGAGGACACCACGCTGGAGATAGAACTGCACATAAGGTACTGCAATCCGGTTTTTATTGGCCTACTCTCTTCAAGGATGCCCATAAGTTTGTCTTGTCTTGTGATGAATGTCAAAGAATTAGTAATATTAGTAGACGTCAAGAAATGCCTATGAATTGTTCTCTTGTTATTGAACCATTTGATGTTTGTGGCTTTGATTATATGGGACCGCTTCCTTCCTCTAATGGGTATACACATATTTTAGTTGATGTTGATTACGTTACTAAGTGGGTAGAAGCTATTCCAACTAGTAGTGTTGATCATAACACCTCTATTAAGATGCTTAAAGAAGTTATGTTTTCGAGGTTTGGAGTCCCTAGATACTTAATGACTGATGGTGGTTCACATTTTATTCATGGTGCTTTTCGTAAAATGCTTGCTAAGTATGATGTTAATAATAGAATTGCATCTCTATATCACCCATAGTCTAGTGGCCAAGTAGAATTGAGTAATAGAGAGCTCAAATTAATTTTGCAAAAGACTGTTAATAGATCTAGAAAGAATTGGTCCAAGAAATTTGATGATGCATTATGGGCTTACAGAACTGCATATAAGAATCCTATGGGTATGTCTCTATATAAAATGGTTTATGGAAAAGCTTGTCATTTACCTCTCGAACTAGAACATAAACATATTGGGTCATTAAAGAGCTCAATTACGATTTCAAACTTGCCAGTGAGAAGAGGTTATTTGACATTAGCTCACTTGATGAATGGAGAACTCAAGCCTATGAGAATGCCAAACTGTTTAAAGAAAAAATTAAAAGATGGCATGACAAAAGGATACAAAAGCGTGAGTTTAATGTAGGTGATTATGTGTTGCTTTTCAACTCTCTTTTACGATTTTTTGCAGGAAAAGTTCTATCTAAATGGGAAGGCCATTGCGTTATCGAGGAGGTCTATCCTTCCGGTGCCATAAACATCAACAACTTCGAAGACTCAAATCCAAAGGTGGTGAATGGTCAAATAATCAAACATTATATCTCATGTAATCTAATAAATGTTGAAACTAATGTTATTGAAACCGTAACCCCGGAGGAATACATAAGGGACGCTTTCCAGAATGTTTCAGACTCCAAAAAGGAATAGGTATGTGGTATGGTAAGTAAACCGACTCCAAAACAGTTCTAATAGAAATTTTTCTCTGTTTTGGAATATTTAAGAAAATAGGAAAATAAGAAGTAGTCCGGGAAGGACACGAGGCATCCACGAGGGTGGAGGGCATGCCCTACCCCCCCCCCCCTCGGGCGCGCCCCCCTGCCTCGTGGGCACCTCGTCTACTCACCGGACTCCATTTTCTTGCACGATACTTCTTCTGGTCGGTAAAAATTAATTATATAATCTCCCGAAAGTTTTGACCACAGTATCATGCAAATATCCTCCATTTTTTTTTCGAGCTGCTTCTGTCGCAGATTTAGAGCAAGATGTCTTCTCAAGAGTTAGTCGGGGAGAGTCGGGTGTCTCATCCGACGCTAGATCCAGGAGCAAACAGCGATGCTTATCACATTGGGCCATCAACGGAGGATGAGATGGAGGCCAACTTGAAAAGGATAGATGCCATGGAGGAGGATCAAGAAGTTACCTCTCGTTTCCAAGACGGATTCACGATGGGGGAACTACAGAGCTCAGCCATTCCAAACTCAGTTATCCCTTCCAATGTTAAATTTCTTTCTTATGAAAATATGAAAAAGAGTGTCACTTGTTCTCCAGCAGCTATGCAAAATCCATGGGTGAAAGGAGCCTTAGCCGTCACGGGTATGCTCCACAAGGAAAACATGGACCTCAAGCAGTAGGTCAATAAGCTCGAGGAGGAGAATCGTATCCTGAGGGGCATTATCGCCAAGAAGATCACACCACCACTACCGAAGAGGGAGATATAAACACATGGGTCTGGGCACTCCCCTTGGCAACTGCCAAGCTTGGGGGAGGTGCCCCGGTATCGTATCACCATCACACCCCCTATCTTTACTGTTTTTCTTAGTTCGATCCTTTTAGTAATATCTTGATCTAGTAGAATAAAGTTTTGGTATGATTTAGTTTTTGAGTTTTGCCTTATGATCCCTCTATGTAATCGAGTGCTTGAGCTATATAATAAAGATTATTGTTGAGTTAAGGGCTTTGCTATCTTGCTATGATCTTGAGGGAATAAAAGAATAAAAAGAAATAAAAGAGATCATATTGATCTTATGGAGAGTAATGACTTCACATAAAGAGTATGATGATTAAAAGTTGTTGAGAGTTGGCAAACATAGTTTTGGCCATCGTTGCAATTAATAGAAAGTAATAAAGAAAGAGAGGTTCCCACATATAAATGTACTATCTTGGACATCTTTTATGATTGTGGGCACTCATTAAAATATGACATGCTAAAGAGTTGATGTTGGACAAGGAAGACAACGTAATGGGTTATGTTTTCTCATATCCGAATCAAAGTATATTGTCATGTATCATCCAACATGTTGATCTTACCTTTCCCTCTCATGCTAGCTAAATGCCTTGCACCAAGTAGAGATACTACTCACTAGTAGAAAAAGGGTCAAACGTGCAGCACATTAGTGCCGGTTTGTATTAGAGCCGGCACTAATGTATACATTAGTGCCGGTTCCAACGGCTAGCCGGGCCGCTCTCATTAGTACCGGTTCGTGGCTAACCTTTAGCACCGGTTCGTGCTACGAACCGATACTAATGAGGGTGGTGGCAGGATGTTGTTAGTCTGGGCCCCCTCCAGCACCTTTAGTACCGGTTCGTGCCACGAACCGGTACTATAGGTCGACGTACATAAACCCTTCGTCCACCCGAGCCACTCTGTTCTTCCCCTTTCCCCTCACTTCTCCTCTGTTCTTCCCTTTCCTCGAGCTCCTCACAAATTTTGCCCAAAATTTGTCAAGATTTGAAGGCCCCCATCCATTCAAATGATCACAAAGGTTAGCAACTTTGTCCTTTCAACTCTCATTGCTAGATTAGCTCTTCCCATGCTTTGTATAGTTACTAATTTGTGAGTTTAGTAATTTGGGAGGAAATATATATATGTGCTAGTATTTGATTTATATGCAATTTGAGGTCAAAAATAACACTTAGTTTGCATATGTAGGTGTGGTTTACTTAGTGCCTCCTAAATCTCCATCGTAACCACCGCCGATCGCCGCACCGTCCGTCACGGCACCACCTTGTGGTGAGCCTCTTGTTCATGAAATTTTATATAAAAATTGATGTTTGTGTGATTTGGATATATAGTTAATCATGTAATAATTATCTTACCCGTCGTTGTTCGTTATACATAGTGCCATGGTTTTGATATCCGCCCCGTCGGCCCTCGTCCTTGTTATGATTCGGATGTGGTATATTCTCTTTTAAAACTATTAGTTGCATTTCGTGTTTATGACAAATTATGCCCATCAAGTTGACATAGATATTTTTATCTAGGAGGTATGTGAACGGAAATTCCAACCGACCCTATTGTCGAGAGGTTAAATTTAGTTGAAAGAGAAAACGAGTACTTGAAAGAAAAATTGAAAAGAATTGAGGGGAGAAGATGGAATTGAGTTGCATGTTGCCGACGTCGTCGATGATCACAAGATCAAGATGGAGAAAATGCGCTTGAAGAATAGAAAGATTAGAAAATATGCCATCGATAGTGAGGCTTGGTATCATTATGCTGTTGGATCAATTGTTACCTTAGTTGCGATCTTGATCGCATTTGTTGTTGCATTTAAATGCTTTAGCTAGAGAGTTATTTGTTTGTTGCATTTAAGTGTTGTATGAACTTTATGTATGAACTTGTATTAATTTGGTCTATTCAATGTTGTGTAATGAAAACGAGCCGGCAATGGATGTACGATGACCGATGCTCTCCCCAGTTCGTTGAGGGCGTGCATACTTTTCTGCTTGCGGTTGAGGCAAACAAGCAGGCGGATGGTTTTATGCCTTGTCCATGTGTTGGCTGTAAGAATGGTCACAATTACTCTACGTCAAGAACCATTCACGTCCACCTGTTTGAGTCCGGTTTCATGCCCCACTATAATGTTTGGACCAAGCACGGAGAAAGAGGGGTTATGATGGAAGATAATGAAGAAGAAGAGGACGACGACAGCTATCTTGGCCATGGGTTCCCTGAATACGATGATACTACAATGGGGGAAGAAGCTGAGCCGGTAATGCGCGAAGCAGCTGAGCCGGCAATGCGGGAAGAAGCCGAAGAAGAGGCATCAGATGAGCCCGTTGATGATCTAGGTCGGGCCATTGCCGATGCAAAGAGAAACTGCGCAAGTGATTTGGAGAAGAAGAAGTTGCACCGCATGTTAGAGGATCACAAAAAATTGTTGTACCCGAATTGCGTAGGTGACAAGAAAAAGCTGGGCACCACACTGGAATTGCTGCAATGGAAGGCAGAGAATGGTGTATCTGACAAGGGATTTGGAAAGTTCTTGGTAATGATAAAGGATATGCTTCAGAGGACAACGAATTGCCCGAGAATGCGTCTGAAGCAAAGAAGGTTGTCGCCCACTAGGGTTAGAGGTGCGAAGATACATGCATGCCCTAATGATTGCATCCTCTACCGCGGTGAGTACGAGGATTTGAGCGCTTGCCGGTATGTGGTGCATTGCGCTATAAGATCAGCCGCGATGAGCTGGTGATGTCGAGGGCGAGCGCCCAGAAGAAGATTCTGCCAAGCTGATGTGGTATTCTCCTATAATACCACGGTTGAAACGTTGTTCCAAAACAAAGAGCATGCCAAGGCGATGTGATGGCACGAGAGAAGACCGTAAGAAAGACGGAAAGTTGAGAGTACCACCGACGGGTCGCAATGGAGAAAAATTGAAAGAAAGTACGGGAAGGAGTTTGCGAGATGGCGCAAGGAGCGTATGGTTTGGTCTAAGCACAGATGGCATTAATCCTTTTGGGGAGCAGAGCAGCAACCATAGCACCTGGCCTGTGACTCTATGTTTGTATAACCTTCCTCCTTGGTTGTGCATGAAGCGGAAGTTCATTATGATGCCAGTGCTCATCCAAGGCCCTAAGCAACCCGGCAACGACATTGATGTGTACCTAAGGCCATTAGTTGAAGAACTCTTACAACTGTGGAATGGAACAGGTGTACGTGCGTGGGATGAGCACATGGGGGAAGAATTTGACCTAAAGGCGTTGCTGTTGGTGACCATCAATGATTGGCCTGCTCACAGTAAGCTTTCAGGACAGACAAACAAGGGATACCGTGGATGCACGCACTGTTTGTATGATACCGACAGTATATATTTGAATAGTTGTAAGAAGAATGTGTACCTGGGACATCGTCGATTTCTTCCGAGCAGGCATCCCGTAAGAAAGAAAGGCAAGCATTTCAAAGGTGAGGCGGATCACCGGACGAAGCCTCGCCACCGTACTGGTGCTGATGTACATGATATGGTCAAGGATTTGAAGGTGATATTTGGAAAGGGTCCTGGTGGAAAACCTGTTCCGAAGGATGCGGACGGACGCGCACCCATGTGGAAGAAGAAATCTATATTTTGGGACCTGCCATATTGGAAAGACCTAGAGGTCCGCTCCGCAATCGACGTGATGCACGTGACGAAGAATCTTTGCGTGACCCTGCTTGGCTTCTTGGGCGTGTATGGGAAGACAAAAGATACACCTGAGGCACGGGAGGACCAGCAACGTATGCACGGAGAAGACGGCATACATCAGGGTCATGCAAGCTACGCTCTTACCAAAGAAGAGAAGGAAATCTTCTTTGAATGCCCGCTCAAGATTAAGGTACCGTCGGCTTTCGTCGAATATAAAGGGAATAATAAACATGGCAGAGAAAAGTTCCGAACCTAAAGTCTCATGATCGCCACATGATTATGACGCAATCGCTTCCGGTTGCATTGAGGGGCTTCTACCGGAAAACGTTCAATTAGCCATTGTGAAGCTATGTGCATTTCTCAATGCAATCTCTCGAAGGTAATCGATCCGAAATCATACCAAGGTTACGAATGATTTGGTGCAATGTCTTGTCGGTTTGAGTTGTTGTTCCCACCATCCTTCTTCAACATCATGACGCACGTCCTAGTTCACCTATGCGAAGAGATTAACGTTTTGGGTCCTATATTTCTACACAATATGTTCCCTTTGAGAGGTTCATGGGAGTCTTAAAGAAATATGTTCATAACCGTGCTAGGCCGAAGGAAGCATCTCTAAGGGCCATCAAAATGAGGAGGTCATTGAGTTTTGTATTGACTTTATTCGACCTTAAGCCGATTGGTGTTCTGAATCGGGGCATAAGGGCGATCGGATGGAAAAGGCACGCTAGGAGGAACAAATAATATGTATGGACGGACATTCTCTCATTGAAGCACACTACAGTTCTACAGAATTCCACCTTGGTGGCTCCGTATATGGATGAACACAAGAATTTGCTATGCTCCAAACACCCGGAGCGGTCTGATGAGTGGATTACACGTGAACAAACCAGGAGTTTCGCCAACTGGTTGCAGACACGTACCATGCATGACACCTCTATTGAAGATGACCTGTACTTGCTGTCCCAGTTACCATCTTCGAATATAATGACTTTCAAAGGGTACGAGATAAATGGTAATACATTTTACACGATCGCCCAAGATAAGAAGAGCACCAACCAAAACAGTGGTGTCGCTTTGATGCGAAACCAAGACGGAAAGGAAACATATTATGGTTATATACAGGACATATGGGAACTTGACTATCGGCGTGGTTTAAAGGTCCCTTTGTTTGGTGCAAATGGGTCAATATGACACGAGGCGGGTAACGGAAGACCCGCGAGACGGAATGACAACAGTGGATCTCAACAATCTTGCGTGCAGACGAACCATTCGTCCTAGCCAATGATGTGGCACAGGTTTTCTATGTGAAGGACATGTCTACCAAGCCAAGAAAAAGAAAAGATAAGGAAGCGAATGCATCGTACGATGAGCCAAAGCGGCATATAGTTCTTTCTGGGAAGAGAAACATCGTGAGAGTGGATGACAAGACAGACAAGTCAAAAGATTATGAAAAGTTTGATGAAATTGCTCCATTCACAGTGAATATTGGCCCGAGCATCCCGTTAAATGATGAAGATTTTCCATGGTTACGGCGCAAAGGGACACACGCGAAGAAAAAGTTTCACACCCAAAGATCTGGGATGTGATCGGCTTCACTATCATCACTTTCTTCTGTGTTTCACACCCACTAGTAGAAAACCACCCATTAGTCCCGGTTCGTAAGGGCCTTTAGTCCCGGTTCATGAACCGGGACTAATGGGTCGTTACTAATGCCACCACACATTAGTCCCGGTTCAAAGACGAACCGGGACCAATGTAACTCCACGTATTACGTGCATCGAGCCAGTCGAGAGGTCTTTGGTCCGGTTGGTGGCTCCAACCGGGACCAAAAGTCTTTTTTTAAGAAAGTGGCTGCTTTAGGGGTTTTGTGGTTTATTTTTAGGTTGTTATTATAGCTAGCTAATAGAGAGAAGTGTCCTCTCTTATCTTCGTCCTTGGTTTATCAACGCTGCTGCTATATGTTCATTGCACCCGCAGATATGACATGGCTCATGCATGCTTTGCATCATACATCATCATATATATGTATATAATAAAGTCCTACTAATCATGCATCATCATACTACTTCTACTCGTTATTAATAATAAGTCATACAATCATCATCCTCATATATAGTCATCGAACCCAACCCTACATATATAATTGTTCTTAGCACATGATCATCAAGCACTGTATAGGACCTAAAACACCCTTAAGGTAAAATAGCATAAAACAATATAGACCCGACTCTCCATTATGAAGAATGGCGATCATCCTGTCTCCAATTCTTGCCTTTCGCTGCTTATTGCTTCCAAGAAGCTCCTTACGACTGTCCATACATTTTTCCATTCTTTGGATTGTTAGTCTCCACTTCTTTTAGAAACCCGATATGGACAGTTGAGATTCGTAGGACGACCTGGTAGTATGTTCAAAACATGAAGGCTACCACACGTATACATCAGATGAGGCACACACTCATTCGGGATTATCTGTTGAAAAACATAGTAATAACTTCGTAGTTAGCAATGATGTACTAGTTTAGAAGTGTGCAAAAAGATGCACGGATGTTGTAATAGTAAAAAATAATCTTACCAAGGTATCACCATGGTAGTTACCGTAGTTCAACACGTGCACTAGTGGCACTTATTGACCATAATGTTGAGGAGTTTGATTGTAGATATTGTAATTCTCAAGATCTCTACAAAATCCGACTAGATGTCGTTTCTCCCGATAAGTTAATTCGCAGCCTTCGTGTAGTATGCGTTCTGTCTACCATCTTCCGCACATTCTTTGAAGAATGAAAATAAGCTGTCAATGGAGATAAGTTGTCAACTATATATTTTGAAATAAACAATATAAATTACTTAATAACTATGTTTAGCTCACATGAGGGAAGAACTGGAGGTGTATGCACAAAGACCCAAATCGTAGGTGTCTCTTGCTCGATTGTAGGATCACCAAGATCCATGGTGATAATCATACCCTCATCAAGACCATACATCTTGCAAAATGCATCCCAATTTTTGCAACCAAAATGGGTTACACTCTGAGCATTGTACAGCTTTACTTGAAAATCCACATCATGTTCGGTACTTAGGACAATTTTTTTGGTTTCGAAATTTTCATGGTCTTCAAAATCCATCCTCTCCAAGACATAGCGTCTTGCAAAGCATGGGATAAGCTAGTCGAATTGAAAAAGATGAAAAATACACGTTAAAATAGTTGAAGTCGTGCTTAATTACGAAAAAAAAACTATTGTCGTCGTTGCGTACCGTATGAACATCGCAAGTCTCCTCGAGCTTAATGCTGAAGCGTCGATCTTCCTCCAGCTCAATGAATGTGTCGCACATACCTCGGTCATCGTGGCACCAATCGCACTCCCCCGGGCGATTTTCGTCGTCAGATGAGGACGACATTTCCGGCCTACGTTCATAATTCAAATATTAAACTAGATCATTATTATAAATCACGGGTTGACTATCGATGATCGATGTACGTACGGGTTGAATATTATACCAAATTGTCTAGCACACGGAATGAAGGAGAACTTATCCAATATGAGCATTCAATAAGCAAAACCAAATCACAAAATAAAGTATAGTATTCAAATTAGCATGCATTCAATAATTATAAGCAAAACTACATCATCTCTTGGTGTCCGTACATCATCGAATATTATCACTAATAAAACTAGAACCGTAGCACCCGACGGGTATCGACGCGGGCGGTGGACACCCAAAGATAAGGAACCATCACAGGATCATAGCTCGGTGAGATCCACGAAGAACATGCCGGTATTGTCGAACCTCCCTCCAATGCAACCATGTAGCGACGGACGTGCTCGTCCTCCTCGCCGACACGATGACGCACCACCTCCGCGGTGTCCGGATGCCTCACCACAAATCATCGCCCACGCGACCGCCACCAAACAAGGATCGGGTCAACAACGGGCTGCCTCCTCACCAACCTACGTCCCCAAAGGTAGCACCTCCCAATACCAACCCGGCAGAGCCAGTCCGAACATGACCCGATCAAGCAGGCCTCCATCGCCGACTCGACGACACGAGGATGCGGGATAGGCATCGCCGACATCGACGCTGAACTACTTCTATATATAGTTAAATAAAAGTAGTCTTATTAATTAAATCTATCTAGCTCAACTACTAAACACTTACTATAAATAAATAAGTAGTACTTACTAAAACAAACTACTTCATATATAAACTACTTCTTCTTTTTTTCCTTTTTCTAAATTACTACACATCTAATCCTACATAAAGATCTAAATTACTACACATCTAATATAATTTAACAAATTTTACAGAAAAAAGATCTAAATTACACAACATGAACAAATTTTACAGAAAAAATCTGACATAAAAAACTAACTAAAAATCTTTTTACAGAAAAAAATCTAACATAAAGAAACTAACATTAAAAATCTAACATAAAAAATCTAACATAAAAACTTACATAAAAAATCTTACATAATATGAACTAATTTTACAGAAAAAAATCTAACATAAAAAATCTAACATAAAAATTCTTTTTACAGAAAAAAACTAACATAATAGAATACATATCTAAATCACTACACATCTAATCCTACAAAAAGATCTAAATTACACAATATGAACAAATTTTACAGGAAAAATCTAACATAAAGAAACTAACATAAAAAAATCTAACATAAAAATCTTACATAATATGAACAAATCTTTTTACAGAAAAAAAATCTAACATAAAAACTAACAAATTAATTACACAATCTACATTAACTACATATCTAAATTACACAATCTAATCTAACAAAAAACTATGAACTACAAAAAATCTAAAACAAATCTAAGAAAAATTAAAAGAGGCGACCTGCCGCGGCGACGGCGACGGCGTAGGTGCGGCGCGGGCGGGCTGGGTGGGCGGCTGCAGCGCAGGCGGGCGGTGTGACGGCGCTGGGCGGGTCGGGTCGGGCGGGGCGGTGGCGTCAGGCGGCTCGGTCGGGCGGGCGGCGATTTGACGCCGAGGCGGCGGCGGCGTCGGTGGGCGGGCGGGCGGCGCGACGGCGTCGGTCTGGGAGGGCGGGCGGCGTCGGTCGCTGAAGGGGCGTCGGCGGCGGGGAGGAGTATAGAGGCCGGAGAGATCGAAATAGATGCCAAGTGATGTATATATAGTAGCGGCATTGGTCGGTTAAATGGCACAAACGGGACCAATGCCTATTTTAGTTCGGTTGAAGTTACCAATCGGGACCAAAGGTCTCTTTTCAGCAGCCCAAAGGGCGGAACGAACCTTTGGTCCGGTTGGTGGTACCAACCGACAAAGAGCGCATTGGTCCCGGTTGGAGCCACGAACCGGGACCAAAGATAGCATTGGTCCGGTTGGAGCCACCAACCGGGACCAATGGACCCAATCTAACTACTTTTTGTCTCTGCGGCTGTTTTTTGTTGATTCTGCCAGCAGCTTTCGTTTTAGTCCCACCTCGCCAGCGAGAGGCACTTTCGCAGCTGTTTATAAGCCCCGAGTGCGAGATACAATGACGAAGAGGCTCAATGCTCCTCAAGCGTGGGTTGGCTTCAACCCTTGCGGGATACGGTAGACTGCATGAGCTATGTGCGGTGCAGTTACACTATCCCGAAAGGGTTGAAGCAGATTAACGAGCATTGCGTCTCTTTTTTATTTGTAATGACTTATTATAACTCAAAAAAAATAATATAGCAGAAAAAGAAAAAAACTATATAAAAAACTACTCAGAAATGAATAGAAGCAAAAAATAGTTGTGATTAACTATAGTAAAAAAGGAGCATATATGCTTATTTTTAATGACTTATTACAACACAGAAATAAAAAGAAAAAATAATATAGCAGAAAAAGAAAAAACTATATAAAAACTACTCAGAAATGAAAAGAAGCAAAAAATAGTTGTGATTAACTATACTAAAAAGGAGCATATATGCTTATTTTTAATGGCTTATTACAACACAGAAATAAAAAGAAAAAATAATATAGCAGAAAAAGAAAAATACTATATAAAAAACTACTCAGAAATGAATAGAAGCAAAAAATAGTTGTGATTATCTATAGTAAAAAGGAGCATATATGCTTATTTTAATGGCTTATTACAACACAGAAATAAAAAGAAAAAATAATATAGCAGAAAAAGAAAAAAACTATATAAAAACTACTTAGAAATGAATAGAAGCAAAAAATAGTTGTGATTAACTATAGTAAAAAGGAGCATATATGCTTATTTTTAATGGCTTATTACAACACAGAAATAAAAAGAAAAATGATATAGCAGAAAAGAAAAATACTATATAAAAACTACTCAGAAATGAATAGAAGCAAAAATAGTTGTGATTAACTATAGTAAAAAACGAGCATATATGCTTATTTTTAATGGCTTATTACAACACAGAAATAAAAAGAAAAAATAATATAGCAGAAAAGAAAAAATATATAAAAAACTACTCAGAAATGAATAGAAGCAAAAAATAGTTGTGATTAACTATAGTAAAAAAGGAGCATATATGCTTATTTTTAATGACTTATTACAACACAGAAATAAAAAGAAAAAATAATATAGCAGAAAAAGAAAAAACTATATAAAAAACTTCTCAGAAATGAATAGAAACAAAAAATAGTTGTGATTAACTATAGTAAAAAGGAGCATATATGCTTATTTTAATGACTTATTACAACACAGAAATAAAAAGAAAAAATAAATATAGCAGAAAAGAAAAAAACTATATAAAAACTACTCAGAAATGAATAGAAGCAAAAAATAGTTGTGATTAACTATACTAAAAAGGAGGATATATGCTTATTTTTAATGGCTTATTACAACTCAGAAATAAAAAGAAAAAATAAATATAGCAGAAAAAGAAAAACTATATGAAAAACTACTCAGAAATGAATAGAAGAAAAAGTAGTTGTGATTAACTATACTAAAAAAGGAGCATATATGCTTATTTTTAATGGCTTATTACAACTCAGAAATAAAAAGAAAAAATAAATATAGCAGAAAAAGAAAAAAAACTACTCAAAAATGAGTACAGATGCGCTTATAGAGGAAATTCAACTTAAATTCATAACGAATTTCAAGAGAAATCCGTATGAATTTATGCTAAATTACCTATATAAGCGCATCTATTTTCATTATCGGAGGAGCTCAATAAAGTAGAGAGGGAGGGGCTTATAAACCAGTCCCGTTTCCCTTCGGTTGGCGAGGTGGGACTAAACTCTGGTCGCAACGGGCACCAACCATTTAGTCCCGGTTGATGGCTCGAACCGGGACTAATGGGAAGCCTTTGGTCCCGGTTCAAGCCACCAACCAGGACCAATGGGTTTGGGCCAGGAGCGAGGACCATTAGTGCCGGTTCGTCCCACAAACCGGGACCAATAGGTCCAGATGAACCGGGACCAATGGCCCACGTGGCCCGGGCCGGCCCCCGGGGCTCACGAACCGGGTCCGATGCCCCCATTGGTCCCGGTTCTGGATTGAACCGGGACTAATGGGCTGGACCGGCCTGGACCATTGGCCCCTTTTCTACTAGTGACCCAGGAGGGAATGTCTTTAATAGTTAGGGTAGTTATGTGTTTTGGCATCTGAAACGCGAAGAAATTTTATGTGCAAACAAATTCTTTTCATGCATTTACTGATTTTTTTTCCAGCTAGCTAAATGACCCTGAAATTTAAAAGCAATTCAAATGAACTCAGAAAAGGTTGAAAGTTGGCATGGTATCATAATTTCATACAAATAGCATGTGCAAGAAAGTAGAGAGGGTTACGGCAAAAACTGGATGCACTTCGTGTACAAAATGGACAATCTCTTTTGAAGTATCAGGGTTTCCGACGAAAACTGAACTGTTACAAAGGCATTTCATTTTTTAAATAACCTAAGCATTACTAAATTGAATATAATGATAAAACACACTAATATTAAACATAAGAAAAAAGAATCACTGAAAAAACTTTTTTCAAAGTTAAGTTATTCACAAACTAGTGATTCACACAAATTTCAAATAATTCAAAATTTAAACTATTCAAATTTGAAATCTACCGGCACTAACTGAAAGTTTGTAATTTTTTCTACCTAAAGCAAAAATAATCATAAAGAAACTCTAAATACAGCAAAAAAACTCAAAAATAAATAAAACAAAAATAAATAAATCAAAAAAAATAAGAAAATAAAAAAGCCCGCCTACTGCGCCATATCGGCCTGCATACGACTAGAAACCCAACCTGTAGTTGGGTCAGGATGCAGGCCCGCAAGCCCAGTAGGCCCACAGGCAGAGTAGGAGAGGTAGGCCCAGAAGGCCTGCTATTGAGAGGAGTTCAATGCAGTGCCAGGCCGGGCTTATAAACCGTCTGGCGCTCCTAAACTAGCGAGGTGGGACTAAACCTGCGCCCTCGCTGGTGGCAAGACACCCTTTAGTACCGGTCGTGGCTCCAACCGGTACTAAAGGGGGGGCCTTTAGTACCAGTTTGTGCCACCACCCGGTACTAAAGGGGGTGCGCTTCCCGCCGCTTGGCCTGGCCAAAACAGACCTTTAGTACCGGTTGGTGGCTCCAACCGATACTAAAGGTGCCTTCTATATAAGAAAACACTTCGAAATTTCGTCGGTTTCTCATCTCTCCCTCTGCTTCTTCTCCTCTGCATCGCCGCCGCTTGCCCCGCCGTCTCCATATCCTCGACGCCTTGCCGCCGCCGCCGCCGCCCGTCCCGTCGTCCCGTCTATCGCCGCCCGTCGTCCCGTCCCCATCGTCCCGTCGTCTGCCACCGCCCGTCCGCCCGTCGTCACCATCCCGTCGTCGTGCCGCCCCGCCCGTCGTCCCGTCCCGTCGTCGCCGCCCGTCATCGCTCGCGCATGCCGTCGCCGTCCCGTCGCGCGCGTCCCCGTCGCCTCTCGCCTCGCCGCCCGTGTGCGCCACACACACACACATACATTTTAGTTATATATTTTTCTGTTTTTAAGAAATTGTTAGAAATTTTTCTGTTTTTTAGAAATAGTTAGAAATGTTAGAATTGTTAGAATTGTTAGAAATGTTAGAAATTGTTAGAAATTTTTCTGTTTTTTAGTTATAGAAATAGTTATAAAAAAGTTAGAATTGTTAGAAATTTTTCTGTTTTTTAGTTATAGAAATAGTTATAAAAATGTTAGTTATATATATAGAAATGTTATAGTTATAGAAACTAGTCGTCAACCCGTGCGTCTGCACGGGCTAGATATACCATCATACAATCTTGTACATACACTTTGTAATCCTAAAACTGGAAACGTAAATATGGAACATATTTTTCAGTTTTTATATTGTGGTGTTTATTCTCCAAATTTCCATGGATTTTCCCACATGAAAGTTGAACTTCGAATGTTAGAAAATAGTTAACCATGAAATTATAGTAAAGGTATGTAAGTTCTAACCTCTATTTTATAGAATTCGTGTTTATAGAATTTGTCTTTATGTAATTCCATATACTTGCTTACATCAGTATATTAAAACCTACACAAAGACCCTCACAAATTGCTCTCGCTATCCGAGGACTCTCAGCTAACTTTACTATTGCTTGCTCCACTAAGGCAAAGCTACGTGTTGGTTCATGGGAGAAGCCGATACAGGGGTATATGAAATTAAATGTAGATGCTGGCTTTGACCGTGATCTTCTTGAGGGATCAGTGGGGGCAGTAATCCGAGATTACAACGGGAAATTTATTGCGGCAGCTAATGAACGAGTGGACATATGCTATAATTCATTCACTGCAGAGGCATTGGCAGTTAGATTTGGTTTGAATCTAGCCAGAACCATTGGATGCAGCAAGATCGTGATCAACTCGGATTGCATGGAGGTTGTGGAAGCTTTGAGAGCAGGCAACTCCTCTTCGGTAGCAAGTGCAATTATTGATGATTGCTATTTCATGTCGTCAGATTTTAATCACGTAATTTATGATCATTGTAATAGAGAGAGTAATAAAGTAGCTCATGAACTTGCTAGGATAGTTAAGTTTTCTCCTCCTTCTATCTGGGTGGATTCGGCACCGGATGTACTGCTTCCATTACTTGTAAACCATGCCACTATTTTGCTAAGTGAATAAAGGAGGAGAAGTTCTGTCAAAAAAAAACCTACACAAAGAAAAATACTGGAATAAACATCCGTTTTCTTAAAAACAGAAGGATCCAAGTGACGCCATAACATATATCTTTTCCTTATTCTGGCATATTATTGCTAAAATAGTTGTGTATGTGCTGTGTAAATAAGATTAACTCAGAGATGGTACAGCGAACTTTTGTTAGATTTAGATCATGACTTCAGCGTGAATGTTGGTGCAATGACACAGATGTGTGACCTGTCTGGCATCGTCCGCTTTGCCATGATCCACCCCTGTGCATAGGCCTTAGACGGTGAGCAGTATATGTCATGACAGAAGCTTCCTGGCCACCATATGCGCTATAAAATTTACATAGATTTGAAGAGTTCTCAATTTTTCATATTGGAAGAATAATATAATTAATCTAAATTATGCAAATATAATTACAATAAATTATGTACCTAAGATCGTAGAGGCAACCATCTAAGAGGACTATATAGGGAGTTGTTGCGCAGTAATACTGCTGAAATTCAGGAGTGGAAAACCAATAGTCTATGAGAAAATCATGTTCAATCGCACGCTTGGCCTATACTATCTTTGAACACATATATTTTCTTTGCATATACGCCTGGTAGATTACACAACGGAACTAATAATAGTAGGGCGAATCAATGTCGCATGGTTGAGTGTCTCATGCAATTTCGCCATCCAATCTCATAGACATATTTAGGCAGACGGTTAGGACTCAACAGATGGTCGCCATGTGTTTCTCGATATTTCTTTCTCCTAATCACCAAGGAACACACAGGCGAGCCTAACAACAACTTGATGTAGAGCAGGCTTCTCTGGTTTGCAGCAGTGTAACACAAAACAACAGGTAAGCAGCCGTGAAAGTCGCTGCCTGCATGATGGAAGACGCCACCAGCATATTGATGATATTGAATGCAATGCTCGGAGATGTTTTCTGGACCTGTTCGTCCACTATAACTTTCTCTCTGTGGTGCAAAATTCACCACAATGGGATCAATCTTTCTTAAGCTCTGACACTTCGAAACAATACTTACCATCATATTAATCAAACCTTGCCACGTCCACCGATTTGATTCGGAATACCAGATGTGGAAACCATGAATATTTCATCAGAAAAAAGTAAAAAAAAAAAGAATACATCTATGCACATTAATTAGTCTGTGCTTCCGATGTCCTATTCCTGCAGTATCTGCAGAAGGAAAACCAAGATTTTGAGTCCTCACGCACCTGACAAATAGGCAAGGGGAGATAGGAGTGAGTGTTACTACTTCCCTGCTAAACTGGGACAGGAAAATTGCATGACGACCTTGAAAGGTGTCCAGGATACGAAACGTTGTGCCACAATAGTGATGATGGCCATCAGCGTAATTGCTTCAAAGAGAACCGTCAGTACTCTACTTCCTCCAAGCCTCTAGTGAGCAAAACAACATTGTACAGGAGGCCCCACGCAAATGGTACCGGTCGACTGTGAATTTCTGTAGAGAGCCTATCATCCTTCTAGTACTGAATATGCTAGCAGTAAACTAAAATAGACGACTGAACTGAAACTTATTGTATCGTTGCCATCTATAACTGTTATTGACTTTCTCCTCTTGCATATGCTAGATCTAAACATAAAAATTAGCTCAAGTGTACACATCGGTTTTGACTCAACAGCAAGGAGACATAATACTACCACCCCGAGGAGCAAAGCATCTAGTACATAGAGAGACCATGCATAGTTCTTTCCTCTAATAATCTAAAGAAAGAAGTAGAGGAGGATCCTGTGCCCTTCGTAGGAATAACATGAATCAGTCGGATAAGCCTCCAGGAATCCATTATTGAACCAGTTTTACCGTACCCCTAGCTAACGAAAAATAATTTACAAATAATGATTCTTATTGGGTGGAAATAATATTAACCATTGTACTTAAGCAATCCATACCTCAAACTTGATGAATCTAATGTTTGTTCAAGGAAGTGTGTCAAGGCTTTTGACTAAAATTAGCAGTTTACAGTTGACAGTGATCTAGTTTCATGAAAATATAATTGTTAGAAGTTACCCGTTGTCTGCCTCACTTCACTTTTTGCACGTGGCACATAAGTCAACTCACCAAATCGCCCCAGTTGCATTCAGAAGGTAGAAATTTCACAGATACACAAATAGTATTACGATCTCCATTAATACTAATAATTGACAAAGAAGCATGCTCCTCTAGTTGCTTAGGTATGTGCGTGTGTTTGGTGTTGTGTATTTGGATATGAGATGAGAAATTCCAACACCCTACGACTAAGATATGAACGGTCAGGAGAAACTTACCATTAGGATCCCATGGCTTCGGCGAGCATGTGCAGAGCTGCAAGGTGCTGCTATTAATCTGTTTCCCATGTATATAGATGACAATTAATCTGCTCCTATGCTTACACCTCCACACGCTTCCACCACAGGAAGTATAAACATGAACACAACCATCAATGCGATTAAGTTAGCAGCATAGATCGACCTACTCGTTGCCATGGCCGCTAGGGAAAGCTTCATGTGTGATGTTCTCTATTGATATGACGCAGTCCTTGTAATCAACATGCAAGAGACATGATTGGTGATCACCAAAGACAATTTGATAGAACTTTTCCCTAAAATAAGAATTTCCCGTAAAAAACCGAGGAGGCGGGTGTGTACCTGTCGAGACCAAACAGAGCAGATGATGAAGCTGTCACCATCCTGTACGTGCCTTTGACTTCTCGTTTGTCTGCCTTCAAATGTCAATGGTGCCTTCGTTCAAACAACCATGGATACACATCCGATCCACATATGCATAACCCATCTAGGATTCAGAAACTTGGAATAAAAGGAGATCTCAAAATTGGAGGGGAAGGGGAATGAGAGATCGGACTGGTTCATTTTCTTCTAGATGAGCAGCAGCACGGATCATACCTTGGAGTATATAATAGGATGACACTAATGGAGAACATGGAGAGGCGGCGGCGGCGGAGGAGCGGCGCTGGCAGAAGAGATGCAACGGAGATCTGTTTTTTTTCTTTTTGGGCTTCCACGTGAAGGCCTCTATTTTCTTCTAAGGAGACATACGTGTGGGATAAATTGCTAGGACTCTCTTAGGGACTTCATCCAACGGCTGCAGATACTTAACACTTAGATCAGATGGCTAATTTTGTTAGTTTTCTAGGATTAACGTAGTGCCTCGTTTGGGAGATCTGTTTTTTTTTCTTTTTGAGCTTCCACGTGAAGCCCTCTTTTTTATTCTAAGGAGACATACGTGTGGGATAAATTGCTAGGACTCTCTTAAGGACTTCATCCAACGCCTGTAGATACTTAACACTTAGATCAGATGGCTAATATTGTTAGTTTTCTAGGATTAACGTGGTGCCGCATACATGTAGTTTACATGTTATAGTTTGTGAATCCAGAGAAAATGTTTCATCAACACAATGGAATTGGTGTTAGAGCAAAGGGATTGGTTACGCTTTATAAACTTCATCCAGATTTCTCCTTTTTTTTTTCTTCATGTAAATGCATGCGGTTTTCATATTATTATTTTACTGCTTGAACGTGCATAGAATCTTTGCACCATTACTGTTGTTGCTGCTTGAGCGGCGGGATTACAAACTGAATTGTTTAGGCCATGGATTAATTCTTTTGGCCCTTTTTTCCTAAACAGGAGCAAAATTTACTAATTGGAAGCACTGTTATGAGGACTCACGTTAATCGTTGAGAACTTCCCTACAGAAGGATAACATTCACCTGATCTTCGTATGAGTTATTTCTATAGTTGTTCGATAAAGTACATCAAATTGGTGGGGCGCAGCAAAATAGACCGTTGAAATTGGTAAGCAAGAAACCCTAAATCCGGGAATTCACTTTTCTTTTCACCAGCTGCAAAAAATCTGCTTGATCCCTAATGGTCAGGGAGTATTATTTGGAGTATTATTTGGCTATTTCTGAGGGTTCGGAACAGCGGCAGCATGATTTTTCTTCTGTGTATTTTGCCGCATACAAAAGGTTGTGCAGGACATGTATGTAGGTATGAAATATATACAATTTCCACATGGTTTCTTGATGTAAATCTGGGACACAGGGCACGACTTTGGTTGTTTCTTAGACGTTGGGTAAAAAGTGAGTTGTAGCATTGTTAGTTATATAGAAACTAGTCATCAACCCGTGCATCTGCACGGGCTAGGGATTTTTAGGTAGTTTAAACATTATGGTGTTATTCCAATATATATAATGGGGAAACAAACATTTTAAATCAAAATAGTACAATAGGTGTCATATATTTCAATATTTCCCCCTCATCAGTATCACATGAGTCTTTGTTCAAAATAGAAAAGACCGTTGCATTTATATTAGCATCAAAGTTATTTTTCTATCAAACCTGGAATATGAAAAATAAATTTTGATAGATTCAAAATAGTAATCATTATCTAAATTTGATAAAATTTGATCAATTTGCAAAATTTTAATTCTCTATTGCTTATTTCTTTGGTTTTACATTCCAATTTGTAAATGAAGAACACATACAATCATAATAATTCTCATATGAAGAATTTGCTTGCTCAAAAGAAAATGATTTCTTCTATCAAACACTGAGATTCTATCAATCAGTTTTATACATGTAAGTAAAAAACTATTAGTAGAAAGGAGAACATCTTGCGAACTTTCTCAAGAACACATAAGATTGATACAACTAAAAGTTGAGGATCGTTTGGTTTCATGTGCATCTAATATATGAAATTATATGTGACGTTAGAAGACATTTGCAATAAAATCAATTCGATATAAGGAAGTGGGCGGAATGATTTTCTAGTACTGGTCATCCATGTGCAAATATATTAAAACTGATCAGTTCAAATGAGAAATACCTAATAGTAGTATGCAGCCAGTGCCAATATGGGAGGAATAGGCAAGAGGTAATGCTAGCCCACCGCAAAAAACCCATAAGATGAACCCATCTTTTAATATAAATGATCGCTCATAGTTTTACTTTTATCAACCACTTAATAAAAAATTGGGAGTCAAAAAATTAAGCGAACCATGTAACTACGGAATGATTGGAAAATTAGTGTATATAAGTCCTAACTTCAGAGGTACTCTAACGAATTTGTCAACTGAAAGATCTAAATTATATTCCATTTTATTGATGGAGTAGTGTTACCTTCTCCATGCAAAAAAAAAGGTGACGTTACCTACTACTTTCTGGTCCTAAATATTAGTATGCAGAACTAAAAAAAATTGGCCAATGGAATAAGGTTGAACTTGTAACTCGGCATAAGTTTGTTAGTTATTGTCGAGTTCTGCTGCTGGCCTGCATGTCCCACAATAAGCTGAAGAATATTTTCAAATAGACTCGTTGTTTGAAATTGAAAGAAACAACAGAACATGTGTGTTGAAAATACAACACAATAGATGTTTTCGTCGATATGTACTGGTATATATTCCTTTGTTATCCTTTTTTTTTGGAACAGGGTGAACTCCATAGATCGACAAATATTCTTATTATTTAGCAGACCACATATGCATAGTCACCTGCAAGAGGAAAATAGAAAAAGGAAAGCACATTAAACAACCTGGTTCACACCGTATCATCCTTTAGTTTACAAATCTGAGTTAGATGCATCATAGCAAATGCATTCATAATTTATACGGTCTGCTGAGAAACAGAAAATCAGAGTCGAACAAATACGAATTAAACTGGTAGCTACAAACGGAGGTGTCGGAAACAAACACCACTACCTAATTCACCAGTTAGTAAAAAAGTATGAAGATACCCACATTCATGTCCGAATGTGAAACACAACATACCAATCTTGCTTGGAACACACCGGTTAAGCACTTCTCCCATCATGTTTGCATGTAACCATATGGAAACGAAGGTAAAAGTAAAGATTCAACGATATGCACGGGCGTATATGGAGAGCTACTAAGAGATGAAAAAAAAATGGGTCTGAATCTGTTAACTTATTGTGCCCAATCCCCTGCATGTCATTCTTTCCGACACACCATCGATCCATTATTTTATCCTTAGCAGGAGACGCATGACTGAGGCTGATGAAGACACCGTCATATATTATTGTGAACTAATCAAGAGCAAGATTGATTTAGTAGCATCGCGGGCGGTGCGGCTTAAGCAGAGGAACTGATCGAGCGACATACCTGTTGGGTAGCTCCGTGTTGTAGGTGGGTGTTCAACTCAACGGCATTGTCGATCTTGTCTTGGAACTAAACCTCCCCCTTGGCGATCTCCCCGGCGTCTTGATTCCCAATGATGACCATCATGGTGCACCCTCTGGACGTAGTCCCTGATCCATCTGTAGCAACCTGGTGCTCACGTTCCCTACTTCTTCAACATCTCGACAACCTCTCTCTCAACAGATTTCAGCAGGATGCATGTGGTACGCCTTGGTTCCATGACGGAAGAGTCGTTGGTTCTCTCCCTCCTGCCACCAGCGCAACACCATCTTCTCACTCTCCATCATGCAAGCCTCATCAGCCTACAAAAATAATAAATCACCCAATCAGCCTACACCAATAGGAAATCACCCACGTTGACGCGGCCGAACCGCCTGGTCTGGGTGGCCGGCGCCGGCGCATGCTCGCTGAAACGAAAAGGCGATCGGAGGCTGGGCATGGGGATTTAGGTTGTGAGAGTCGCCGTGGGAGTAGTTTGTGGAGATATCTCGGGGGTAAGTTATAGGATTGTATTCCTGAATAACTACGTGAGTTTCCAACATCCCCACGTTCCCTGAGATGTAGCTTTCCACGCTGATTAGTTTCCCCTGTTTTAGCCTTAATCTTTATTTCTTTGTAGAGACTACAGATCAAGGTTTTTTTATTATAACACTACCTTGGACGTGTCAGATGCCTTTTTTGTGGACATACAAAACAATCTATGTTACCCAAGTTTTCTTTTTATCTTGGACGTAAATTCTACAATCCAACGGTGTAATTAATTTTGATGATGTGGATTAATGAGAATACTTGAAAGGTGCCTTGCCTTTTTTGTGGACATACAAAACAATCTATGTTACCCAAGTTTTCTTTTTATCTTGGACGTAAATTCTACAATCCAACGGTGTAATTAATTTTGATGATGTGGATTAATGAGAATACTTGAAAGATGCCTCCAATTAGTAAATAGAAGATGTTAGAAATTTTAGTTATCAAAATCCAATCATTAAAAAAATGTTACTTTTTGCGGGCATATAGCTAGTATTTGTTCTCGACGATACCCGGCCCGCATCCTCGCCGTCGACCGTCATGACGACGTCCAGCCGACCCATGTCCGGGACTGGCTCGCTGGCTGGCACTGGGAGGTGCTGCTTGGAGGGGCGCGCCGCTTGACGAGGAACCCGGCCGCGGGTCCCGTCGTCGACCCTGATCTCGTTTGGTGGCGTTCGCGTGGGCCAGTTTCGGTGCGGAGGGACCCGGCCCCGCCGGAGGTGGTACGTCGCCGTGTCAGGGAGGAGGACGAGCACGTCCATCGCTACATGGTTGCGTTAGAGGGCGGCAGGTTCTCCAATACATGGCAGTATCTTCGGGGATCTCACTTCAGCTATGATCCTGTGAGGGTTCCTTCTCTTTGGGTGTCCACCGCCCGCGCCGGAGGAACCGCGAGTGTCCTAGATTCTTCTGTAGTATTCGATCTTTATTAGCTAATAGCCAGTGATGTACTATTCAATATTATATATTATTCGAGGCGATGTATTCGAGATTATATCTATTATTCTGGACGATGTATTCGAGATTATATCTATTATTTGAGATTTGAATACTAAATTGTTTTATATTTCTTTTGGATTAGTTAAACAAAAGCTATGGCAGACAATACCGACAGAGAGGGAGAACAGACCATGTTCGATATGATACGCGGGGCAGATGATAATCAGAATGAAGAAGATTATGATGGCTCCGAATTTCTAAACAACATCGGAGAGGGTGATATGATATTCGATCGCGACGACGAAATTGATGAAGTCATGAACTATGATTATGACGATGACGAAGAACATGTTGATCCTGAAACAACAAACACCGGCGAGGTATATATATTTATATAAGCAGGCATCTGGTGATCATCACATGTTTTAAATGACTTGAAGATATATTAACAAATCGATCTTTGTTCTTTCAGCCATCCGGATCGAGCAAATCTTCAGGAAAAATGACGAAACGAGGCCCGAACAAAAAGTTGAAGCCGGGCGTAAAGTACAATATCGAGGCATGCGGCCCTACTGGCAAACCATTAGCGCCTAAGAAGATTGCGGACAAGTTCGTTCATCAGTGCGGAGTTCTTGTGAAGGACCAACTCCCGATCAAACTTCAAGAATGGAGAGCTCCAGCAAAGCCACGTCCAGATGTTACTTTTGTCGACAAGAATCAAAAAGATCTGCTATGGGATACTCTCATGGAACATTTCACCCTACCAGATCATTTCACAGAAGCAGATGTGCAGAAAGTCAAAGAGGCTGCTCTTAGGATGATGGCGACTGCATTCAAGAACTACAAGAATCGTGAATGGAACAAGTACGTCAACGGAGGAAGGAAGACTCCAGTATTCAAGGGAACACTGGAGAACCAACGTGATCATTGGGACGATTTCGTGAAATTCAAGGATTCGGAATTAGCTAAGGAACGGTCGAGAATAAACAAGAAGAATGCTGAAAAAAGGATAAGTTCCATAAGTGGGGCCGGTGGCTATCGCGGTGGCAATGCCTAAGTGGGATAAGTCGAGAAAGAGATGGAGGATGCAGGTGTCACTCCGGCTACTAAGAGCTAGCCCCAGTCGAGGACTTGGTTCTATGCGCATGGGGGAGTTGGACCGGGAGACAGGCAATGTTTCGACGAGGGCAAGTCTGAAGGGACCCGACGATGCGATACTTGTTGCAATAGAAGAGGCACGAACGGGGGTGTTCCAGCCCAACAGAGAGAACGACGAGCTTACGCGTGCCCTAGGAAATCCTGAACACCCGGGAAGAACACGAGGCAAGGGCGCTATGCCGTGGTATGAGGGGTTTTTAGACTGGAACAACGACTACAGAACCCGTGCGAGAAAGAAGATTGCAGAGGAGAAGAAGAGGAAGATGGAGGAGGAGCAGAGGAAGCGAAACTATGAACGCCTTCAAGGCCTAGAAGCAAGTCAAGCGGAATTTGCAGTCAAATTCCAGCGGCAGCAGGAGCAGATCGACTCACTTACCCATCAAAGGGGGTCTCAGCAGCTGCAGCAGCTAGCGGATGATCCAGCATTGGATAGCACCGGCCCATCCATGCCGAGAAGCAGCGTGGGTTCCGTCCCGGACGACGTAATGCTGGGTAGATACCCCGTGGATGACATCACGGAGAACACTAACTGCGAGCTACACGTCAAAAAGAAGAACATATCCATGAAGGTGGCGGACGGCTGTGCTTTCACAAATCCCCCCGAGGCAACCTTCCATTGCAACCCGATTCCAGCGGGCTATGCTCGTGTCTTGGTTGATGAGGTGGTGGACCCACCATATTCGGGGCTACAGCTTGACATTGCTGGAGGTGACGGCGAGCGCTTTCTCGGAGAGGCCAAACATCGTATCATCCTATGGAAAAAGGATTGCATCATCTTTCCAAGGCCACCGACACCGCGTCACCCGAGTCCTCGTCGAAGTCCGCCACCAAGTCAGCAGACTCCCGCTCCTCCAAGTCCGGCAAAGTGTCAGGACAATCCTCCTCCTCCAAGTCCGCCACAGCGTCAGACGTCCACTCCTCCAAGTCCGGCACAACCTCAGGCCACTCCTCCTCGTCCAACTCAGTCCCGTCAGCCGTCTCCGCCGCCTCAGCAATCGCAGAAGAGACACCCCGCAGCTATGGTGCGTAGCGGTACGAGTCGAGGTAGTACAGGAAGTACAGGCGGAGGCAAGCGATATAAATATGGTCCAAGCCTCAAGCCTCTTCCGCAGAGGTCTTATGACAGGTCCGAGGAGGAAATCACAGCCATATCGAAGGCCGAGGTGGAAGCCCATTTTGCACCGAAACCGCCACCGCCGCCAAGGGAGAAAGTGCCTGAGGAAACGATTGACCACTTCATTCGTATGGCTCAACCACCAGCTTCCAAGCCTGTTGACACAGACTATGAGCGCCACATCAGAAAGTTAAATCGAGCACGTCTACAAAGGGAGGCGAGCACGTCTACATCGCGATCGAGCAAACAAGAAGCAGCTGCCAAAAAATGCGGGAAAACCATTCCCCAGCTAGGAGAACAGGCGGCGCAATCGATCCCCTCGCTTGTTGTGCCAACAACGGGTGACAGTACGCGCACCCAATATTATTGTGGGCAAACAGTGCATGTTCCCGAGGTGGGCAATGTGGTAATAACGGAGGAGCATATAATGCAGGCTGAAGTTCTCAACATCACTATTGGACAACTCCTTGAGATCGAGCCCATGCCTTTGCTTAGAGAGGATGAAGTAAAACGGAAATATGTCCGGGGCCAACCTTTGGTCGCGCCAGACAAGGTCAAGAACCTCCCAACGAGAATGTATGAATTGCAGCAATGGTACATGAACATTACCAAGATTTCAGATCGATTGTCCCTCATGGTGAATGTCAAGCAGGACCATTACTACCATGAGAAAGCTGGGTCCGTTGAGTATTCAGAACTGTTTCAGTTATACAATCAAGACGCACTCGACAAATCTATCGTCAGTTGCTATTGTCTGTAAGTGATTTCTTTCTATAATTTAAGTCTCAAGCTAGCTGTAGTGATCCTTTTGAGATCAATCATTACCAGTAATTATCCTCACTCTATATTCTTTTCTGTGGTATTATGCAGGATGAAGATATATGAAATGAGAAAAGGTGGACGCTTTGGCATTGGGTTCATTGACCCAAACACCGTTAATGAATACACATGGAAGATAAATGAGCGTCTTGCAAAGGAAGTAGAGGACAGCATGCTAGAGTTCTTGAAGCGCCTCAAATACAATGAAGATATACTACTTCCTTACCACTTCCAGTGAGTCACACTGTCTTGTACTACAAATTCTCTGTTTTTGCCTACTAGCTAGCTACATGTTTTTGCTTACATATGCTCGCTTAATTAAGACATGTAAACGTGTGTGCATGCAGATTTCACTGGGTCTTGTGTATCATTAAAGTTGACGCCGGAACAGTTGAAGTACTGGACTCACTAATCTAAAAAAAATGACTTTAACATCTTGTATGGGATAGTCAACAGGTAATTTCAATCATTATTAACTATATATCTCGGCCTATTTAGTTCGTCATTTCATGATATGAACTATTTAATAACCCTTTATTCATTTTCTTTGTCGTGGCAGGGCTTGGGCAAGATTCATCGGCGTCGGGGAAGGTAATGGAAACAAAAGCTTCAATGGTTTCACCCAAGGTAAGTAATTAAGTAGTACTAGCTAGATAGCTAGCTGCCATCTCTTTAATTATCATGCTTGATTAATTTTTATCTGATCAAATTCCATTCTCGTAAAGGCCCCAAGCGGTAGCGAGGGACTGATCTGTGTGCATTCTGCGTTTGCGAGAACATTCACATGATGGCGTCCGAAAGGAGCAGATCTCAAAGACAGCAATGGGTACGCTTATCAGAACACTATTCACAATTTTTACACCATTATCGATATCTAGTCACACAACTAATACACATGCGTATTGATCTCCTTCTTAACAATTCAAAGAGGTGCGGGAGAAGCTCATAGAAAGGGAGCGCGTAGAAGCACTTCAAGAGGAAATAGCGGGATTTTTGCTCGACCAGGTCATAAATCCGAATGGAGAATTCTATTACCCGCTACCGCCCCCATGAAAACCACTTTCAATTGTCATCGTGCTCCGAAGGCACCAATTAGGCTAATGCCACTGGCTCCGGAGGCAACATTCATATGTAGGAGAAATTGTATATAGCTAAACATGTGTGTATGTGTGAATTAATTAATATGGTGGTTTAATTTGTGAGACATTGATGTGATATATATATGCATGATTGGTTCTACTAGAAATTCTATTTATATATATATATATGCATAACGTGTACAATGTGTAGTATCGTAAAATACCAGCAAACGAAAAAGAATTAAAGTGGAAAGAAACACAAAATTAAATGAAAAAGAAATCATAAAACTAAAAAAAACCAAACCTTATAGTACCGGTTGGTCTTACCAACTGGTACTAAAGGGCTCCAGGTCCCCGGAGCTGGCTCGTGCCACGTGGTTGCCCTTTAGCACCGGTTCGTGCTGAACCGGTACTAAAGGGGGGGGGCCTTTAGTGACCACAAATTAGTGCCGGTTATGTAACCGGCACTATAGGGCCTTACGAACCGGTGCTAATGCCCGGTTCTACACTAGTGACTTGTGCTTCCAAATATCCTTAAACCCAGTTTTGCCATGAGAGCCCACCATATCTACCTATGGATTGAGTAAGATCCTTCAAGTAAGCTATCATGTTGCATGCAATAAAAATTGCTCTCTAAATATGTATGACTTATTAATGTGAAGAAAATAAGCTTTATACGATCTTGTGATATGGAAGCAATAAAAGCGATGGACTGCATAATAAAGGTCCGTATTGAAAGTGCGTTATATCGACTAGAGGGGGGGTGAATAGGCGATTTTTATGAATTCTTCACTGAGGAATTTGCCGGTGAGGAAATTCCTTAGCGAAGAACTACTAGCAGCGGAATAAGTACTCAGAAGTAAGCATAACAGAATACAAGCATGGTCATCATGATGAAATGAAGACTAGCACTGAGTCTGTAAAGCGTAATCATAGGATAACACAAGATGAAGACAAACAGATGAAGAAATTGAACTGAGGAAATTGAGAAAGTCTTGATCAAAGTCTTCAAACACAGATATGAACAAACACTCAACACAAAGAATGAGGAAATGAATGGGTTGAGGAAATAGAACCAATTAGGTTGGTGAAGACAATGATTTGGTAGACCAGTTCCAGCGATGTCTCGGTTATGCGTCTGGTTGGAGCGGTGAGTATTTAAACTCGAGGACACATAGTCCCGGACACCCAGTCACTGAGCACGCAGCTCAGGACACCCAGTCCTCACCGTATTCTTGTTGAACTAAGGTCACGTAGACCTCGTCCAATCACTCGTGGTAAGTCTTCAGGCGACTTCCAAACCTTCACAGACTTGGTCACTCGGTGATCAAACAATTCCTCTTGGATGCTCTAGACCATGACGCCTAACTGTCTGGAAGAAGCACAGTCTTCAAAGGTAACAAGCATCGGATCCACGCAGGATCAATTTCTTCAGTGATGCTCAATCACTTTGGGTTTGTAGGGGTTTGGTTTTGGGTTTTCCTCACTTGATGATTTTCGCTCAAAGTCCTCGGAGGATGGGTTGCTCTCAAATGACAAGTGTCAAGTTCTCTCGGAGCAGCCAACCAGCTAGTGGTTGTAGGTGGCTGCTATTTATAGCCTAGGGAGCAGCCCAACATGATAAGACATAAATGCCCTTCAATGATATGACCGTTAGGTGGATAAGATATTTTGGGACAGCTGGCGCAGCAAAGACAAGAACGGTCGAAATTTGACTCTCAAATTCCTCGGGCTATCATGTTCCTCCTTTGTGTAGGCAATTCACACTGGCGAATTCCTAACTCCTCAGTCAGAACAAATTCATCAGCGACCAGAAGAACTTCGTCTCTGTCACTGAAGAAAGTGACTGAACTGTATGAGATTTCCAAAGCCTTCACTCGAAGGGATTGGTAGGTGTAGGATTTTGAGTTGAGCATCACATGGAAATTTTTCCTTAGTATTTCCTCGACCCCCTTTAACAGTACAGTGTTTCCAATGACTCAAGAAATAGAAAATGAAACTACGAAAACAAAAGTCTTCACGCTTCATGTTCCACAAATGAATACCAAGTCTTCAAGGTCACACCAATTTCTTCACTTTCAAAGTCTTCAGAAAGTCTTCAGAATATCAAAGTCTTCAGTCGAAGAACTTGATTTTCAGGGGTCGACTTTCTCTGTAAATATCAAACTCCTCATAGACTTATAGACCTGTGTACACTCACAAACGCATTAGTCCCTTAACCTATAAGTCTTCAATACACCAAAATCACTAAGGGGCACTAGATGCACTTACAATCTCCCCCTTTTTGGTGATTGATGACAATATAGGTTAAGTTTTCAACAGGGATAAACATATGAAGTGTAAATACTAATATTGAGGAATTTGATTGCAAGATATAGAAGAACTCCCCCTGAAGATGTGCATAATGAGGAATTTGCATTTGAGGCAATGCACATTTGAAGAGTTGAATCATGGAGATCTCCCCCTATATCTTGTAATTCATACACACATTTGATATATAATATGAAGAATTTGAAATGCATGATGAAATATAGTGCCTGATGATATTCAGCATGCGTGCAATAATATTAACGAGGAATAAGCATGCCGAATAAAACATCAAAAGTTTTACAGCTTAGTGCAACAAAAGCACCAGCGCACCATCGGGTTTAAGATTACAACTCGATCCAAATAAAAGTTTCAGAAGAACGAGAGTTGTAACTTAAAAAATGCCCTTAATATAGACCCGCTTGAAGACTAACTCAGATTTTTCCCCCTTTGTCATCAAATGACCAGAAGGATTGAAACTGAGGACTAACGCCCCTGAAGAATTTCAAGTCGATGGAGGAGCGCCAGCGTTGTCGGGGTCCTTTGTTGTAGCAGGGCCTGCCGCAGTGTCGTCCAAATCTTCATACTCATCAGTGTCACGCGATGAAGAATAAGAGCTGGCCACCAGTGGAGGAACTTTGACCCTCTTGAATTTCTTCGGAGGAGGTGCAGACCACTCAAATTCTTCGTTGAGACCCATATTCTTCAGTTCTTCAGCGCTATAGACATGAGTGAGGACAGCCCAGGTGCGGTTGAAGGTTTCATGAAGGTAGTATTGGTTCTTCTTCACTGCATTGTGTGTTGAAGTCATATTGTGAAGAAGTGCACCAAACTGACGCTTTACCCATTTGTGATTGCGATCAACCTTCCGATGAAGGCGAGGAGTAACTCACGGTCGATCATCACCACAGGTCTTTGTGGCTTGAGGATTTTGCTTGGCTGAGGTATTCGCGGCAGAGTCATGTGTGGCAGAGTCGTCATTGGTAGAGTAAGATGCAGCCAGGCGAAATTGACCATCCAATGGACGAATGCCTTCATCGATCACAACAGCTACCTTGCCTTTATTATCAGCTGATGAAACTGTCCGTTTGAGGACTTCAATAGGAGGCAAGTAGCTACCGTGGTTCATAGTGTCAGCTTTGTAATTCAGTGAAGATCTTGTCCGGATGAATCTCATAATCCAAGGAGCATCGGGCTTCAGCTCGAATGGTGACATAGCAACATTTGCCAGAGTCCTCATGAAGAAATCAGGGAAGTTGACGGGAACGCCATGAATGATGTTGAAAAGCATATTCTTCATGATGCCAACGACTTCTTCATCATTTGAGTCGTGGCCTTTGATAGACTCATTGTCTTCGTCAGAATGCGATAGACAGTCCGAGGCACATAGAGTAATTCCTTGACGAGGAATTTGGTTCGTGGGGCTTGCCTAGGCTTCAAAGGCTTCATGAGCACTTGCATATAGTGATTTGTCAGTTCAGGGTCATTGTAGATGCAACGTGCACTGTCATGGGGAGGATCGAGAGGAAGGACACGAAGCAATTCAGTTGTCGGTGCCATGTAGTGAGTGTTTTCAGTCATCCAATCCAACACCCATGAGTTGACATCTTCAGCGTCTCCAGTGTTATGCAGTGTAGCGTAGAACTGAAGAATGAGTTCTTCATTCCAATCGCAAATGTCAGTGCAAAAATTCAGTAATCCTGCATCGTGAAGAACATTGAGGACTGGCTCGAAGCATGGCAGGGATTCCATGTCCACGTGAGGAATATGTTCATGATCGAAGATTTTGTCTTTGTCAAACAGCACTGAGGAATAGAAGTTGGCTTGACTAGCAGTCCAGAATCACCTCTTCCTTATGCGAGCAGAGTCATAGGGGTTGTAGTTAGTGAAGAATACATGCTCGGCAAAGAAGTATTCAGCCTTGAACTTCTGTTTGCTTGAGAACGGATTCTTTGGCTTTGGCAGAGGAATGTCAGTGAGTTGCATCACAACCTCAGGAATCGCGAGCTCAGGTACTTCAGGCTGAGGAATTTCTGGTTCCTCTTCTTGTGCAACCTGAGGGTCAGCAGTAGCAGGTTCTTCAGCACTAGTGGCTGGAATTTCTTCATGCACAGAGGGTGTGGGATGAGTTTCTTCAGAGCCCAGTTGAACTGTTGTTGCAGGGGACAGAGGAATCTGTTGGATAGGGGTGAAGAGAGGAGTATTGGGATGCTGACTTTCCCAAAAGTCATCATTCATCACAGGTGTGGTGCATCCTATATCCACATCTTCATCTTCAATTTCCACAACACCAGCCTCTTCAGCTGTGAACTGAGGCATAGGTGAGGAAATGACTGGCGTTGAAGGGATTGCATCCACTTCAATTTCTTCATCAATCTATTTTGACGAAGCGGCAGAATGATTTTCTTCATCAGATCCGCTTGGGATCACATATTATTCTTCTCCAAAAGGAACAAGGTTTTTTGATGGCATGGATGAAATTGGAACAACATCAATTGGATTTTCAAAGGAGCTGGTCATGGGCTTCATTTTCTTGGCAGCCGAAGATTCTGACGCAGCTGATGCCTTCCTCTTCTTCACTGCAGCTCGCTCTGCAGCCTTGGTTTTCTTCACATCAGAGGCTGATGGAAGAATTGGAGTTTGTGTAGGCGCAAGAGGAGCTAAGGAATCTGGTTCATTTTCTTCAGGCGCAACTGATGCAGTTGCTCCGATCTCTTCAGTTTCTTCAGGCACACCACTAGTGGATGCCCTGGCAATTTTTTCAGCGGCTGGAATGGAGTCATCAGCCCTGGAACTAGCATTTTCTTCAGCAGGCTGAAAGTCATCAGTGTCTTTGGCATGTTCTTCAGCAGGCTGAGCGAGTCTGCAACTGAAGATTTTCTTGTTGTGATGGGGCTGCAACGTTTGTGGATTTCTTCGTCAGATTGACGAATCTCACTTTGGCTCCTTGCCAATCAGCATAGTAGGTATCAAAGTCTTTGTTGAGGGCTTGAATTTCAGACTGAGCCTTCAGAAGTTCCTCAGATGTCATTCTGACAACATTTTTCTTCAGGAGCTTCTCCTTTCTGTATTGCACTTTCTTGATCTCTCTTGCCTTTTCAAACTTCCATTTCTCTTGAGTGATGAAATGGGTCAGCATGTGACTTTGACCAGGGGTCAGATGAAAATTAGGCATTGGGGTGTTTGGATCCTTGTGCCAGAGATCAATGTAATCGAGGATTTTCTTCGGATCCAAAAGCAGTGGCACGGAAGTGCCTTTGGCTCTAGCGGCCTTCACTTGTCTGTCTCTGATGATTTCTGCAAGTTCATCATCAGAAGCTTCATCATCAGAAGGCACATGGAATGCGACCTGTTTCTTCTTTGGACTTGGTCGAGGACCGCATCCAGCTGTTGCTTTAGTTTTCAACAGTGTGGGGCCTGATGAGGAAATTGGTGCAGCTGAGGAACTTGCTGAGACACCAGAGGCAATCGAGAAACCAGCAGTCCTTTGACATGTAGCCAGATGCACAGGAGCTGAGGACTTTGAAGGAGATGCTGAGGACTTTGGTGGAGCAGTAGCAGTGTGAGGAATTTGCCGTGAGGGCATTGCTGAGGAACTTGGCCGTGAGGGCGCTGTTGGTGAAGCACTTGGCTTACAAGAAGGCTTCTTTGGCATAGATTTCCTCGGCCTGACCGAGGCCTCAGTAGCAGTAGCAGTGGCGGAATCCTCATTGAATTTCTTCACTGCCTCCTTGGCTTGTCTTGCCAATTTAGCTTGGCGCTTAGCCCATTCTTCAGGAAAGTCCTCACCAAGCTTGATGCTTGTGGGATCAGCTACTTGGCCAGGTGCCAATGGAGCTCTTGGGCATGGAGGATTGAGGGAGAATTTCTTCATGTACTTTGGAGTCACATATCTGTATTCCCTCCATTCTCTTGCCCATCTCCGTTCAATCCTCTGTATGCGCACCTTGCGCTGATTTTTGTTTTCTTTGCCAAATTTTGCTTCATCAGGGGTGCAATAGCCAGCATAAATTTCCTCAGGGATTTCAAACGCAGTCGTAACCTCAGGTTTCTTTCCTCCTTTCTGCGGCTTCTTACCGTCTGCCATATTCTTCAGATGAGGAATTTGAACAATTGAACACTCTGAAGAAGTATGCAGTTTTTCTTCGAGGAACACTGCAAATGAGTTAAGTTGATGAGAACCTAGTGATTCAGCAGCAGATATGAGTACCTGTGAACAGAGTATAGGTGCGAGGAATTTGGAGAGGTCATATGCGTTCTCAGAAGGTTTTTCGAAAAGAACAAGTTTTGAGGAATTTGACCAGATGAACCTTGAGGAATTTCACTAAGCGTTCTTGTCTTAGGTTCCAAAGTTGTACAGATCGAAGATCCACACAATTAGGGAATCTTGAAGAAAATGATTGCTTAGAGAAACAGTTCAAGATCATATGGTGTGTGATGTGTTCATATGTGTGAAGATTTGGAGAATAAACACCTTTGAAGATTTTCAGGAAAGTTTGAGAATCAAAGTGAGTAATAAAAGTAACTTTTAATTACCCGAAGTGAAGAACACGACGAACCGAGAAGAGCAGTGAAGTTAAATCGGGTTAGATCTCCCACACCCTAACTTGGCAGAGGAAGACAGCTACGGCGGCGGCGGAGTGAAGATTTCATGATCGGCATGATCTGACGACGGGCGACGAGGTCGAGGCAGCTAAGCTCTCCTCACCGGCGACGATGGAGTAGCGGCGGCGCTAGGGTTTGAGGAGCTCGAGCGAGAGAAAAGCGTTCGAGCGGAGTAAATGAAGTGAGGAAGGGTCGAGGGGTATTTATAGACACGGTAAAAACTATTCGCCCGAAGATTTTGGGACGAACATGCCCCTGCCCTTTCTCCTTATCGCGACATGTGTCACCCACGTACTGTGTAGTTAAGATCGTGTAAGATCGTGGGTGAATAGAATAATGCATCGTGGGATGCGGAACGGTTTGAGCGGCAAAACCGAAAATCTGGATAAGATTTGTTTTAAAGTTTCGTTCGCAATTTCTTCAGCTGACAAGGACACAGTGAAGATTTTGAACGAGTTTCAAATAGAACGCACATGAAGAATTTCTGAATAGATTGGATTGAGTATAGCATAGAGGGGGAAGGGTCAGATCACATTCACTTAGCAGAAAGAACAACATGAAGAAATAGCCATAAGTCAATGCTGTAGAGGACATAAACTCATATATATATATATATAGGACAAATGTTTCCTACAAGCAGTGGTAGTTACCACCACTTGCGTTTTGTATGTTGTATGTAGTATCTGTTGAAACCGAGAGTATGCATATGTAGTATGTAGTATATAACAATGATTAGGTAGTATATATACTAATTTTTAAGTAGTATGTACCATTTTTTGAGTATGCTCCTTTTTACGTACAGATATGTACGTATTTCATAAATCTAACAAAACTATTGGCTCATATGCAATTTTTTCGCGTAACTTGCTTTCAAATATCTTAGATATAATATATGAACATATTTAAAATAATAAAATAGTATATATAGTACCACTTGGTAGTATATGAGATATGGGGTAACTACCACGGGTGGTAGGATGGATTTTCCTATATATATATATATATATATATATATATATATATATATATATATATATATATATATATATATATATATATATATATATATATAATGAAGAAAAAACGACGGAAATAGTGAAGATTTTGCAAAGTTGAAGAATTTGAAAAACTGAAGAATTTCAAAAACTGAAAAAAGAACTTAAATTGAAGATTTTCAACTTTTTGTGGTGGCGTGACGCACCGTATAAGAATGATGATTTCAGACACCGCGTACAATTGTCGTAGGGTTCTGAGAATCAAATTCTTCATTAATTTCTTCACACTTAGAGTGTTATTCTTCATTGATTGAAGAAAAACATTTCTTCATGTCATGCACATCTAAGTCATTAATTTTGCATAAGTGTCAAGATGTGTGTCCTATTCAAAGAACATTCGAAGATTCTAAGATATTTAGCTCACACCGCAACTTGCTAAATCTCTTCTCATCCAAGGGCTTAGTGAAGATACCAGCTAGCTGTTCTTCAGTCTTCACGTGCTCGATGGAGATGTCGCCCTTCAACACATGATCACGAAGAAAATGATGACGAATCTGAATGTGCTTTGTCTTCGAGTGTTGAACTGGGTTGTGAGCAATCTTGATGGCACTCTCATTGTCGCAGAGGAGAGGCACATTCTTCACTTTGACGCCATAGTCCTTGAGGTTTGCTTCATCCAAAGCAGTTGAGCACAGCAAGAGCCAGTGCAATGTATTCAGCTTCTGCGATGAGCGGTGATACGCAGATTCTGTTTCTTCGAGGACCAATGGACCAATGATCGTCCGAGGAAATGACAAGTGCCAGATGTTGACTTGCGGTCCACACGATCACCAGCATATTCAGAGTCGAATATCCAATGAGATCAAAAGCAGAGCCCTTGGGGTACCATAATCCTAGTGTTGGTGTGTGAGCTAGATATCAAGAATATGCTTCACAGCCTTATGGTGTGATTCCTTGGTGCAGCTTGAAATCGGGCACACATGCAAACACTAAGCATTATATCTGGCCTAGATGCACATAAGTACAATAAAGAACCAATCATGGAGCGGTATACCTTGTGATCGAAGTCAATACCATTTTCATCAGTGCATAGATGGCCATTTGTGGGCATAGGAATTTTGAAGCCTTTGCAATCTTGCATGCCGAATTTCCTCAGTACATCTTTGAGGTATTTCTCCTGAGATATGAATATGCCATTGCGCTATTGACGAATTTGAAGACCTAAGAAGAATTTGAACTCTCCCATCATAGACATTTGATATTCTTCACTCATCATATAGGCAAATTCATCACTATAACGTTGGTTAGTACAGCCAAAGATAATATCATCAAAGTATATTTGGCACACAAATAGTTACCATCATAAGATTTAGTAAAGAGAGTAGGGTCGAGTGAACCGGGTGTGAAGCCATTCTTCACGAAGAATTCCTTCAATGTATCATACCACGCCCGAGGGGCTTGCTTGAGGCCATAGAGGGCCTTATTAAGTCTGAAGACTTTGTCGATTCTTTGGATCTTCAAAACACGGGGTTGAGCAACATATACTTCTTCCTCAAGCTTACCATTGAGGAATGCACTTTTCACATCCATTTGATATAAGATGATATAATGATGGTTAGCATAAGCAAGTAATATGCGAATAGCCTCAAGTCTAGCAACAGTGCAAAAGTTTCATCGAAATCAATTCCTTCAACTGTGTGTAGCATTGAGCTACTAGTCGTGCCTTATTCCTCACCACAAGGCCATTTTCATCTTGCTTGTTGCGGTAGATCCATTTTGTGCCAATGATATTATGCTTGCGAGGATCTCGGACGTTTGACCAGTTCGAGACATTGTTGAGCTCGAATCGATGTAATTCTTCTTGCATAGCCTGAATCCACTCCGGCTCCAGAAATGCTTCATCTACCTTAGTGGGCTCTGTGATAGAGACAAAAGCATAGTGCCCACAAAAGTTAGATAAATGTGAAGCTTTTGAGCGTGTTAGAGGACCTGGTGCTCTAATGTCATCGATGATCTTCTCCACTTGCACTTCTTTTGCAACGCGAGGATGAGCTGGTTGTCGCTGAGGAATTTGATCAGCATTTTCTTCAGCACCATTTTCCTCAGCATTTTCTTCAGGTGCATCAGCTCGACGTTCTTCATGAATTGGAATGAATTCTTCAACAGATTCTTGAAGAGGAATGACATCCTCGGTTGCCTTGAACTTGCTAGAATCCTCGGTGCTGGTTCATCTAACATGAAGGTAGGTGCTCTCTTTGCGAGCCATTAGTTTCATCGAACCGCACATCTACAGTGTTAACAATCTTGTGAAGAACAATGTTGAAGACTCTGTAGGTGTGCGAGTCCTTTCCGTAACCAAGCATAAAACCTTCATGTGCTTTCGGTGCAAATTTAGAATTGTGGTGAGGATCTCTAATCCAACATTTAGCACCGAAGACTTTGAAATAACTCACATTGGGTTTCTTGTAAGTGAGGAGTTCATAGGCCGTCTTCTTGAAGAATTTGTGAAGATATACTCTGTTGATGATGTGGCACGCAGTATCAATTGCATCAATCCAAAAACGTTGAGGCGTTTTGTATTCATCAAGCATAGTGCGAGCCATCTCAACAAGACTTCTGTTCTTGCGCTCCACGACGCCATTTTGCTAAGGAGTATAGGGAGCAGATAACTCATGAGTAATACCAAGTTCATCAAGATAGTCATCAAGACCGGAATTCTTGAACTTAGTTCCATTGTCACTTCTGATGTGCTTGATCTTCACACCAAAGTTGGTTGAAGCCCTCAAGGAAAAACGTTTGAAGACTTCCTGCACTTCATGTTTGTAAGTAACAATGTGTACCCATGTATATCGAGAGTAATCATCAACAATGACAAAACCATATAGAGATGCATCATTAGTGACTGCTGAGTAATGATTAGGTCTGAAGAGGTCCATGTGAAGCAATTCGAATGGACGAGTAGTGGTCATGATAGTCTTCGCTGGATGCTTGGCCTTGGTCATTTTTCCTGCTTCACTGGCTCCGCATAAGTGATCCTTGAGGAATTTGACATTCTCAATGCCAATGACATGCTTCTTCTTCGCAAGCGTGTGCAAATTCCTCATGCCTGCGTGAACAAGTCGTCGATGCCATAGCCAGCCTTCTAAAGCTTTTGCAAGTAGACACACGGCTGGTTGTGGTCCTGTAGAGAAATCAACAATATACAAATCTCCTCTCCTAAAGCCTTCGAAGACCTTGGAATTGTCAGCTTCCATAATCACAACACAGCGATACTTGCCAAAGACAACAACCATATCAAGATCACAAAGCATTGAGACTGACATGAGGTTGTATCCTAAGGACTCAACAAGCATGACTTTGTCCATGTGTTTATCCTAGAGATTGCAACCTTACAAGACCCAATACGACTTTTGCCTTTGTCGGCCAAAGATGATATGCTTCAGATGTGACGGTGATAAGGGAGCATCCATCAATAGATTCTTGTCACCAGTCATGTGATTCGTACATCCACTATCGAGGACCCACTCACTAGCTTTGGGTTGATCATCCTGCAGATGAATTAGTGTAACTTACAATCTCGTATGCTTCATTAGTGAAGAATATGATATCAAGTTCATTAGATGAATTTCATCAAGCAGTAAACAGATATAGCAGTATGAGGACGTGTGAAATGAAGATTCACTTCATCATGATTCACCTGCGTCCTTTCAGGCAATTTTGTCAGGTCCCCAGCAAATTCTTCAGACGTTAAAGAACATCTGGAGACCTGACCCTGTAGAAGAGATTAGTTCTTTTTCTTCACCACCCACATCTGAAGGGGTGGCAAAGAGTTCATCACTCTGCGAGCACCATACGAGAATGGTGGTTGTCGGTGTACTAGAGTAGGGGTACCCTAGTATCCCGAACTTGTGCACGGGCAGTCGCAGCGCCCCGCGGCAAGGCTTGCCGGGTGACCGCCAAGGTCGTCCGTGCTTCCTTTGGAGCCATTCAAGAACAAAGTGTTTAAGCCAAGGAGACAAGACCCCGGCAAGAGGAGCTTTCCGGGAAGGCCAACCAAGGCATCTCAAGAAACTTGCCGCGATGCGCCACGCTTCCCGGTAAGGCCCGGTGAGCGACAAGCTTCCGGGCGCGGCAAGACAACGGCCGCGGCAAGGCGCTTGCCGCGCAAGCTACCATCTCTGTACCAGCTCCAGCGCATCCACCAACGTGTCATACAGGGCCTTTCGGTAGCGTGGCGAGGGGCTGTGCAGCCAGCGGTGCGAGGTGGCAAGCGACGCTGACAAGATTGCCATCGTGGCGAGCTGTGGCGCCCCTGACGGTCCCTTTTTGCACTGTTTGGGCGACACAGACGGGCATTTAATGCCTTTGTCCCCTGCCGTCAGGGTTAGGTATGATACACTGTGCAAGTAGGTGTACCAACCGTAGTTCTTTTACATTTTTACCCTTGCATGCGTTGCCACCTGTCGGTGACCCCTTGAGCATATAAAAGGAGTCCCATGCGCAACATAGAGGGGGGTTGGAAACCAGAAACACTCACGCTTGGTCTCACAGCTAGTGTACTGTAGCGCTCATCGCTCTCGAGCAAGAACATAATACAATCAGACAAGCAGCAGTAGGAGTATTATCTCTCCGGAGAGCTCCGAAGCTGGGTAAATCACCCGCGTGTCTCGCCTCGATCCGCTCTTCGCGCGATCTCCGCCCCCCGCCGAACCGAAAGGGGCTCCAGTCCCGTAGGTGTTCGTTCCCACGACATCTAATGGCGCGCCAGGTAGGGGGCGTCGAGGTTGTGTGACCCTGATCCGGCATTCGCGCGAGCTAGATCTTCATCTTCTCCATCATCTTCATCGACATTCATCGAAGAAGAAGGCTTCAGAGGTGGCTGCTCCGTCCACGTCGATCCCACCGCCACCGGAGCAAACGGGTGGTGGGGTAGACGCCGGCGGAGGAACGGGCTCCGACGAGGGAGCTCATGCTGCCGCCAGGTCCAAGGACAAGGCTGCGCAAACCTCGACGTCCGTACATGCACCGCGCCCATCTCAGGAGGCGCGAGACCGACAGCATCATGGTACTCGCGGTACCATACGTTCGTTGGACCGAGATCGAGCTGGTGGATCTCGGGATGCTCAAGACCAGCATGTGCGCCAACATGCTGGCACGAGCAAGACACGGTCGCCTGGACGGGATCTTGCTCCTTCTAACATAGTTAGAAGTCCGAGCATATCCCGCTCCTCACACCGTTCGCCACCGCCACCCAAAACTTTGGAAGAAGCTTTAGCACGAGCTCAACTGCTCCTGGATTACCCTCCAACGGCGGACAAGATCGACGAATGGAGGGCCACCATTCAGAGTCTCATTGGCTTCGCCAACGGCGACACTCCACGGCAGCCGAATGCTTCGCAGCCGCGGCAAGATTGCCAGGCACGAGCCGATGGCGACAAGACCGGTGGGGGTGCAACCAACGTGCACTCTCCGCCCCGAAGGCCAAGATCGCCGACTCGCCGGGTCAACCTCGACACCGACTCCACCGCGTCGTCGGATCCACGAGCTTGTCGTGATCAGCGCCAAGTTCTTCACGAACGACAGCAAGAAGACGCTCGTACTCGCATCGAGCATGGAAGAGAAGCGCGGCGTCAATCAGACCAGCACGCTGGGCCCACTGTCGACATGCATGCGCCAGGGGAACCAGGCGACTTGCCATACGCGGTAGGTTGCCCTACGTTCACTCGTGAGCTGCGGCAAGTCCAGTGGCCCAGCACGAAGAACTTCAAGCCAGATGTACCAGAGAAGTACGACGGCAAGTTGCATCCGTCGGAGTTCCTCAGCATCTACACCATCGCGGTGCAAGCTGCCAGGGGACGGGACGACAAGATCCTTGCCAACTACTTCCCGCTGGTGCTCAAGCCCAATGTCAGTCTGGCTCATGCACTTGCGGACAACTCCATATCCTCCTTGGCAGATCTGTGCCATCAGTTTGTCGGCTCCTTTACAGGCGGCCACAAGCCTCATGGCCAAGAGAGCGATCTTCATCTGCTCGCCCAAAAGGAAGGAGAGCCCCTACGCAAGTACATTCAGAGATTCAGCCAAGTACAGCGCAACATCCCAGATGTCCACCCTGTCGCGGTCATCAGCACGTTCCATCAGAACGTGCGTAACCGCAGGATGCGGGAGGAGATGGCGATGTGCAAGATCAGAGACGTCAGTGAGCTATACGCCCTGGCCGACAAGTGTGCACGTGCTGAGGAAGAGAGGAAACTCCCCGAAGAGAATACAGGAGCAGGAGGATCTGACAGCGAGGATGCTGCCCCGGCAAGGAAAAACCGGCGGTGGAACAACAGGAAGAGGAAGGGAGAAGATGTGCTAATCGTTAAGCAGCCCGGCAACGGAGGTGGCGCCAAGGAAGCCGAAGCTGTGGCGGCCGCCGACAAGCAGGGCGGCTCCGACAAGCAGTACTGCAAGATCCACCGCACCAAGGGCCATGATCTCCAGAGCTGCAAGAAGGTCGAGCAGCTTGTCGAGCAGCAAAAGGCTGAGTACAAGCAACGCGACAAGGACAAGGCCCAGGAAGGTACTGGAGGATCCGGCAAGAAACGTCCCGGCCGGAGAGGACGCCGCGGCAAGGCCAAGCAGCGGCAAGGAGACAGACCTCCCCGCGGCCGTGACAAGGATGAAGATAAGACGACGATGAAGATATGGATGATGACGAGGCCGATGAGCAGAAGTTTCAGAAAGCCACAGAGGTCATGTGCGTTGACGGCGGTGCTTCTCTGCATACTTCGCACCGCCAGATCAAGCAGTGGGTGCGGGAAGTCAATGCGGCAGAACCACCCGTCGAGTCATGCAAGCCTCTGAAATGGTCCAGCACGCCTATCATCTTCGATATTGAGGACCACCCTGATCGCATAACTGCGGTCGGGTGCTTGCCGATGTTGGTTTCACCAACCATCCGCAACCTCAAGGTCACTAAGATGCTAGTTGACGGCGGGGCCGGCTTGAACCTGATCTCCTCCGCAGTGCTCCAGAAACTCCAGATCCCTGACAGCGAGCTCGAAGAGATCGGCACATTTCAAGGAATCAATCCGGGAAGGAGCAAGCCGAAGGGAAAGATCACGTTGCCGGTGACATTTGGCAGCGAGTTGAACTTCAGGACTGAGAGGGTTACTTTTGACGTTGCTGATTTTCCATTGCCACAATGGGATACTCGGCCGTCCAGCGCTCGCCAAATTCATGGCAGCCTCTGACTATGCATACAACATATTGAAGATGCCAGGCCCGATAAGTGTCATCTCTATCCCTGGCGACAAGAAAGATGCTCTTATCTGCGCCGACAAGATCTACCGGGAAGCAGCAGCCACAGCTGAACGCAAGTCACTCGCCGCTGAAGCTCCCAGGGGGAAGAAGAAGACCAAGTCCAGCAAGAGTTCTGATGCCCACTCCGGCAAGCGCACCTCTTCGGAGTGCTGCGCTATCGTCGAGGACGCACCATCGAGCTCCACCAGCAAGTGTAAGAAGGCAATGGCAACTCCGCCAGAGACCAAGAAGGTGCCCGCCATGGAGGACGGCACTGGTGGTACCTTCACCATCAGTGCCACTCTCGACCCTAAATAGGAAAGCGCGCTCGTTGCTTTCCTGCAGGCGAACGTCGATGTGTTTGCGTGGCAACCGTCTGACATCCCCGGTGTTCCCAGGAAAGTAATCGAGCACCACCTTGCAGTCTGTCCTCATGCGCGGCCCGTCAAGCAGAAAGTCAGGAAACAAGCAATGGAGCGCCAAGAATTCATTGCAGAAGAAATCAATAAGTTGGAAGCAGCAGGCCTTGTTAGAGGAGTGCTCCATCCTACATGGTTGGCCAATCCTGTAGTCGTGCGCAAGGCAAGCGGAAATGGAGGCTTTGTATCGACTTTACTGATGTTAATAAAGCTTGTCCCAAAGACCCATTTCCCTTGCCGCGCATTGACCAGATTGTTGACTCCACGGCCGGATGTGATTTGCTTTCATGTCTTGATGCATATTCAGGATATCATCAGATCTTCATGGCAGAAGAGGATGAAGAGAAGACTGCATTCATCACTCCTTGTGGCATGTACTGTTTCGTAAGGATGCCTTTCGGTTTGAAGAATGCTGGTTCAACATTTGCAAGAGTAGTCAATCACGGTTTTGAGCCACAAATGCACAGAAATGTGGAGGCCTACATGGATGACATAGTGGTCAAGAGCAAGGACAAGGCAACTTTGATTCAAGATTTAGATGAAACCTTTGCAAATCTGCGCAAGATCAACCTCAAGCTTAACCCCGAGAAGTGCGTGTTTGGAGTCCCCTCCGGCAAGCTTCTCGGGTTCTTCGTGTCTCAGCGGGGAATCGAAGCCAATCCCGACAAGAACAAGGCCATTGAGCAGATTGAAGCACCAAAGCGCGTCAAGGATGTACGAAGACTTGCCGGTTGCGTGGCTGCTCTCAGCAGGTTTATCTCTAAGTCTGCTGAGCGCGCCCTGCCATTTTTCAAAATATTGAAAAAGGCAGGTCCAATAAAATGGACTCCGGAAGCGAAGGCTGCACTGCAGGACTTGAAGAGATACCTGTCCTCCACTCCAATACTTGTCGCACCTAAGACACAAGGGAAGTTGCTGCTGTATATAGCGGCAACCAATCAAGTGGTTAGTGTTGCGTTAGTAGCGGAGAGGGAGGCGGATGATGAGCCAGCAACCACGGCAGGTGCATCCAGCGACAAGCAGGGGGCTTCACCGGCAAGCTCTGGTCCCGACAAGGATGGATCTGCGCAGGCACATGGGGAGGTGCAGAAGAAAATAGTGCAGCGCCCAGTTTACTTTGTCAGTTCCCTTCTGCAGGGGGCTAGGTCAAGGTACTCTGGTGTGCAGAAATTGCTTTTCGGCCTTCTCATGGCCTCGAGAAAGCTGCGCCATTACTTCCAAGCACATGAGATCACAGTTGTCACTCGTTTTCCGCTGAAGAGGATACTACGAATCCGAAGCAAGCAGGCAGGATTGTCAGTGGGCCTTTGGAACTGTCAAGCTTTGGCCTCAAGTTTGAGAGCACTTCAACTATCCAAAGCGAGCATTGGCAGAATTCATAGCAGAATGGACGCCAACACCAGATGAAGAAATTCTAGAAACGAGCATCCCCATCAAGGAAGCAAGCAAAGAGTGGCTCATGTACTTTGATGGTGCCTTCTCGCTACAAGGCGCCGGTGCGGGTGTGCTACTTGTCGCACCCACATGAGCACCTCAAATCGTAGTCGGATGCACTTTCCCAAGGAGCAAGCAACAAACAATACTGCAGAGTATGAAGGTTTGCTTGCCGGTCTCAGGATCGCAGCAGACCTTGGGATCAAGAAGCTCATTGTCAGGGGTGACTCACAGCTTGTCGTCCGCCAAGTGATCAAAGATTATCAGAGTCCGTTGATGGAAGCTTACGTTGATGAAGTGAGGAAGTTAGAAAAGCACTTTGACGGCCTACAGATGGAACATGTTCCAAGAGCTCAGAACGACATTGCTGATGGCATGTCAAAGTGCGCTGCACTGAAGTTACCTATGGAACCAGGGATCTTTGTGCTCAAGCTGACTCAACCGTCTGTAACACCATCAACTGGACAGAGCAAGAAGAGGAAATTGATATCTGGTGACTATTTTCCGGCAGAGCTCCCCGAAGCCGCCGCCAAGAAGGTCCCCAAGATCAACACCAAGGGTGCTGAGGAGCAATCTGCTCCGACAAGCCCTAGGGTTTGTTCCGTTGAAGCAGACGCTCCCGACAAGTTTTGCTCCGGCAAGCTTGCCGGGGAACATCAAGCTCCGGCTGAGCCACAGGTTCTCGCCGTAGAAGTGGATGTTCCCGCAGCAGCATATGTGCCTTTAGTCCTTGTTGTCGAGCCACAAGCTCCAGCATGGGCACAGCAGATTGTCCGTTTCCTTCAGACAGGAGAACTTCCCGAAGAGCAAGAAGAAGCGGAAAGAGTAGCCCAGCAGTCAAGTATGTACCAGTTTGTCGACAACACACTGTACAGAAGAAGATTCAACGGTGTGAAATTGAAGTGTATTCACCGGGAAGATGGGCAAAAGCTGTTGGCAGAGATACATGGAGGCATATGTGGCCACCACATTGGCGCAAGAGCACTTGCTGGCAAAGCGTTCCGACAAGGTTTCTTTTGGCCGACAGCCCTCCAGGATGCAACTGCACAAGTAACCAAGTGTGAAGCGTGCCAGTTCCATTCCAAGCAGATACACCAGCCAGCTCAAGCTCTCGGACGATCCCTTTATCACGGCCATTTTGGTGCAGGGGGCTCGACATCCTCGGCCCCTTTCCCGAAGCTGTCGGGGCTTTGAGTACTTATGCGTTGCAATCGACAAGTTCACAAAGTGGCGAAGTGGAAGCGATGAGGAAGGTGATAGCACGGTCGTGATCAAGTTCTTGGTCGATTGTTTCCCACTTCGGGGTCCCTAACAGGATCATCACCGACAATGGCACGCAATTCACGAGCCGCACCTTCATGCAGTACGTCCAAGATCTTGGCGCCAAGGTCTGCGCGCCGCTTTGCTAACCCGAGAAGCAGCGGTCAAGCGGGGGGCAAATGCTGAAGTCTTTGCGCGGGCTCAAGACCAGGACTTTCGACAGGCTGCACAAGTGCGGAAAGAACTGGATATTGAGGAGCTGCCGGTGGTTCTTTGGTCGATCGGGACGACGCCAAATCGATCCACTGGCCATACACCTTTCGCTCTAGTCTATGGAGCAGAGGCAGTTCTCCCCACGGAACTCGTATACGGGTCGCCTCGAATGCTCGCTTACGATGAGCTTGAGAAAGAGCAGCTGCGACAAGATGACGCGCTGCTCCTTGAGGAGGACCGTCTTCAGGCTGCTGTACGAGCTGCTCGATACCAGCAAGCTTTGCGCCGCTACCATAGCCGCAAAGTTAATGCCAGAAGTCTCGAGGAAGGCGACCTTGTCCTTCGGCGTGTTCAGTCCGCCAAGAATTCCAACAAGTTGACGCAAAAGTGGGAAGGCCCTTACCGGGTGAAACAAGTCACTAGGCCTGGCGCTGTCCGCCTTGAGACCGAAGATGGCTTTCCGGTGAGCAACTCCTGGAACATTGAACATCTTCGTAAGTTTTACTCGTAAGGCGCGGATACTGGAACCTGTTCCGGCAACCACCTTTTGTACAAGTCTTGCCGCTGTTGCATGTAATCCTTTGTACAAAGCCAGGCGTAGACCCCGTGCATAAATAAAGCTCATGTGCTCTGCACATCTTGTCAATTTCATGCTTTCTATTTTTTGCATGTGTTATCTGACATTTTGTGCAGCACCTACCCCCGGTAAGCAATAACGAGCCTTAAGGCTCCATATCTTTATTTTCTCTTCTTTCTCTTTCTCAAAGAAAGGAAGGTTCCCGCCCACAAGTTTGCCGGGGGGAAGGAGGAGATAATGGTGTGGACCAGGCGTCGTTCAAGAAAGTTTCGCCTTGCCGGGACGCAAACGACAGAAAAGCTAAGTTGCCAAAGTTTGAGCGATCAGTTTAAAAAAAAATAAGTTATCTTCCTCGAACGACTGTGCTTTGTATGGAAAACCTGTGCGCGGAGGAACCAACTCGCAGCTAGTTTGCGCCCTTACTTTGTTTCGAGTCCGCTCAACAACTTAAGTGAGCTGCGACTAGTTGCGACAAGGTTTCTTGTTGGTAGCGGCACCGCCGGCAGGCTGCTGACGTTCCGCACTCAGCGTTCGCGGCAAAGGTGCCTGCGCCGGCAAGTTCCCTAAAAGCGTAGGGTAAAAACATACAAAGGAAGGAATCAAGTAAAGGAAATAACATAGCAGTCGATACCCAAAGTAAAAGTTATATTACAAGATAGCTTGTAGCAGCTCTAATAGATTGTCCTCGTAACATTACCAGCAGTGACAAGAAAAGAAGGAAACGGGCGGCCTAATCTACGCGATCGCCGTCAACCCCCTTGACCTCATTCACCTTGTCCACAATGGGTGCGACAAGGGCCTTGAGCGCTTCCAGATCAGCATCCGCCGGCAGCTTCCTGTGGACATTGGTGAGGTTGAGGCCCGGGTTGCGGAAGGCCACCTTCACTAACACCTTTTGAAGAACTCTCGCGCAGATCGCGCGCGACTCGTCGGCCAGCTGCTTTGGGATCCTTTCCTGGAGTTTCTGGAGGGCCGTCGCCACGCCTTTGAAGAACAAGGTGAGCTTGGCGCTGGGCTGGAGGTTCTCATCGGAGGAATATCCAAAATCCTCCAGCCCTAGCTGCGCTAGCTCCCTGTCGATGTCTGCGGCAACATCCACGAGACCCTCCGTCCAGTGCTCCACATTCTCCCTGAAGGTGTTCTGGGTGGCGGCAGCACTCGCCAGTAGCTCCTCGTTGGCCTTGATCTCCTTCTTCAAGGCCGCCTCCTGCTCCCTGGCGCCGTCCAGCGTCTTGGTCAAAGTAGCCAGCTTCAACTCAAGATCAGCGTTGGAGTCCTTGGCGGCACTCAGCTCCTTGCCCTTCTCGACGAGACGACGCTGCAGCTTACCGTGGGCATGGGCGTCCTTCTCGCGCTCACGCTGGAGCGCGGCAAGCTCTTCATCCCTCGCCTTGAGATCGGCCTCTAGTTGCGCCACCTTTGTCTCTAGCTCCTTCTTGGCGGCGTCGGCAACTGCGGCAGCATCCTTTGCCTCCTTGAGAGCCCCGCCAAGTGTTTGCTCGCGCGCAGCAAGCTCCTCCTCATGGCTGTCCAGATTGACCTTCCGCTGCGCCAGCTCGCCTTCCCGCGCAAACAGGTCCTTGGCGGCAAAGCCGCTGTTGCTCTTCAACTTCAGCCTTCTCGAGAAGGAAGGCTTTCCGCGCCTCGACGAGCTGCGGCCGCTCCTCTGCAATGGACCGGAGGGCTTCTTGATTGCGACTCCGGAGCTCCTCCACATGCTTCTCAATATCCACTCCCGCCTGCGCGACAAGCGCTTCCCGGGATTCCACCTTGGCTTGTCGGGCGCAGTAGAGTGACACCAGCTTCCGCAGCAGTTGCTCTTCCTCAGACTCGTCGCTGCTGCTGCTTGGCGCGTCAAACAGCGTCAGCCCAGCGGAGGCGAGCACCTCTCCATCGAAAGTTTCTCCTTCGACCGGCGCCCTGCAGCTTGACGCCCAGGGGAGCTTGATGAAGACACCATCGTCGGCCTTCAAATAGGCGCCGGGATGGGGCTCTTTGGAGCCTGACGCTGCACCAGCGGCGGAGGGATCGGCGTTCGGCGTAGAGCCTTGCGCTCCTGCGGCCTCGGGGCCGTCAGTGCGATCGCCGGACCCCTCGCCAGCTCCTGCGGCGGCAGCCTTGGCGGCCTCTTCGCCGACAGGATCATTGGCGCCGGCTTCCTCCTCGGTGGCGGCGGCGTCGTTGGTATTGCCGCGCGTGTTCTCCTCGCCGGTGGCCTCGGTCTCCATCGGCTCCGTGGAAGGTGGATCTGAAGGCCGGAAGAGGGAGAAAAGTCAAGCAAATATCCAAAAAGAAGAATCAGAAGAAGAAAAACCCAAGGGAAGTTTTCAGGCAAGAAGATTACATCTTTGGGATCTCTGATCATAGGCTCCACCACCGAAGTCATTGGTGCTGTCCCTTGCCGAGAACTGTCCCTTGTCGGAGCAACGCCCTTGCCGGGAATCCTCCTTGGCGGTGTAGTCAAGCAGAAGCGTCTCGGGGCGGCTTCGGTTGCTCTGGTGAGGCTGCTCTGCTCCTACACAAACCAACGATCGAGATGTCGGCAAAGAAAGAGCACCCATGCTTGCGCGAACAGCGGAAGTAAACCATATACTTCTGCTGGGGGCTGCTTGGGAGTAGTTGCGGGTCCGACAAAGGTGGTCTCGGCGCGCCCCCTGCTGTCATGGTGGGCTCGTCCTTGATGATAATCACCGGAGCCTTGGCTCTCTTTGCCGCTCTCTGGGCCAGGGTCCTGAAAAGGAATGAGTTCAGAGTAAAGCAAATCAGATGCAAGACAAAAACAACAAGAATTAAAGAACTACAAGTGCAGCACATGATCTTACTCTTCTTCTTCTTCCTCGTCGGAGCTGAGTGCGGAGAGGTCGAAGTCCAGCCCACATTCGGCGCGACGAGGCGGAGGAGTGGGTTCCCTTGATCGCTTGGCGGGCGTGGCGGGATCGAGCGGCGGTCGGGGACCCGCTCCGATTACCGCCGCAGGCGTGAGGCGCTCCAGCGGCAACGGTGCTTATCGCGGTGGAGCGTGTCCCGCGGCGCGACGGCTGTTGACTTGTCTGCCGCCCTGCTACGTCCCCGGCCTTGCGGAGGCGCCTTCTTGGTGGAGCTGAGGGCTGCGCTGAGGGCTCTGCTTGCGGCAAGCTGCTTGAAGATGGCGGGCCGCTCACACCCTCGGCGGGCTCGCTCGACTCGGCTTCAGGCTCGGCAAGCTCTTCCTCGCCGACAAGTTCTCCGGCAAGCTCATCTCGATCGGCAAGGCTTGCCGCCTCTGCTGCCTCTGCCTCCTCCACGGTGAATCCAAACTCGCCCGCGGCAGCGGCTGCCACCGCCTCTTCCGCCCTGGTGGCGATGCACCGCATCTCCGCATCGGTGGTGTCGCGGGTGAGGCTCTTCTGCTCATCGGAGCGGACCACCACCTCCACCAAGCCATCGAAGAACTGCTGCACGACATCGTCTGCAGGCTCCTGCCAAGTTGGAACAATTCCATGTGAATCGCACAACGGCATCATTGCACGGATGCGATCGAGCGAGGAATTGTTGCACAACGGAACGACGCCCTGCGACAGCCTGAACCATTCGGGATGCTGAGGGTCGTGCTTGAACAGCTCCTTGAGCATCGCGTCCAGCTCTAGGACGGTGAAATTGAAGTTGAGGCATGGACGCAGCCTCATAATGTCCGTCGGACCCCCGAATTCCTAGGCAGGTCTCCTCCTCTCCTACAGAGGGGCGATGCGGCGGCGAAGAAAATCTGTGCCGACAGCGCCCACATTGAGCCCGGCAAGCCTAAGGCGCAGGATCCTGGTGACGGCAATCTTCAGCCTGTCATCTTCTGGCGCCAAGCTGCTCCAATCGTTGCCGCGCACTACTGGGCTTGGCGCTGGGCAGTAAACGGCTGCGGGTTCTCCTCGACGATCTAGCACCAGTCTGCTCTCCACTCCTCCCATTTGCTGTGGAGCTCCCCCTCCAGATAGGCCTCCTTCTTGCTGGCTCTCGAGATCCAGGCGATTCCGCCGGATAGGGGCTCCCCTCTCTCAACCCGGGGCATAAAAAAGCGGCGGAAGAGAGCTACGCTTGGGTGGACTCCGACAAAGTTTTCGCAGAGATGTGCGAAAACTGCCATGGTCAGAACAGCATTGGGGGTGAAATCAAGGAGGTGGAACCCGTAGGTGTTCATGATATTGCGAAGAATTGAGAGAAAGGCGGGCGAGCCCGCGAGAAGAACAATGCGAAGAATGGGTATCCGTTCGAGCCCGTTGAAGCGGCGGCGAGAGTACCTTCGTCTTGTGGATCGCTCGCGTCTCCGTCGACCAGAAGAGGTAGTACCACTCCCTCAGCTCCTTCGCGGCGAGCTCGGGGGGGAAAGTTGCCCGCTCCTTTCGCAGCGCCTCGAGCCGAAGCGCCTCGGCCGACTTCACGCCCTTCCCGGCTTTCAGAGCCATGGTGGAGGTGGTGGGGGAGATCGACGGCGTTGGTGGCGCCGGTGGAGAAGGGGGACGGAGCGCTGCTCTCTCTCGGCTTGGGAAGAAGGGGAACAAAGAATGGCGAGATGGGGAACGCCTTTGTTTCCCCGCTTATAAAAGAGGAGGAGGCGAACGTTACGCTTTTTCCGAATAAAGAACCACCCACGATCTCTCCCACGACGCCGCATTCGACGCGTGCCGTTTGGGGAGGGCGCGGTGGATACGGAGTAAGATACGACGTGGCCCAGCCCTCGCGTGCCCGTGCACTGTTTTGGGCCTGGCCCAACAGCGCTCGGCACCGTGTGTGGCCCAGGCCCGGGGCTCCTGTCGGTGTACTAGAGTAGGGGTACCCTAGTATCCCGAACTTGTGCACGGGAAGTCGCAGCGCCCCGCGGCAAGGCTTGGCGGGTGACCGCCAAGGTCCTCCGTGGTTCCTTTGGAGACATTCAAGAACAAAGTGTTTAAGCCAAGGAGACAAGACCCCGGCAAGAGGAGCTTGCCGGGAAGGCCAACTAAGGCATCTCAAGAAACTTGCCGCGACGCGCCACGCGTCCCGGTAAGGCCCGGTGAGCGACAAGCTTCCAGGCGCGGCAAGACAACGGCCGCGGCAAGGCGCTTGCCGCGGCAAGCTACCATCCTGTACCCGCGCTCCAGCGCATCCACCAACGTGTCGCCCTGGGGCCTTTCCAGGCGCGCGTGGCGAGAGGCTGTGCAGCCAGCGGTGCGAGGTGGCAAGCGACGCTGACAAGATTGCCATTGTGGCGAGCGGTGGCGCCCCTGACGGTCCCTTTTTGCACTGTTTGGGCGACACAGACGAGCATTTAATGCCTTTGTCCCCTGCCATCAGGGTTAAGTATGATACACTGTGCAAGTAGGTGTACCAGCCGCAGTTCTTTTACATTTTTACCCTTGCATGCGTTGCCACCTGTCGGTGACCCCTTGAGCATATAAAAGGAGGCCCATGCGCAACGTAGAGGGGGTTGGAAACCAGAAACACTCACGCTTGGTCTCACAGCTAGTGTACTGTAGCGCTCATCGCTCTCGAGTAAGAACACAATACAATCAGACAAGCAGCAGTAGGAGCATTATCTCTGCGGAGAGCTCCAAAGCTGGGTAAATCGCCCGCGTGTCTTGCCTCGATCCGCTCTTCGCGCGATCTCCGCCCCCCCCCCCCCCCGCTGAACCGAAAGGGGCTCCGGTCCCGTAGGTGTTCGTTCCCACGACAGTGGCATAGAGGCCAAACCATTTCGTTTCACATAAGTGGGGTTAGGGTAAGCATATGAATAAGCAGAGAAATTCTTCGAGGACTTATGAACATAATGGTTTGAAGAATAATGCACATATTCATAGCCCTTAGCTCTACCTGCGAGACGAGTTGTTAGCACGATGATAATCATATGAGGACTTTGATCCATTTGAGGAATTTGATCCACGTGAGGAATTTGGTCCGTATGAGGACTTGGATCCATATGAAGAATTTGGTCCATATGAAGAATTTGATCTGGGGTTCTGTTCTTCACGGTGGTGTCATGAGGACATTCACCTTAAGACTTTCGAGGCACTTCTTGGGAACCTAGATTTTCTTCATAGGAGAACCATTCCTGCAGTTAGTGCCGACATATCTAGCAAATACTTCACCATTCGATTTTTGAACAGTTTATAGTTGAGTCAAATGACTCATCGGAAGAATGAGGAGATTCACATGTAAAGCCGGATAAGCTAGATGGATCAGTGGAGGTCCCTTTGCAGCAACCCATGAGGTTTTGGGGTACTGCTCGGGCTTCAATATGTTCCATCAGCATTGAGTTTCCTCTCAAAGGCAATACCCTCTTTCCTAGGGTTTACATTGAGGATCTGCTTTTAAGCACATCACAAAGACTCGATGCCCTTTGAGGCTTTTGTACATGCTGTCATGTACAATTCCTTCAACCCTGCATTGTCGGTGATACTAGCAATGTCCTCGGATGAGGAATTAGTGATAGCAGAGGCAGGTGAAGAATTTGTAACAGTTGAAGCATCTGAACATTCAGGTGAAGAATTAGCAGATTCACGTTCAATGCACTTTAAGCATAGAGGAACAAATTCTTCGTGAGAAGCGCTGATTTGTTGAGCAAGTAATGAATCGCACTCCTTCTGAAGATCTTCATAACTCACTCTTAGCTTCTCAAGATCTTGCTTTCTTTGAAGAAAATCATAAGAAAGTTTCTCATGATCAGATAAGAGAGAGTTATGATGACTTTGAAGGTCATCAAACCTAGACTAACGCCTCTGAAGATTTTCAGCCAGGGCTTTAGTGCGATCCATTTCTTCACCCAACATATCATCACTTTTGTCTAGCATGTTTTGAACCTTTTCAAAAGCCCTTTGTTGTTTTACAGCAATCTTAGCAAGTTTAGAGTAGCTGGGCTTGAGATCCTCATCAGATTCATTTTCACTAGATTCAGAGGAGGTGTATTTGAGTACCTTTGCACCTTTTGCCATGAAGCAATAGGTGGGAGCGTAGTCATCGTTATCTTCATCAGGCTTGTCGGTGGGGTCAGTTTCTTCAGTGTTGAAGATGGACTTGCTAACGAAGGCAGTAGCGAAGGCCAGACTCGCCACACCAGATTCGGATTCTTCAGACGCCTCCTCTTCCTCATTTTCCTCAGATTCAGCTTGAGTCCATTTCCTTGCCAATGAATGCCCGAGCCTTCTTGGAGCTGCTCTTCTTGTGAGATGAAGACTTGAGGATTTTGATGGCGAAGATTTTGACGATTTCTTCTTCTTCTTCGCATCATCGAGGCTGTAATCCTTGTATTTCTTCTTCTTCATTTCCTTTCCCCCGAGGACAATCTTGAATATAGTGACCAGGTTTCTTGCATTTGTGGCACAGCCTTCTCTTATAGTCCTTTGGATGAGGAATCACTTTGCTTCTTGAGGATTTTCCAGCGACCACGTCTTGAGAACTTGGAATTTCTTCACGGCGGTGCTAGCTCTGGCTCAATTCTTGAGGATCACCAAGGCTACTACCAGAATCCTCACATTGAGTCGAGACACAGCCTTGGCCTTGTGGCACGTGGTTTGCCATAGCTCGAACCATAGAGATCTCTCTTTTGACAATTTGGAACTTCGTGAGTATTTAGCCTTTCGAGGATATCGGCAGGACCAAGAGACTTGTAGTCTGCACGTTCTTGTATCATCAGTCCCAGAGTATCAAATGAGGAATCAAGCGATCTCAACAGTTTCTTCACCACCTTATGATCAGTGATGTCAGTGGCACCAAGAGCTTGAAGCTCATTTGAGATGTCAGTGAGGCGATCGAAGGTTTGTTGGACATTTTCATTGTCGAGTCTTTTGAAGCGGTTGAATAGATTCCGAAGAACATCAACTCAAGAGTCACGCTGAGTTGAGACTCCTTCATTCACTTTGGACAGCCTATCCCAGATAAGCTTAGCAGTTTCCAAAGCACTCACTCTTCCATACTGTCCTTTGCTCAGATGGCCACATATGATATTCTTCGCTTGAGAATCGAGTTGCTTGAATCTCTTCACATCGGTAGCGTTCAATCAGGGTGAGACAGAGGGAACACCATTTTCCACAACATACCAGAGATCGTTGTCAATTGCCTCAAGATGCATTCGCATCTTGTTCTTCCAATAGGGGTAGTCCGTCCCATCAAAGGTAGGACACCCAGCCGAGACCTTAATCATACCTGCGGTCGACATAACTAAAACTCCAGGCGGTTAAACCAAAATCACACAGAACAAGGGAGTACCTTGCTCTGATACCAATTGAAAGTGCGTTATATCGACTAGAGGGGGGTGAATAGGCGATTTTTATGAATTCTTCACTAAGGAATTTGCCGGTGAGGAAATTCCATAGCGAAGAACTACTAGCAGCGGAATAAGTACTCAGAAGTAAGCATAACAGAATACAAGCATGGTCATCATGATGAAATGAAGACTAGCACAGAGTACAGAAAGCGTAATCACAGGATAACACAAGATGAAGACAAACAGACTGAAGAAATTGGACTGAGGAAATTGAGAAAGTCTTCAGTCAAAGTCTTCAAACACGGATATGAACAAACACTCAACACATTAATGAGGAAATGAATGGGTTGAGGAAATAGAACCAGTAAGGTTGGTGAAGACAGTGATTTGGTAGACCAGTTCCAACTGCTGTCTCAGTTGTACGTCTGGTTGGAGCGGCTGAGTATTTAAACTCGAGGACACACAGTCCCGTACACCCAATCACTGAGCACGAAGCTCAGGACACCCGGTCCTCACCGTATTCTCCTTGAACTAAGGTCACGCAGACCTCGTCCAATCACTCATGGTAAGTCTTCAGGCGACTTCCAAACCTTCACAGACTTGGTCACTCGGCGATCCACAATTCCTCTTGGATGCTCTAGACCATGACGCCTAACCGTCTGGAAGAAGCACAATCTTCAAAGGTAACAAGCATCGGATCCACGCAAGATCAATTTCTTCAGTGATGCTCAATCACTTTGGGTTTGTAGGGGTTTGGTTTTGCGTTTTCCTCACTTGATGATTTTCGCTCAAAGTCCTCGGAGGATGACAAGTGTCAAGTTCTCTCGGAGCAGCCAACTAGCTAGTGGTTGTAGGGGGCGGCTATTTATAGCCTAGGGAGCAGCCCGACATGATAAGACATAAATGCACTTCAATGATATGACCGTTAGGTGGATAAGATATTTTGGGACAGCGGTAGCGCCCTGACAAAGAACGATCGGAAATTTGACTCTCAAATTCCTCACGGCTATCATGTTCCTCACTGTGTAGGCAATTCGCACTGGCGAATTCCTAACTCCTCAGTCAGAACAAATTCATCAGCGACCAGAAGAACTTCGTCTCTGTCACTGAAGAAAGTGACTAAACTGTATGAGATTTCCAAAGGCTTCACTCGAAGGGATTGGTAGGTGTAGGATTTTGAGTTGATCATCACATGGAAAATTTTCCTTAGTATTTCCTCGACCCCCTTTAACAGTACGGTGTTTCCTATGACTCAAGAAAGAGAAAATGAAACTACGAAAAAAAAAAGTCTTCACGCTTCATGTTCCACAAATGAATACCAAGTCTTCAAGGTCACACCAATTTCTTCACTTTCAAAGTCTTCAGAATATCAAAGTCTTCAGTCGAAGAACTTCATTTTTAGGGGTCGACTTTCTCTGTAAATATCAAACTCCTCATAGACTTATAGACCTGTGTACACTCACAAACGCATTAGTCCCTTAACCTATAAGTCTTCAATACACCAAAATCACTAAGGGGCACTAGATGCACTTACACGTATCACGAGTGGAAATATAAAGTGACATTCTTTTGCATTAAGATTTCGTGCATCCAACCAAAAAACACATGACGACCTCTGCTTCCCTATGCGAAGGGCCTATCTTTTACTTCTTGTCTTACATTAAGAGTCATGGTGATCTTCACCTTTCCTTTTTACATTTTATCCTTTGGTAAGCACCTCGTGTTAGAAAGATCCTGATATATATATCCAATTGGATGTAAGTTAGCATGAACTATTATTCTTGACAGAACCCTTGAGGTAAAAGGTTGGGAGGCAACACTATAAGCCCCTATCTTTCTCTGTGTCCGATTAAAACTCCATACCCATAAGTATTGCGTGAGTGTTAGCAACTGCGAAAGACTAAATGATGGCTGAGTATGTGGACTTGCTGAAAAGCTCTTATATTGACTCTTTCTGATGTTATGATAAATTGCAATTGCTTCAATGACCAAGATCATAGTCTGTTGGTTCTCAATGAAGTTTTTGATTCATACTTGACTTTGTGTATAGATTATTACTTGAGCACAAGATATCATATGACAAAATATATACATGTTGTTGTTATAAGAATAATCATGATGCCCTCATGTCCGTATTTTATTTTATCGACACCTCTATCTCTAAACATGTGGACATATTTTTTGATATCGGCTTCCGCTTGAGGACAAGCGAGGTCTAAACTTGGGGGAGTTGATACGTCCATTTTGCATCATGCTTTTATATCGATATTTATTGCATTATGGGCTGTTATTTCACATTATGTCACAATACTTATGGCTATTCTCTCTTATTTTACAAGGTTTACATGAAGAGAGAGAATGCCGGCAGCAATGATTCTTGGCTGGAAAAGGAGCAAATATTAAAGACCTATTCTGCACAGCTCCAAAAGTCCTAAAACTCCACGAAAGTCATTTTTGGATTTAATAAAAAATACTGAGCGGAAGAAATACTAGAGGGGGCCCACACCCTATCCACGAGGGTGGGGGCGCGCCCTACCCCCCTGGGCGCGCCCCCTGCCTCGTGGGCCCCCTGGCAAACCTCTGGTGGCCATCTTCTGCTATATGAAGTCTTTTACTGCCAGGACCCCGACTCAATGTCACATCGATCTAGCCTGTAACACATCATATCACTTTGCGGCCTCACGCACGGTATCCCAACGGGTGTCGCCTTACCTTAGCCCGGGACCGTTTGCGCCTTTTGGCACGCGTATATGATAGTGTCGCTAGCATCCATATGAAAAGGAGCCCGGCTGACATGGCTAGTCGTAAACCCAAAGTGGCACAGACTTACGAGGACAGGCATCCATGACCCAACATCGAGCGTGTCGGTCATCAGCGAGTAAGTTCCGGGCTGTAGCCTTTGGGCTAGCAGGACTCGGTGAACCGGGCTGTTGCGGGCTAACAGGACTCCGGTACTCAACGCGTGACATTTCCCGAAGATGTATACTGAGAGCGAAGAAGGACACATGCCGGCCAGCCTAAGTGTTCGGAGCGGTAGCAAGCTACCATGGCTCGATGGAAACACTAGGAGACATTTCCCAGTAAGAGAGGCTACTAAAGATAAACAACTAGATAGTCAGATCCCACACATACCAAGCATTTCAATAACATACACACAATATGCCCGAAATGTGCAAATACAACATGGCATCACAACATGACTCTACGACTCAAGTATTTATTCAATAGGCTCCGAGGAGCGAGATATTACAAACAGGGGTCTCATGACCCAACATTCAGAGCATACAAATCAAAGCACAAGCGGAAGCTATCATGTCTGAGTACAGACATCTACAAATGAAAAAGGCTTAGAAGCCTGACTATCATCTAGATCCTGCCGAGGGCACAAGATCGTAGCTGAGGTATCAAGCTAAGCGTCAAGTCCAAGCGGAACTACTAGCGAGACCGAAGTCTCTCTGCAAAAACATAAAATAGGCAAGCGTGAGTACAAATGTACCCAGCAAGACTTACATCGAACTAGCTACATATGCATCATTATCAACAAAGGGGTGGTGGAGTTTAACAGCTGACAAGCCAGCTTTGACCGGTGGCTATCCTGAACTACGACTGCAAGTAACTCTTTTGAGGTGGCGCACACGAGTCCACATATTCACCATATCAATACACCACTATGGATCCGCACCCGTCTCCCTACGAGTACGCCATCCATAGCACTCACACTTATCTTGCGTATTTTAGAGTATCCACTTTCACTTGTCTATGAACTGTTATAGGCAACCCAGAAGTCCTTTACCGCGGACACGGCTATTCGAATAGATAATGTTAACCCTGCAGGGGTGTACTTCTTCACACACGCTCTCACCACTTACCGCCGTTTACACGACATGTACTCGGCAACCTTCAAGCGGAAGCCCAACGTGGGTGTCGGCCACGGCATACCTAAACACTCAAGTCCCTAGTCCAGGTTTATCGCCTATTTGGGTTCCATCTATGAGGAGTTCCGGCCGAAGTTTCGCTCACAGCCCCAAACAATGTGAACAGGGTTCCCGAGACACCAAACGGGCGCCCGGTACACCGTGCCACGTGCCTACCGCATCACAGCCCACCCCTACGGTCAGCGCTGCGCCACGGCCTCCAACATACTACAAACACGAAACTACTTGCAACTCCCGGACAGAGGACAAGGGTGATTAAGAAGCCGAGAGGGTCCATTGGTTTCGGGCCCAATGCGTGGTAGTAGCTGAATCATGGATCACAAACACGAACTCAGTTCTCGAGGGCGGCTGCAATGAGACAACCCACCATGTACTCCTACATGGCCTCTCACCGCTACCTTTACCAAATCGTGTTCACACACTTAGCTCACACACATGGGACATGTTCACACACCTCGATTCATCCTCGATGAATCGGAGACCGACACTAACTCTAAGCAATAGCAGGCATGACAAACAAGCATGAATGAGTAGGCACAACAGGGCTCAAACAACTCCTACTCATGCTAGTGGGTTTCATCTATTCTTGTGGAATGACAGGTCATGCAAAGGATAAAGGGTTCAGCTACATGACAAGTAATGATTGAATCGTTGTTGTCCTAGTGCAGTAAAAGAGAGCAGAAGCGAGAGAGTGGGATTGTATCGGAATGAACAAGGGGTTTTGCTTGCCTGGCACTTCGAAGATAATATAGTTCTTCATCGGTGTCATCGAACTCGTCGTCGGAACCACGTCTATCGAGAGGGGACAACACCGGCAAACACAGAAGATACACGATCAATGCAATGCACAATATGATGCATGCTATGACATGGCAACATGCTGGTGTTTTTGAGCTAATGCAACTAGCAACAGATTAAATGAAGTTGGTTTGAATACAAGATTCAAATTCAAACTCCATATGTGATTATTCAAATGCCCTTTTATTTGTTTTGTCCAAAACAGAGGACAAACATTGTTCAAACATGCATGAAAATGGTACAGATGGATTCCTTGAATTTTTCTGATAATTTTTCATATATAATTTGTTTGATTTGGAGCTACGGTTGATTTTATATGAATTTTAGAAGTTTAGGCCATTTTCTGAATATATTAAATCATTTAGGATTTATTAAAATTCCAGAAAGGAATTATTGCGTCAGCATGACCTCATAGTGACGTCATCAGGTCAACGGGCGCCAGTCCAGGTCAAACCTGACGGCTGGGGCCCACATGTCGGTGTAACAGCTAACTAACAGGGTTAGTTAGTGTTACGTCAGCACTAACCTAGGTTAATTAGGGCTGGGCCTTTGGTTAGTGACTAAGCTAACTGTCAGGGTTAATTAGCACTAATCTAAATTTGACTAGAGGTTAACAGAGACGGGCCCGCACGTCAGTGACTCTGGGGGGTCAAATCCCGCCGGTCAAAGTGGTCAACACGCCGGCGTTTAGCCGCCGGCGAGGGCGAGACGGCGGCGGGCTTGAGTTTGGTCATCCATCGACCAAATCGGCGGCGGAGAGGCGCGCATCTTGCTGGTGGACTCGCGCGTCGGTGGTGCGATGGGAGAGTCTTTGGGGTGGCGGAAACAGCGTCGGCGGCGAGTGAGGCGGCGGCGGCGTCTTGGTGTGCTCGGTCGGCGTTATACCGCCTGGCGAAGGCCACGGAGGGTGCTACGGGCACCTTGTGATGCCTTGGCGCTTCTGATGCGGTCGGTTGCGGCTCTAGGTGTCGGTGGTACGGCGGCGGCATGGCGGCGGAGCGAGCTTCGCGGCTCCAGTGGAATCAGCGACTACGGGATAGGAACGAGCCGGGAAGGAAGGGAAAAACGCGAAGCTCACAGTGAGTTGGATGGCGGTCTCGGCGGACTTCGGGCGCACGGGTGACGGCGAATCGGCGGCGACCATCGGCGGTGGTCGAGGGCGAAGACGATGGCATGGAAGCGATCTGAGCTTCGAGGGGCTTGGCTCGGTGGGGAGGAAGAGGGGTCGGCGGAGCTCTGAGCTCAGCGGATGGGCGAGGTGGCGATGGCTGCGGCAATCGGCGGCGGCGGCGGCGAGCTCCGCTTCGGTGGTTGCGTCAGAAACAGAGGAGGGGGGTGAGGAGCGAAGAGAGGACGGGCGGTCGGGCGATCCAGCGGCTCTCGCGGGTCTGTCCATGGCGCCACATAAGCTAGCGGCGAGGAGGTGGCACGGGCGTGTGTGCACACGGCGAGCACACGCTCGGCGCCTTCTGGCGCGGTGGAGACGACGACTGGCAGCGCCAGTCAGCTGGGCCAGTGCAGATGGGCCGCCAGGTAAGTGGCCCAGGTGACCCTCTCTCTCTCTGTTTACTAATTTGTTTTCTATTTTCTAATTTTCCTGCAACTGTTGGGCTTTATTAAAAATACCAAAACGTTTTCAAAAATCCTGAAAATAATTGTGGGCTCTTTTGGGATTATTCCTAACAACCCAAAACTAGTTTCAGAATTATTAGAGCATTTAAAAATGTTTATAGGATTTAAATGCCCCAATTCAAATACAATATGAGTTAATTCAATAATCCAAATGTCATGGAAAAATGTGCAATATCTCTGGTTACTGTTTCCATCATTTCCCAAAAATGGTGAACATTTTTGAAGGCCATTTGGATTCATTGAAAAATATTTTCTTAGTTGAACCTATTTGAATTGCTTTAGTACTAGGGCTTGGTCATCCCCACTTCAAATTTCCTTTGAAATCAAACATGATGCATGGATGCAGATGCCACTAACTACAAACAACTCTGGGGCTGTGACATTTACCCTGAAAAAATCATAAGCAAGCTTTCGGGACGCAACTCCGCCGCCACGAGGCGGAACCAATCTAGGGCTCTGGCGGAGCTGTTCTACCAGGGAAACATCCCTCCGAGAGGGGGAAATCATCAGCATCGTCATCACCGTGATCCTCTCATCGGGAGGGGGTCAATCTCCATCAACATCTTCACCAGCAACATCTCCTCTCAAACCCTAGTTCATCTCTTATATCCAATCTTTGTACCTAAACCTCAGATTGGTACCTGTGGGTTGCTAGTAGTGTTGATTACTCCTTGTAGTTGATGCTAGTTGGTTTATTCGGTGGAAGATCATATGTTCAGATCCTTAATGCATATTAATACCCCTCTGATTATGAACATGAATATGCTTTGTGAGTAGTTACGTTTGTTCCTGAGGACATGGGAGAAGTCTTGCTATAAGTAGTCATGTGAATTTGGTATTCGTTCGATATTTTGATGAGATGTATGTTGTCTCTCCTCTAGTGGTGTATGTGACTGTCAACTACATGACACTTCACCATTATTTGGGCCTAGAGGAAGGCATTGGGAAGTAATAAGTAGATGATGGGTTGCTAGAGTGACAGAAGCTTAAACCCTAGTTTATGTGTTGCTTCGTAAGGGGCTGATTTGGATCCACATGTTTCATGCTATGGTTAGGTTTACCTTAATACTTCTTTTGTAGATGCGGATGATTGCAATAGGGGTTAATCATAAGTGGGATGGTTTTCCAAGAAAGGGCAGTAGCCAAGCACCGGTCCACCCACATATCAAATTAACGAACGCGAATGATATGAGCGTGATGAAAACTAGCTTGACGATAATTCCCATGTGTCCTCAGGAGCACTTTTCTCCATATAAGAACTTTTCTAGGCTTGTCATTTGCTACAAAAAGGATTGGGCCACCTTGCTGCACATCATTTACTTCCATTGCTTGTTACTCGTTACAAATTACCTTATCATGAAACTATCTGTTACCGATAATTTCAGTGCTTGCAGAGAATACCTTACTGAAAACCGCTTGTCATTTCCTTCTGCTCCTCATTGGGTTCGACACTCTTACTTATCGAAAGGACTACGATAGATTCCCTACACTTGTGGGTCATCAAATACCCGTCCCTACATATTATTGAGTCCCCTCCTAGTGTGCCTTTTCCACTCAGTCTCCCCTCATACCGCGATTGAGGGAGACCTACCGTCTTAAGGTCAGGAATGAAGTCAACACAAAACCCAATGATATCCTCTGTTTGATGGACCTTTGAGATGCTTCCTTCTGGCCTAGCTCAGTTACGGACATATTTCTTTAGGAGTCTCATGAACCTCTCGAAGGGAAACATATTGTGTAGAAATACAGGGCCAAGAATGACAATCTCGTCGACTAGATGAACTAGGACGTGCGTCATGATATTGAAGAAGGATGGTGGGAACACTAGCTCGAAACTAACAAGACATTGCGCCACATCACTCCTTAACCTTGGTAGGATTTCTGGATCGATCACCTTCTGAGAGATTGCATTGAGGAATGAAGATAGCTTCACAATGGCTAATCGAACGTTTTCCAGTAGAAGCCCCCTCAATGCAACCGGAAGCAGTTGCGTCATAATCACGTGGCAGTCATGAGACTTTAGGTTCTGGAACTTTTTCTCCGCCATATTTATTATTCCCTTTATATTCGACGAGTAGCCAGACAGGACCGTCATACTGCTTTGGAGGCATGCCATCTTTTTTGTGCAAACGTTGCAGGTCCTCCCGTGCCTCTGGTGTATCTTTTGTCTTCCTATAGACGCCCAAGAAGCCTAGCAGGTTCACGCAAAGGTTCTTCGTCACGTGCATCATGTCGATTGAAGAGCGGACCTCTAGGTCTTTCTAGTAGGGTAGGTCCCAAAATATAGATTTCTTCTTCCACATGGTTGCGCGTCTCTCAGCGTCATTCAGAACAGATAGTCCGCCGGGACCCTTTCCAAATATTACTTTTAAATCATTGACCATAGCAAGTATGTGATCACTGGTACGCATCGCGGGCTTCTTTTAGTGATCTGCCTTGCCTTTGAAATGCTTGCCTTTCTTTCGACATTGATGGTTGGTCGGAAGAAATCGACAATGCCCCAGGTACCCATTCCTCCTGCATTTGTCCAGGTATATACTTTCGGTGTCATCTAAATAGTGTGTGCATGCGTGGTAGCCCTTGTTTGTCTATCCTGAAAGGTTACTGAGAGCAGGCCAATCATTGATGGTTACAAACAACAACACATGCAGGTCAAATTCCTCCTGTTTGTGCTCATCCCACACACGTACACCGTTTCCAATCCACAGCTGTAAAAGCTCTTCAACTGATGGCCTTAGGTACACATCAATGTCGTTGTCGGGTTGCTTAGGGCCTTGGATGAGAACTGGCATCATAATGAACTTCCGCTTCATGCACAACCAAGGAGGAAGGTTATAGGTACATAGAGTCATGGGCCAGGTGCTGTGACTGCTGCTCTGCTCCCCAAAAGGATTGATGCCATCAGCGCTTAAACCAAACCATACGTTCCTTGCGTCACTTGAAAACTCCTCCCAGTACTTTCTCTTGTTTTTTCTCCACTGCGCCCCGTCAGCGGGTGCTCTCAACTTCCCGTCTTTCTTACGGTCCTCTCTGTGCCATCGCATCAACTTGGCATGCTCTTTATTTCTGAACAGGCATTTCAACCATGGTATTCAAGGAGCATAAGACATCACCATGGCAGGAACCCTCTTCCTGGGGCGCTCGCCGTCAACATCACCAGGGTCATCTCGTCTAATGTCATATCGCAATGCACCGCATACGGGGCATGTGTTCAAATCCTCGTACGCACCGCGGTAGAGGATGCAATCATTAGGGCATGCATTTATCTTCTGCACCTCCAGTCCTAGACGGCATACAACCTTCTTTACTGCATACGTACTGTCGGGCAATTCGTTATCCTTTGGAAACTTCTTCTTCAATATTTTCAGTAGCTTCTCAAATCATTCTCCGCCTTCCACTGCAGCAATTCCAATACGGTACCGAGCTTTGTGTTGCCATCTTTGCAATTGGGGTACAACCCTTTTTTGTGATCCTCTAAATGCGATCGAACTTCAACTTCTCCTTTTCACTTTCGCACTGTTTCTTTGCATCAGCAATGACCCGGCGAAGATCATCATCAGGCACATTGTCTGGTTCCTCTTGATCTTCAGCTTCCCTTGTTGCAGCAGCTTCAGCTTCCCCGCCGCATCACTGTATTCAGGGGGCACATAGTTGTCATCATCTTCTTCTTCTTCGTTGTCTTCCATCATAACCCCTCTTTCTCCGTGCTTGGTCCAAACATTATAGTGTGGCATGAAACCCTTATAAAGAAGATGGGTGTGAAGGGTTTTCGAGTCAGAGTAAGACCTCGTATTCCCACATATAGAGCACGGACAACACATAAAACCATTCTGCTTGTTTGGCTCAGCCACTGCGAGAAAATTATTCACGCCCTTAATGTACTCAGTGATGTGTCTGTTACCGTACATCCACTGTCGGTTCATCTCTGCGTACATCATGAATAGATAAGTGACCAAATTAATAGAAGTTTATCATCACATTAAACCCAAAGTACATACATAATTCTCATTGAACAACATATAGCTCTCCATAGCATCTAATTAAACCATAAATTGAAACTATGTAAAACATTTCAATGCAACAACAAATGCGATCATAACCGCAACCAAGGTAACGATTGATCCAATGGCATAATGATATCAAGCCTCAGTATGAATGGCATATTTTCTAATCTTTCTAATCTTCAAGTGATCATCGACGACATCCACAACATGCAACTCCAATATCATCTTCTCCTCCTCAATTTTTTTTAATTTTTCCTTCAAGTAATTGTTTTCTTCTTCAACTAAATTTAACCTCTTGACAATAGGGTCGGTTGGAATTTCCGGTTCACATACCTCCTAGATAAAAAAATCTATGTCACGTTGCTCGACATAATTGTCATAAACACTAAATGAAACTAATAGTTATAAAAGAAAATATATATACCACATCTGAATCATAGACAGGACGAGGGCCACCGGAGGCGGATACCAAAACCATCGCACTATATAATAACAAACAATAATAAGTAAGAAAACTACACAAGTATCTATCTAAATCATACAAGTAAGAACTTTTTTGTTTTAGAAAGAAGATAAGATCTAGAGGCTCACCACGGTGGTGCAGTCGACGAGATCGGCGCGGGCGATTAACGGCGGTGAGGACGGGGACGGGACAGGACGGACCGCCAAACCTAGACAAATCTCGAGGAAAATGGAGCTTGGACAAGGAGCTTCGAGAGGAGAAAGCTTAAGTGTGGCTCGGGCATTTCATCGAACATCTCATGTGCACAGGAGGTGAGCTAGAGCACAACACACCTCTCCCAAAAATAGAGCACTCCACTGCTCTGCTCGCAGGCAAGGGGCATATATAGGCATATCATTGCTCCCGGTTCATGGCTGGAACCGGGACTAAAGGATACCCTTTGGTCTCGGTTCAAGCCACCGACCGGGACCAATGGTGGTGGGCCAGGAGCGAGGCACATTGGTCCCGGTTCGAGCCTTGAACCGGGACCAAAGGTGCCAGATGAACCGGGACCAATGCCCCACGATGGCCCGGACGGCCCCCTGGCCTCACAAACCGGGACCTCTTCCCCATGGGTCCCGGTTCTGGAATGAACCGGGACTAATGGCCTGGCCCGGACTGAACCAAAACTCTGTTTTCTACTAGTGTGAAGTGTTCCAGCAGTAAAATAAAAGCAATATCTTGCTGGTGTGTGCCACCTCGCATAGCTATGAGACGGGGGCAGAAGCTTTGGCTACATAAGGAGACGGGTTGTGAGTTGTCAAAGGTACGACAACAAGGTAAGCTTTTTTTTATATAACTTATCACTCTTGTCAAGTGGTACGAGACCAAAGTAAGCTAGTGTTTGGGTGTGCACCGAGCCGACCGAATCGTTTAACCGAGATCTTGGTTAGCATTTTTTTAGTTGTATATAATTTTTTCTTTTCTGTTAAGCTAATTGAATTTTAAAAATAACTGAATTTTAGAAATAACTGAATGGTAGATATCAAATTTTCTGTTACTACCGAACGCCCAGCCCTAAGCTAAACATATGACCATCCACTGGAAAGATCCACCTCTACATGTGACCATGCATGGGATAAGTCGCATCCGCTTTTATTTAGTTGTGCTACTTATATAAAATAACTATTTTAAAACTATCTCACTAGCATATTTTTCTCATAGCATCATCCAAACATGTCACCTCGACATGCAGTCATGTATGGAAAAAGGCCCACCTTCATAGTCAGACATTCTTGGGAAAAATCTCCGAGCCATTTTTATCTGATAATGCTATTTACATATAATGAATATTTTAGGACTATCCAAAAAGTCATATGTATTTTCAGTTTTAGTTCCCGTATTATTAATTTAAATATTCGTGTTCCATACAACCAAATCTCATGAAAAATATTGCAACCAACTCTGGTAGCAACATTGGGTATCATCTAGGTCAAATTATTGATTTATCAAGTAATCAACGCATCTGTGACATGATCATTGCATTAACACCGCGCATCGTTAATCAACTTGATGGCCAACTTCAAAATTTGTACTATACAGACACATAACAATTGGACCTAAATAGCAAGCGAGCCTCTCAGAGTAACCTAAGGGAAACAATAAGTTATGCCCGACCTATCCATCGAGTGGATTAGTTGGCTGCATCGCTTCATCTATTTCATGCTCATTTTCTCACTGTCTCTCCATCAGGCCTATATACATAATCATTGCCTTGGATATCGTCATAACTATGCGATTTTCTATCAATTGCGCAACAGTAATTTTTTTACCCACTATGCTATGTTCAAGAGAGAAGCCTCTAGTGAAAACTATGGCCCCCGGGTCTATCTGAATCATATATAAAAATCCAAAAATACCTTGCAACAATTTATTTTATTATGTGTTTTTATTTATCTATCTATTAGTACGACATTTGATCCTTGCAATTAACCGCTAAGGGATTGACAACCCCTTGTTTGCGTTGGGTTCAAGTATTTGTTATTTTGTGTGTAGGTGATGTTAACGAGGTGTTGTGTGGTTCTCGTACTGGATTGATAACCATGGTTCTTAACTGAGGAAAATACTTATCTCTACTGTATTGCATCATCTTCTCGTCTTCGAGAAAATCCCAACGCAGTCTACAAGTAGGAGGAAGAATTTCTGGCGCCGTTGCCTGGGAGACATCATCAACATCTATCAAGTACCATCACATAAACTTTCATCTCCTTGCATTTACTTTTATTTGTCATTTGCCTCTCGTTTTCATCTCCCCTGCTTCTAAAATGTTTGCACAAAAACACAAAAATATTTTCTGTTTGCCTTTTTGCTTGTTTGCTCATTTGCTTGCTTTATTGCCTTCATGTCAACAAACCACAAATAGAAAAGAAAAAGGAGAACTGAATACATATGGATCCTCGTGCACTTGTTAATCTTTTCAAAAGATCCAATTATGATTAACCATACTAGTCGTCAACCCGTGCGTCTGCACGGGCTAGATATACCATCATACAATCTTGTACATACACTTTGTAATCCTAAAACTGGAAACGTAAATATGGAACATATTTTTCAGTTTTTTATTGTGGTGTTTATTCTCCAAATTTCCATGGATTTTCCCACATGAAAGTTAAACTTCGAATGTTAGAAAATAGTTAACCATGAAATTATAGTAAAGGTATGTAAGTTCTAACCTCTATTTTATAGAATTCGTGTTTATAGAATTTGTCTTTATGTAATTCCATATACTTGCTTACATCAGTATATTAAAACCTACACAAAGAAAAATACTGGAATAAACATCCGTTTTCTTAAAAACAGAAGGATCCAAGTGACGCCATAACATAGATCTTTTCCTTATTCTGGCATATTATTGCTAAAATAGTTGTGTATGTGCTGTGTAAATAAGATTAACTCAGAGATGGTACAGCGAACTTTTGTTAGATTTAGATCATGACTTCAGCGTGAATGTTGGTGCAATGACACAGATGTGTGACCTGTCTGGCATCGTCCGCTTTGCCATGATCCACCCCTGTGCATAGGCCTTAGACGGTGAGCAGTATATGTCATGACAGAAGCTTCCTGGCCACCATATGCGCTATAAAATTTACATAGATTTGAAGAGTTCTCAATTTTTCATATTGGAAGAATAATATAATTAAGCTAAATTATGCAAATATAATTACAATAAATTATGTACCTAAGATCGTAGAGGCAACCATCTAAGAGGACTATATAGGGAGTTGTTGCGCAGTAATACTGCTGAAATTCAGGAGTGGAAAACCAATAGTCTATGAGAAAATCATGTTCAATCACACGCTTGGCCTATACTATCTTTGAACACATATATTTTCTTTGCATATACGCTTGGTAGATTACACAACAGAACTAATAATAGTAGGGCGAATCAATGTCGCATGGTTGAGTGTCTCATGCAATTTCGCCATCCAATCTCATAGACATATTTAGGCAGACGGTTAGGACTCAACAGATGGTCGCCATGTGTTTCTCGATATTTCTTTCTCCTAATCACCAAGGAACACACAGGCGAGCCTAACAACAACTTGATGTAGAGTAGGCTTCTATGGTTTGCAGCAGTGTAACACAAAACAACAGGTAAGCAGCCGTGAAAGTCGCTGCCTGCATGATGGAAGACGCCACCAGCATATTGATGATATTGAATGCAATGCTCGGAGATGTTTTCTGGACCTGTTCGTCCACTATAACTTTCTCTCTGTGGTGCAAAATTCACCACAATGGGATCAATCTTTCTTAAGCTCTGACACTTCGAAACAATACTTACCATCATATTAATCAAACCTTGCCACGTCCACCGATTTGATTCGGAATACCAGATGTGGAAACCATGAATATTTCATCAGAAAAAAGTAAAAAAAGAATACATCTATGCACATTAATTAGTCTGTGCTTCCGATGTCCTATTCCTGCAGTATCTGCAGAAGGAAAACCAAGATTTTGAGTCCTCACGCACCTGACAAATAGGCAAGGGGAGATAGGAGTGAGTGTTACTACTTCCCTGCTAAACTGGGACAGGAAAATTGCATGATGACCTTGAATGGTGTCCAGGATACGAAACGTTGTGCCACAATAGTGATGATGGCCATCAGCGTAATTGCTTCAAAGAGAACCGTCAGTACTCTACTTCCTCCAAGCCTCTAGTGAGCAAAACAACATTGTACAGGTGGCCCCACGCAAATGGTACCGGTCGACTGTGAATTTCTGTAGAGAGCCTATCATCCTTCTAGTACTGAATATGCTAGCAGTAAACTAAAATAGACGACTGAACTGAAACTTATTGTATCGTTGCCATCTATAACTGTTATTGACTTTCTCCTCTTGCATATGCTAGATCTAAACATAAAAATTAGCTCAAGTGTACACATCGGTTTTGACTCAACAGCAAGGAGACATAATACTACCACCCCGAGGAGCAAAGCATCTAGTACATAGAGAGACCATGCATAGTTCTTTCCTCTAATAATCTAATGAAAGAAGTAGAGGAGGATCATGTGCCCTTCGTAGGAATAACATGAATCAGTCGGATAAGTCTCCAAGAATCCATTATTGAACCAGTTTTACCGTATCCCTAGCTAACGAAAAATAATTTACAAATAATGATTCTTATTGGGTGGAAATAATATTAACCATTGTACTTAAGCAATCCATACCTCAAACTTGATGAATCTAATGTTTGTTCAAGGAAGTGTGTCAAGGCTTTTGACTAAAATTAGCAGTTTACAGTTGACAGTGATCTAGTTTCATGAAAATATAATTGTTAGAAGTTACCCGTTGTCTGCCTCACTTCACTTTTTGCACGTGGCACATAAGTCAACTCACCAAATCGCCCCAGTTGCATTCAGAAGGTAGAAATTTCACAGATACACAAATAGTATTACGATCTCCATTAATACTAATAATTGACAAAGAAGCATGCTCCTCTAGTTGCTTAGGTATGCGCGTGTGTTTGGTGTTGTGTATTTGGATATGAGATGAGAAATTCCAACACCCTACGACTAAGATATGAACGGTCAGGAGAAACTTACCATTAGGATCCATGGCTTCGGCAAGCATGTGCAGAGCTGCAAGGTGCTGCTATTAATCTGTTTCCCATGTATATAGATGACAATTAATCTGCTCCTATGCTTACACCTCCACACGCTTCCACCACAGGAAGTATAAACATGAACACAACCATCAATGCGATTAAGTTAGCAGCATAGATCGACCTACTCGTTGCCATGGCCGCTAGGGAAAGCTTCATGTGTGATGTTCTCTATTGATATGACGCAGTCCTTGTAATCAACATGCAAGAGACATGATTGGTGATCACCAAAGACAAGTTGATAGAACTTTTCCCTAAAATAAGAATTTCCTGTAAAAAACCGAGGAGGCGGGTGTGTACCTGTCGAGACCAAACAGAGCAGATGATGAAGCTGTCACCATCCTGTACGTGCCTTTGACTTCTCGTTTGTCTGCCTTCAAATATCAATGGTGCCTTCGTTCAAACAACCATGGATACACATCCGATCCACATATGCATAACCCATCTAGGATTCAGAAACTTGGAATAAAAGGAGATCTCAAAATTGGAGGGGAAGGGGAATGAGAGATCGGACTGGTTCATTTTCTTCTAGATGAGCAGCAGCACAGATCATACCTTGGAGTATATAATCGGATGACACTAATGGAGAACATGGAGAGGCGGCGGCGGAGGAGGAGCGGCGCTGGCAGAAGAGATGCAACGGAGATCTGTTTTTTTCTTTTTGGGCTTCCACGTGAAGGCCTCTATTTTCTTCTAAGGAGACATACGTGTGGGATAAATTGCTAGGACTCTCTTAGGGACTTCATCCAACGGCTGCAGATACTTAACACTTAGATCAGATGGCTAATTTTGTTAGTTTTCTAGGATTAACGTAGTGCCTCGTTTGGGAGATCTGTTTTTTTTCTTTTTGAGCTTCCACGTGAAGCCCTCTTTTTTATTCTAAGGAGACATACGTGTGGGATAAATTGCTAGGACTCTCTTAAGGATTTCATCCAACGCCTGTAGATACTTAACACTTAGATCAGATGGCTAATATTGTTAGTTTTCTAGGATTAACGTGGTGCCTCGTTTGGTGCCTCCAATTAGTAAATATAAGATATAAGATGTTAGTGAGTTTAGTGCATTAGATTATCTTTATGCAGTTTTGCTTGAAAATCATGAATCTGAAAACGTTGATGAAGTGTTAGAAGAAGAAATTTATAAAGTGATTCATGATAGCTCCTTGAATAAAAAGCATGATTGCAATGATTATTATAAATCCTATTAATGTCAATTGTGCTAATGACATGCAAAGCTAGAAGCTTGGGATGATAATTTTGTTATATCTACTAGTTACTGCAATGATCCTGATTGGGTGATAATGCCTCGTATGATCTTGAAAATTAATTTTAAGTCTCATGATGAATATGTCATTGATAGTAATGTTTGCAATAATATTGAAAGTGAATTTGGAAGAGTGTCAAATTTAGACAAAAAGAATCCCATATATTTGGAGAGTGTTCAATCTTATGAATTTTTTTAATAAAAGTGGGTTTAGAGAGGTCATGACTTTCGTTCATGTTAATCCGACTATCTTGAAGACTACAAAAAATTTATGCATGTGGATCATGAAGAGAATTTTTTATAAGATAGCTATATTATTGAATTTGATTCTGATCCTACATGTAATTATTATCAGAGAGGAAAATAAGGTTGTAGAATTTCCATGTTACTAAATTACCTCTCGTTATATTGAGATTGCTATTGTTTCTTTCTTCTTCCTTGCATATGCTAGTTTTTACTTGCCTTGATAATTTTCTGACTTATTAAATTCCTATGCATGGAAAGTATGTTATCATTAAATGTGTTCTTCACATGCTACATCATGCTCTATTTGTTTCAATTATTATCTTTCATGTGAATTGATAACTCAAAAATATGGGAGCAATTGTAGCTTTTTCGATAAATAAGAGTGTCGAACCCAACAAGGAGGTAAATGTAGGATTTATATTCCCTTCAAGTTCTGTCGACCACCGGTACAACTCTACGCACACTTAACATTCGCTTTACCTAGTAGAACAAGTATGAAACTATTTTTTAGGTGATAGGATATGTTTGCAAGGATAAAACTAGATATACTTAGCGAGCATAAACTACCAGTAATTTGCAAGATAATAAAAGTTAGTTGTTTATGAGAGAGATTTTTGTCACACAAGAAAGTTATTTGTCCCTAGGCAATCAATAACTAGACCGGTAATCATTATTGCATTCCTATATGAGGGAGAGGCATGAGCTAACATACTTTCCGTACTTGGACCATATGCACTTATGATCGGAACTCTGGCAATCATCCACAACTACCAAAGATCATTAAGGTAAAACCCAATTGTAGCATTAATTAACAAGTTCTCTTTATCCCATACGCAACAACCCCTTACTCAGGTATAAGCTTATGTCACTCTCGCCACCCACTATAAGCAAATCATGAACGTATTGCAACACCCTACAGCGGAAATCCCTCACACTTTTGCGACACGCACGGCACCATAGGACAACACCAAAATAAAACATACAACTCAAACCAATCATGATCATCAATCAACCCATAAGACAAAACGAATCTACTCAAACATCATAGGATGAAAACCATCATTGGATAATAATATGTAGCATTAAGCACCATGTTTAAGTAGAGACCAGGAAATGTGCCCGTGCGTTGCAACGGGAGAAATAACTCCTTCCACTTTCTAGCGATCCATTTGTGTTGATACTTCTCTCCGCCACAATCTCACCATAGTCGATGGTGGTCCCGTTGTGAATCTATTCATGATAAACTTAATCAATCCCAAGACAATGCGCTTGGTCATCATACTCTAGCACACTAATTCGCGAGCTCTTCTATTTGTAATTTTGTTGATTTATGATGATAGTGAGTATAACCCCTGTCTCATCTATGCTTGGTGCAAGCACTATTCCCATACTCCTGCCCTACTCCAAGACTAACTCATGTTTTATGGATCGGTAATGAACACATACAAGTTTCCACGGAGTTAATTTTTATTTTTTGAAACCTTTAAATATTGTTTTTGAAAAAAAATCAAAAACAAACCGGGCACCATGGTGCCAGAGCACCATAAATTCGCACTCAAGTGTCACCCCCTTTGTCTTTCTTGCAGTATTTGCCGTATAAGATCATTCTTATATAATAACTCTCCCTTTTTATCTCAATTAATAACAATGTTTTTTTTTCATCCTGGGAATGTTTACCAAGAAAAGCGTTCAGTGGAGGGCCTGTTATGGAAGGATGTTGAGGGATGATTGACGAAAATGCCAATAGAGACCGAGCTCCATGAAGGTCTTAAACAAAAACTTCAAAAACATTTCAGTTTGAAAAATTCTAACAAAATACTCATATATCTACAGACATATGTACATGTAGTAAATTTTCAGGTGGAAATACGTTAAATGAGAGCTGCAAAAAACCAAATAAGAGGCTTTTTAGCAAATGTAGTGTACATCCTCATAATTTATGATTTGTTTTTGTGTAGCTCGCAATTCAAAGTATTTCGTCCTGAAATTTTAGACACATAGATATTATATTCTTGTATACGTGTATATTTTCTTAGAATTTTTGTAACTAAAAAGTTTAATTTCGAATTCTACGAACAATTTTTGAATTCCTTGTATAAATGGATGGCTAGAAAGTTTTAATTTTGAGTTCTCCAAACTAATTTGAATTCCTTGTATAAATGGATCGCTAGAAAGTTTTAATTCTGAATTCTCCAAACTAAGGCCACTATGGAGCTAGGTCTCCAAAATGCCCTACTCGACGATGACGAATACAATAATGAGCCCAAGAACAAATGAATTACCGGGCTTTGTCAAGAGTGTCAGGAAGAAGCTTAACGTAATGAAATAGACAATGGTTTTTTAGTAACAGTACTGTTTGACTCGTGAATTAAGAAACACTAAGATAATACATCATGGCAAAAAGAAAACATAGCTAATATTTTTTGGGGGTATACAGGTCTATCATTTTGATTTGGTTGAGCTTATTCTCCTGTTTTTCACCTCATTTCCTTTCTAACCCATCCTTCTATCAAGTTGTGTAGTCAGTAATTTGAGAATGGTTTTCTGAAAATAAAAGTTGTTTTGTGATGTTGATAACATTTTTTTTATCAAAGAAGGGTTTCCCCCTTCCGATTTCCATTAAGGGAAACTAAGCCCAGGGCTGCTAGAGCCAGAAGTCGTTTTATACAGGAATAAAAAAGAAAGAAAGAAAGCAAGAGCATATACCCACCAGAAGCTAGAAGAGCTCTAGTATCTGGGAACCTCTAAAGATGGTGATAACGTGAGTTGTCAGAATACAACAATTATCAGCCTCCCATAAGATGTAGCCAAGGTTAGTCCCGATGATATTGATACCAACATCAGGTTGTTGTGAATGTGAAATTTAATGCCCCCTGCAAAAAAAGTGAAATCTAATGAACAGGATGAGATTGGGGGCCTGAACTCTGAGGGACATGTCTATGGAGGATTCGTGGTATTTATCCTTGGGATAAATCGGATTGGTAGTGCAACTCACAGGCTTAAAGTTTCTCTATTTGAACCCTTAATGATGGTAAATATCCTTCGTTCTCCGCTCGAAATGTATACTTATATAATCTATATCTATATCTACTATCAAAAAAGCCCGTGCGTTGCAACGGGAGAAAAAAATACCAGACGCTCTTAATTTACAAAAAATATTTTACAGTCTGAGAATTTGTAGCTATAATACATGAAGAGTTAAAAAGGTTGTTAAGAAGATACATGATTTTTTAATCATAAAAAGATGTTTTTTTTGTCTGGCAAAGAACATTTTTTATGGTCTCCTGTTGACGCAGGTACTTGCGCCCCTATTCCATCACTATTTCTTGACATTCATGTCATAGGTATTGGTTCCTGTTTCATCACTATTTATTTCTGTTCAAACTTGTCTTTTTATTTTATTTTTCCTCATGCATGCCTCCTTTTTACTTTTTTTCATGCATGTTCTCTTTTTCTTCTTTTTATATATAGGAGAATAGAGCAACATCTCATCTTTATCGGATCTCCTTTGCATTTTTTAATTTATTTATTTTATAGCGGACATCCCATCTTTATTGGGTCTTTTTATTTCTTGTCATGCATGTCCTTATTTATTGGGTGTCTAACAAATTTATCTTCAATCTAATGTCCAATCCTGATTTTGCTGAGGTGTTCATCCCCAATCTAAATCAGCACCAGTATGAAAAAAAGACGCATAATGCATTCTTAATTAACATTGCAGCCTAATAGTATTTTCTAATCAAATTTCATATATAATATGTTAAATTTGGAGTTACGATTTGAAAGATATGAATATTTTAAAAAACATTTGATATGTATTGCGAGTTTAATGTCAGAAATATAAGGGGGTTTTCTAAAAAATAGCATGACGGACTAAGAATACCTATTTCTTTTATTAGTAGGTATATAGATATCTATATCTATATATCTATACCTATACCCCTATATTATTATTATATTATATTATAATATTTATTATATTTATATATATATATATATATATATATATATATATATATATATACTAATAAAGCAATATGTGTTTCTACAACTTTTTCATCCGTTCACCATCGAAAAGATTTTTGTTCTATCCAAGGTGGTACTAAATTCTTGCGCGTCCATCTGTTAGAAAAGAAAAACTGTTTTCTCCCGAATTTTGTATGTGGGCCACGCACGCTGCAGCCCAGCAAAGGAAGCCCATTGGTTCCCTGCCCATGCATCTGAGAATATTTATTTACCGCATGGTGCGATAAATATTCAGAATTTAGGATATGGCGCCAAAGATTGGGCCTGCCCGTTTTTGTTCTTTTTTCTATTCTGTTTACATGTTTCTTTTTCTTTATTTTTACTTTATCCTTCTTTTTATTTTTATTTTCTTTCCAAGTATACTTTAATTTTTCCTTTTTCATAAATTATATTTTTTAGTTTTTTCAGAAATCTGCTTTTATTTAAAAAAAAATAAAATCAGCAGAATTTCAAAATTGTATACTCATTTTGAAATATGTTTGAAACTTTAAATTTTTTCTTGTAGTTCCATTTTTTCAAAATTAAAAATGTTGGCATTTTAGAGAAATGTTTAAGTTTTCCAAAACTGTAAGAAATTTTCAAAATAAGTTATATTTTAGAAATGATACAAAATCGAAAAATATTCTTGTTTATTGTAATGTTCACAAATCTAAAGTACTGTTTGTATTAAAACACGTTTAAAAATTATTTTCATTGTTCAAAATATGTTTCCATTTTCATAAATTGTTCACAAATTAAAAAATATTGTTTTCTTAAAAAGAGGTTCATGGTTTCAAAAAATGTTTGTGAAATTCAAAAAACCATTTCAAGTTTTGTT